>OX155907.1:28331699-28710374 GCA_944588485.1 Phosphuga atrata
CTTGAAGACTTGGATGACTTAGTAAACATGGAAGATTTGGAAAAATTGGAAGACTTGCAAGACTATGGAAGACTTGTAAGACCTGGAAGACTTGGAAGACCTAGGAGACCTGAAACACTTGAGAGATTTGTTGACTTGAAGACTTGAACATTGGAGGACTGAGGTCTTGAAGACTTGGAAGACTTGGATGATTTCGAAAATTTGGAAGACCTTGAAAATTGTGAAGACATGGAAAAATTGAAAGACTTCAACGACTTAAAACGACTTATTTTTCACAATTCTATACAAACTTTTTTTTATTAATTCTTAAAAAAACCGGCCAAGTGCGAGTTGTGACTCGCGCACCGAGGGTTCCGTACGAACTTGTAAGTAAGGTATCTTTAGGTGGACCTATTTGTATGCAACCCATATGCTTCTGGTGCCTGACAATACCACGTAACACATTGGTGTATTTTCATAAGTTTCTAATAGTAAATTCGCATTTTTCTTGTAATTAAACTACATATTTACGGTTTTCAGATTTTTCCCTTTACATGTGCTGTAAGACACCGCTTCTTGCCAAATTTCATGATTCTAGGTCAACGGGAAGTACCCTATAGGTTTTGATTCCCTTGTGAAATTGCAAAATATGCGACATAAACGGTTATATCTTTTGATCGCGTTGACTTACAGGTTTGATTTTCACAGCTGAAAGAGACCGCCGACCCGAGTATTTGGTACAAATTTCAACTCGTTACCTCTACGCGTTCCTGCGAAAAATGGTCTTGACAGACAGACAGACGGACGGACGGACGGACAGACGGACAGACAGACAAACAGACAAACAGACAAACAGACAAACAGACAAACAGACAAACAGACAGACAGACAGACAACAAAGTGATCCTATAAGGTTTCCGTTTTCGGTACGGAACCCTAATAAGGAATAAATTGGGTTCCAGAAGAGACATTTAAGTTTATTAAGTTGTTTCCAAAGGTGTCAAATAACTTTATAATTACAATTCATAATTTGAAATTAATTTTTATCAACAATGTATCGCCCAATATGGCCCATTCATGAACATTTAGAATGGCCCATCTAGATGGATCACTGTGTGGATGCGTCCATTCAGGCCATCATAATGAGCCATGACATTGGTGACCATCAAGATGGACCTCAATGAGTCATAGTGTAGAGGAGCCATGAGTTCGATATTAATTTTATTTGTCAATTTTATAAGTCAATGAAATCTTCCAAATGAATAATCTTATATCGACCATGACGCAACCCAAACTACTTTTACGTTATGTAATAACATACGGACTTGTCCGACAACATACAAGAGTAAATCCCCAATTGTTTAAAAACGTTTAAAATTGTTCAAAATGAAACATAATGTTATGTGAGATACACAATTTTTGTTTAAAACATGTTTCTGAGTGCATATATAAATATTCTAAATGTTCCAATTTATATTATTATCGTTATTATCTGATAATTGTTCTTGACAGCATTTAGATTTTACAACCTTATCTCAAATTTATCAGAATCTTCAACAAAATGAGCCGTGAATTGTTTTGTATCTCCATTTCACTGTAAGCTGCTCCCAAAGATATAATCACGATGAACATACAAAGTTTGTTAGTTATTTTTGTTATATTCGCGTGTAAGTATTTTTCGTATTTTTATGCAAGAGTTAAATTTGAATATTCGCTGCGAGTTTTCTGCATTTAATGGGAGTTGTTCGTTAAGGAAATATGAAAATTATTTGGATCAAAAAAACTATTTTCGTTTTTATGCGGAAAGTTTTACGGTAAGATCTTACCTGCGAAACTTTGCTTTTAACGAAATACCCAACGAACATTCCTTTAAACATAAAACTTTTATTTCATGAAAATGATATTTCTAAAGATTTATCCATTAATTAATTATTTTATTCATGAAATGTTTTATTGGAAAATTCAGGATTTATCCGCGTTAATTGTGAATTAATTATTTATTTTAAGCAGCATTGAGAAACATTCGTTTATTAATTTCAGTGAATCATAATTGGAATCAATTCGATAAATGTTGAAAAAATAAACGCAGGTGTTCAATTTATCTAACAATTGTCACTGCCAGTTGTTCTGATTAAAATAGATAAAATTTTTGAATGATTTATTTATTAATTTTAGATAAAACTGATGCAGGTGTTTATGAGTGTAATACTGTTGTGGATTGCATTGATCCTAAAGCAGAGTGTAAAGATTCTATTTGCGAATGTCCTAGAGGAACGGAATATAATCGAGACGGAACAAAATGCATGAAATGTAACATCAAAGCTTTTCCTTTAAGGACGTTTATTCTAAAGGCTAAATTTTTAGTGACTTCGGTGTTTGGTGGTCCTTGTGAAGAGGATGTTCAATGTTCCACGCTTACAGGACTTGCAAAATGCAAAGACGGAGCGTGTGTATGCGGCGAGGAATATATCTATCTGAAAGGAAAGTGTCATAGAAAGAAGGCTTTCGGCGACGCGTGTACAAAAGATGAAGAATGTTTCCTAGGGGGGTTTTACAATGCCAACAAATGCGAAGAAAATGCTTGTACTTGCGCCAGCGGGTTTTACATCAGAGATAATACTGATTGCATGCCCGAAGGGAAAGGTAATGATGTTTTGCCTATAGTTCATTTTTTTTAAGAATGCAGTACAGGGAAGATAGGGCTTATTTGACCTTGTTCTCTGATTGGCTTAAATTGCGGAGAAGCTCACACCGACGATATTTACTTCTCCATCTCAACCTATTTTCTCCCTTTCTTTTACATTTGCAGCTGTTTGTTTCCAATGGCTTCCATGTCACTTCACAATTGTCATCTGATCTGTTTGTTTCATTTAGATTTTTTGCGTTTTTCTCCATTTATTTGTTTGTATTGTTTAAGTTATTGAATAATATTAAGATATTCAATCAAACCATTATTAAATTACCAATTTCATATTCAAGCCACCATATTTGAATTTAGCGCCAAATTTTGTATCTAGATTGATCATTTATCATAGTGTAAATCAGGTTTCTAGTTACTGAATTCTTAAAAAAAATGGACTATAGGTTACAGATTCCACGTTTTTTTTTTATTTTCCAGCAATTGATGATCTGTGCTTAATCGATGGCGATTGTAAAATTCCAAACAGCTTTTGTAACGTAGGACGTTGTGAAGTTAAAAAACCAAGCGCAGCCAAAATTTTGAAACCCAGCATAAATTATTCAGAAGCAAATGTTGAGGAATATAAACCGCCACGCGAAATAATGCCTCATATAACCTTCAGTAAACCACGTTGATATTAAAAAAAAAAACGAATGATTCTAATAAAATATATTTTAGTGAGGAATATAAAATGTGAAACTAACAAGGAATGTGAAGGAAAACAAAATACTTACTGTTCAGCGCTTTTTAAAGAGTGCATGTGTCTAAAAGGTTACTTTTTGAAAGACGACAGGTGCATACCAGGTAAAAAATTTAAATTGAAACTCGCTGTACAAGCTGTGCTTTTTAATTTACATGATTTTTCTGTATTTAGAATTGGGGATGGAATGCAGCGGCGACGAAGATTGTGAAATTAAAAACAGCGTCTGCACCGCTGGAAAATGTGTTTGCAAGACTGAGCCTTTCCTCTACGTGATGAATAATGGCAACACGGGATGCACAAAGCGTAATATATTCAATTAAAAATTAGACTGTAAGAATAATATTGATGTATTATTTAAGCGGCTGTTGCTCCTTACTTTTATTGCATGGAGGATGCATCGTGCAAAACTTTTTCCTCCAACTACGAATGCCTCGACGGCCCTGATCAAAGAACGTGTAAATGCAAATCGGGATACTTACCAAACGAATATAATATTTGCAAAATGAATAACCCAGGTTTAACTTGATTTAAAAAAAAAACAAATTGTATGTATAATTTGCTTTTAGGTAGTGGTAGTGAAGGTTCATGTTCAAAAGATGACGATTGCAGCACATTCTCGCCAAATTCCGTCTGTTCAAGTACCAAATATTGCGTTTGCAAAGAAAATTATTCGTTCATCAATAATGTTTGTCAAGCTAGTAAGTTAAATAACTTTTTTAAAACGTAAATGTAACGTTGGGGCGTTAATACGTAAGTACTAAAAATCCTTCTAGGCTTATATTATACATTGGGATTGCAATGCGGTGTCATTTTCAATCCGGACGGATCCGGCCGAAATTCCACGGATCTGGCCGGATCCGGCCAGATCCGGCTAGATCAATTGAATTAAATCTAATATAATAAACCTAACTCAATCTACTGAGAACACAACTATTAGGAATTTGGGCATGATAACAAGTCTAATGCTTATATTTATGACAGACATTTTGGAGTTTTGCTTTATTTCTGGTCCAGACTAAGTGGAGTTTTTACTAGATTTTCAGAAATATTGTTATATTGATTATGGACCAAACTTTGGGAAACTGTGATAGTTGTTTAAGATATGAAGATTCCCCTTTGATTTTCGGAAAAATTTATAATAGTAGTTTGATCCAGACGATGGAAAACGGAAGACATTGTCCAATGCTTTCAGTTTCCTTTTAAATGGCTTTTTATTAAAAGTTCTATTTCAACTAAATGTTTACACATATATCTTTATCGTATAAATGTCGAGACTAATTATTTTAAAATCCATTTCGTTACAAATATTTATAAAAGCGAAATATGATAAGAACTTTAAGCTTAGTCTTTAACTTGGAAGTCGTTAAGAAAATCCTTCTAGGCTTTTAATATACATAGGGATTGCAATCAGGTGTCATTTTCAATCCTGCCGGATCCGGCCAAATTTCCACCGGATCCGGCCGGATCCGACCGGATCGATTGAATTAAATCTAACATATTAAACTTTACTCAATCTACTGAGATCACAACTATTACGCATTTGTGCATGATAACAAGTCTTATTCTTATATTTATGACAGACATCATGCAATGCTTTCAGTTTCTTTTTAAATGGCTTTTTATTAAAAGTTCTATTTCAACTAAATGATTACACATATATCTTTACCGTATAAATGTCGAGACTAATTATTTTAAAATCCATTTCGTTACAAATATTTATAAAATCGGAATATGATAAGAACTTTAAGCTTACAGTCTTTAACTTGGAAGTCGTTAAGAAAATTATTTTAGCATTTTATTATACACAGGGATTGCAATCAGGTGTCATTTTCAATCCTGCCGGATCCGGCCGATTTTCTACCGATCCGGCCAGATCCGGCCGGATCTGGCTGGATCGATGGAATTAAATCTAACATGATATACTTTACTCAATCTACTGAGATCACAACTATTAAGCATTTTGGTATAATAACAAGTCTTATTCTCATATTTATGTCAGACATCAACATCCTTTTAAATGGTTTTTTATTAAATGTTCTATTTCAACTGAATGTTTGCACATATATCTTTATCGTATAAATGTCGAGACTAATTATTTTAAAATCCATTTCGTTACAAATATTTATAAAATCGGAATATGATAAGAACTTTAAGCTTAAGCCTTTAACTTGGAAGTCGTTAAGAAAATCCTTCTAGGCTTTTATTATACATAGGGATTGCAATCCGATGTCATTTTCAATCCTGCCGGATGAGGCCCAATTTCCACCGGATCCGGCCGGATCCGACCGGATCGATTGAATTAAATCTAACATAATAAACTTTACTCAATCTACTGAGATCACAACTATTAGGCATTTGGGCATGATAACAAGTCTTATTCTTATATTTATGACAGACATCATGCAATGCTTTCAGTATCTTTTTAAATGGCTTTTTATTAAAAGTTCTATTTCAACTAAATGTTTACACATATATCTTTATCGTATAAATGTCGAAACTAATTATTTTAAAATCCATTTCGTTACAAATATTTATAAAATCGGAATATGATAAAAACTTTAAGCTGAAGTCTTTAACTTGGAAGTCGTTAAGAAAAGCCTTCTAGGCTTTTATTATACATAGGGATTGCAATCCGGTGTCATTTTCAATCCTGCCGGATCCGGCCAAATTTCCACCGGATCCGGCCGGATCCGACCGGATCGATTGAATTAAATCTAACATATTAAACTTTACTCAATCTACTGAGATCACAACTATTAGGCATTTGTGCATGATAACAAGTCTTATTCTTATATTTATGACAGACATCATGCAATGCTTTCAGTTTCTTTTTAAATGGCTTTTTATTAAAAGTTCTATTTCAACTAAATGTTTACACATATATCTTTATCGTATAAATGTCGAAACTAATTATTTTAAAATCCATTTCGTTACAAATATTTATAAAAGCGGAATATGATAAGAACTTTAAGCTTAAAGTCTTTAACTTGGAAGTCGTTAAGAAAATTATTTTAGGATTTTATTATACACAGGGACTGCAATCAGGTGTCATTTTCAATCCTGCCGGATCCGGCCGATTTTCTACCGATCCGGCCGGATCCGGCCGGATCTGGCTGGATGGATGGAATTAAATCTAACATAATATACTTTACTCAATCCACTGAGATCACAACTATTAGGCATTTTGGTATGATAACAAGTATTATTCTTATATTTATGACAGACACCAAATATCCTTTTAAATGGCTTTTCATTAAATGTTCTTTTTCAACTAAATGTTTGCACATATATCTTTATCGTATAAATGTCGAGACTAATTATTTTAATATCCATATCGTTACAAATATTTATAAAATCGGAATATGATAAGAACTTTAAGCTTAAGCCTTTAACTTGGAAGTCGTTAAGAAAATCCTTCTAGGCTTTTATTATACATAGGGATTGCAATATGGTGTCATTTTCAATTCTGCCGGATCCGACCGAATTTCCACCGGATCCGGCCGGATCTGACCGGATCGATTGAATTAAATCTAACATAATAAACTTTACTCAATCTACTGAGATCACATTTATTAGGCATTTGGGCATGATAACAAGTCTTATTCTTATATTTATGACAGACATCATGCAATTCTTTCAGTTTCTATTTAAATGGCTTTTTATTAAAAGTTCTATTTCAACTAAATGTTTACACATATATCTTTATCGTATAAATGTCGAGACTAATTATTTTAAAATCCATATCGTTACAAATATTTATAAAACCGGAATATGATAAGAACTTTAAGCTTAAAGTCTTTAACTTGGAAGTCGTTAAGAAAATCCTTCTAGGTTTTTATTATACATAGGGATTGCAATCAGGTGTCATTTTCAATCCGGCCGGATCCCGCCGGATCCGGCCGGATCCGGCTGTATCGATGGAATTAAATCTAACATAATAAACTTTACTCAATCTACTGAGATCACAACTATTAGGTATTTGAGCATGCTAACAAGTCTCAAAATTATTCGTTTATCGATAATATTAGTCAAGCTAGTAAGTTAAGTAACTTTTTTAAACTACATTTACGTTAAGGCGTTAATACGTATGTATAGAAAATCCTTCTAGGCTTATATTATACATTGGGATTGCAATCCGGTGTCATTTTTATTCCGGCCGGATCCCGCCAGATCCGGCCGGATCCGGCTGTATCGATGGAATTAAATCTAACATAATAAACTTTACTCAATCTAGTGAGATCACAACTATTAGGCATTTGGGCATGATAACAAGTCTTATTCTTGTATATATGACATACATCATGCAATGCTTTTAGTTTCCTTTTTAATGGCTTTTTATTAAAAGTTCTATTTCAACAAAATGTTTACAAAATATATCTTTATCGTATAAATGTCGAGACTAATTATTTTAAAATCCATATCGTTACAAATATTTATAAAATTGGAATATGATAAGAACTTTAAGCTTAAAGTCTTTAACTTGGAAGTCGTTAAGAAAATCCTTCTAGGCTTTTATTAAACATAGGGATTGCAATCAGGTGTCATTTTCAATCCTGCCGGATCCGGGCGAATTTCTACCAATCCGGCCGGATCCGGCCGGATCTGCCTGGATCGATGGAATTAAATCTAACATAACAAACTTTACTCAATCTACTGAGATCACAACTATTAGGCATTTGGGCATGATAATAAGTCTTATTCTTTTTTTTTTGACGGACATCATGCCGTGCTTTCAGTTTCCTTTTAAATGGCTTTTTATTAAAAGTTCTATTTCAACTAAATGTTTACACATATATCTTTATCGTATAAATGTCGAGACTAATTATTTTAAAATCCATATCGTTACAAATATATAAAAACGGAATATGATAAGAACATTAACCTTAAAGTCTTTAACTTGGAAGTCGTTTAGAAAATCCTTCTAGGCGTTTATTATACATAGGGATTGCAATTCGGTGTCATTTTCAATCCTGCCGGATCCGGCCGATTTTCCACCGATCCGGCCGGATCCGACCATTAAATCTAACATAATAAACTTTACTCAATCTACTGAGATCACAACTATTAGGTATTTGAGCATGCTAACAAGTCTCAAAATTATTCGTTTATCGATAATGTTTGTCAAGCTAGTAAGTTAAATTACTTTTTTAAACTACATTTACGTTCGGGCGTTAATACGTAAGTACCGAAAATCCTTCTCGGCTTATATTATACATTGGGATTGCAATCCGGTGTCATTTTCAATCCGGCCGGATCCGGCCGATTTTCCATCGATCCGGCCGGATCCGGCCGGATTAAAATCTAACATAATATACAAAGATTAAAATCTAACATAATAAACTTTACTCAATTTACTGAGACCACAACTATCAGGCATTTGGGCATGATAACAAGTCTTATTCTTATATTTATGACAGACATCATGAACTTTAAGCTTAAAGTCTTTAACTTGGAAGTCGTTAAGAAAATCCTTCTAGGCTTTTATTATACATAGGGATTGCAATCCGGCCATTTTCAATGGTCATTTTCAATCCTGCCGGATCCGGCCGATTTTCCACCGATCCGGCCGGATCCGGCCGGATCGATGGAATTAAAATCTAACATAATAATCTTTACTAAATTTACTGAGACCACAACTATTAGGTATTTGAGCATGCTAACAAGTCTTATTATTATATTTATGACAGACATCATGATGAATCTGTCTAAGGAAATATAATGTCTATTTACTTTATTCAAGTTATTTATTTACCGGTGCTTAAGGCGCACCCTAAAATTCAACCTACTTTTTGTGCGCCTATAACGCGGACATATGTTTTAGAGCTCAACCTGATCTTCATTGATCTGTCGCTGTCTTATTTTTCAAAATAGTAACAAAATGGTTTCCGATTTCAAAAATTTGGTCTTTTTGAAGAAATTCGTGGTTATTAGATTTTAAAAATTCCTCCAAATAGTATCACAGTGGAGAAAATAGCGAGAGTCTATGAATGTTAAATTTTGTTTTATAAAATTGGAATATGATAAGAACTTTAGGCTTAAAGTCTTTAAATTGGAAGTCGTTAAGAAAATCCTTCTAGACTTATATTATACATAGGGATTGCAATCCGGTGTCATTTTCCGGATCCGGCCAAATTTCTACGGATCCGGGCGGATCCGTGGAAAATCATAAATATATGTAAAAATTTAGTTGAAATAGAACTTTTAATAAAAAGCCATTTAAAAGGAAACTGAAAGCATTGCATGATATCTGTCATAAATATAAGAATAAGACTTGTTATCATGCCCAAATGCCTAATAGTTGTGATCTCAGTAGATTGAGTAAAGTTTATTATGTTAGATTTAATTCCATCGATCCAGCCGAAAATATCGAGAGTCTACGAATGTTATATTTCGTTTTATAAAATTGGAATATGATAAGAACTTTAAGTTTAAAGTCTTTAACTTGGAAGTCGTTAAGAAAATCCTTCTAGGCTTTTATTATACATAGGGATTGCAATCCGGTGTCATTTTCCGGATCCGGCCGAATTTCCACGGATCCGGCCAGATCCGGATCCGGATCACTATTTTCTTTTATTAATTATTTTTGCAACAAAAACGTTAAATTAGTATTCCGTGCAGCATTTCAATACAAAAACTGGGCAATAGACCGTTTTCTCGAATAAAAACACGAAATGTAAATTTTCAAGTCATAAATTTATTATCCTCTTTATAACAAACAAACATATCCACAAATAGATTTATTAAAACTTTTTTTTATCGTCGCGGAATTTTCCGTCTTCTAATCCGAAAAATCCATTTAGAGAAAAGCTATCAGAGAAAATGAAAAATGTTCGGAAAATGAAATTATTGCCCGATTTTTGATCAAACGACGTTATTTTAAAAATCCATATCATTACAAATATTTATGAAAGCGGAATATGATAACAACGTTTAGATTAAAGTCTTTAACTTGAAAGCTGTTAAGAAAATCCGGTACTTACGTATTAACGCCACCACCGCCACATTTTTAAATGCCGCCAATCTACACCTAAAATTTGTATGAAAAATCATAAAATAAAAAAAATATTTCAAATTAAAACATTTATAAAACCCAAAATACTTATTGGATAACTCTCGATCCAACATAGGTCAATGTGGCGGAGACCGTTGGTTTAACCCCGGTTAGATTAGGTTGCCCGCCGCGAAGCAGACAGATAAATCGAGACAACATACGCGCGGCAGCGCGAACTTTCTATCCAATATAGGTCAATGTGGCAAGGACCGTTGGTTTAACCCCGGTTAGATTAGGTTACCCGCCGCAAGGCAGACAGATAAACTATCGATAACTCCCGATCCAATATAGGTCAATGTGGCGGAGACCGTTGGTTTAACTCCGGTTAGATTAGGTTGCCCGCCGCGGAGCGGACAGATAAATCAAGACAACATACGCACGGCAACGCGAAATCTCGATCCAATATAAGTCAATGTGGCAAGGACGGTTGGTTTAACCCCGGTTAGATTAGGTTGCCTGCCGTGAAGCGGTCAGATAAATCAAGACAACATACGCGCGGCAGCGCGAACTCTCTATCCAATATAGGTAAATGTGGCAAGGACCGTTGGTTTCACTCCGGTTAGATTAGGTTGCCCGTCCTCCTCGGAAACGCTGCACGCCCTTCCCAAGATCGTAGTTCCTTAGCTTCTTCTTCTGAGTATCTTTTTAAGAGCACAGCGGGCTTTGCGGCCGCCGTTGAAGCCATTCCGTGTACTCGAACTGGAGAAACGCATCACGCCCTTCCCAAGATCATAGTTCCTTAGCTTGTTAATCTTCTTCTTCGGAGTATCTTTTGAAGAGCACAGCTGGATTTGCTGCCGCCGATGGAGCCATTTCGTGTACTCGACCTGGAGAAATGCATTACGCCCTTCCCAAGATCGTAGTTCCTTAGGTGCCAATCTTTTTCTTCAGAGTATATTTTGAAGAGCACAGCCGGCTTTCCTGCCGCCGTTAGAGCCATTTCGTGTACTCGACCTGGACAAACGCATCTCGCTTTTCCCAAGATCGTAGTTCCTTAGCTTGCCAATCTTCTTCTTCGGAGTATCTTTTGAAGAGAACAGCGGGCTTTGCTGCCGCCGTTGGAGCCATTTCGTGTACTCGACCAGGAGAAACGCATCACGCCCTTCCCAAGATTGTAGTTCCTTAGCTTGCCAATCTTCTTCTTCGGAGAATCTTTTGAAGAACACAGCGAGCGCTGCCGCCGCCGTTGGAGACATTTCGTAAACTCGACCCAGAGAAACGCATCACGCTCTTCTCAAGATCGTAGTTCCTTAGCTTGTCAATCTTCTTCTTAGGAGTATCTCTTGAAGAGGACAGCCGGCTTTGATGCCGTCGTTGGAGCCATTTCGTGTACTCGACCAGGAGATATGCATCACGCCCTTCCCAAGATTGTAGTTCCTTAGCTTGCCAATCTTCTTCTTCGCAGTATCTTTTGAAGAGCACAGCGGGCTTTGATGCCGCCGTTGGAGCTATTTCGTGTACTCGACCTAGAGAAACGCATCACGCTCTTCCCAAGATCCTAGTTCCTTAGCTTACCAATCTTCTTCTTCGGAGTATCTTTTGAAGAGCACAGCGGGCTTTGCTGCCGCCGGTGAAGCAATTTTGTGTGCTCGACCTGGAGGAATGCAGCACGTCCTTCCCAAGGCCGTAGTTCCTTAGCTTGCCAATCTTCTTCTTCGGAGAATCTTTTGAAGAACACAGCGAGCGTTGCTGCCGCCGTTGGAGACATTTCGTAAACTCGACCCAGAGAAACGCATCACGCTCTTCTCAAGATCGTAGTTCCTTAGCTTGTCAATCTTCTTCTTCGGAGTATCTTTTGAAGAGGACAGCCGGCTTTGATGCCGTCGTTGGAGCAATTTCGTGTACTCGACCTGGAGAAACGCATCACGCCCTTCCCAAGATCGTAGTTCCTTAGTTAGTTTTAGGTCAATGCGGCAAGGATCGTTGGTTTAACCCCGGTTAGATTAGGTTGCCCGCCGCGAAGCGGACAGATAAATCAAGACAACATACGCATGGCAGCGCGAACTCTCGATCCAATATAGGTCAATGTGGCAAGGACCGTTGGTTTAACTCCGGTTAGATTTGGTTGCGCGCCGTGAAGCGGACAGATAAATCACGACAACATATGCACGGCGGCGCGAACTCTCGATCCAATATAGGTCAATGTAGCAAGGACCGTTGGTTTAACCCCGGTTAGATTAGGTTGCCCGTGCTCCTCGGTGGTGTAGTTGACAACATACCCGCCTTTCAATGCGGGAGACCCGGGTTCGAATCCTGGTCAGGGAGACAACAACTAGGGCCGTTTTCACTAACCGTCCGGGTTGCCCACCCTGAGTGAATGCAAAATATGCGATACCTGGGTGGCGCATACTAATAGCCAAGGTGGAATAGGTGGTTTAGTGAGAGATTAGGTTGCCCGCCACGAAGTCGACAGATGAATCAAGACAACATACACGCGACAGGGCGAACTCTCGATTCAATATAGGTCAATGTGGCAAGGACCGTTGGCTTAACCCCGATTAGATTAGGTTGCCCGAGGTAAAGCGGACAGATAAACTTTCGATAACTCTCGATCCAATATAGGTCAATGTGGCGGAGACCGTTGCTTTAATCCTGGTTAGATTAGGTTGCCCGCCGCAAAGCGGACAGATAAACTCTCGATAACTCCCGATACAATATAAGTCAATCTGGAGAAGACCGTTACAAACATACGCACGGCAGCGCGAACTCTCGATCCAAAATAGGTCAATGTGGCAAAGACCGTAGGTTTAACCCCGGTTAGATTAGGTTGCCGTCCGCGAAGCGGACAGATAAATCGAGATAACATACGCGCGGCAGCGCGAATTCTCCATCCAATATAGGACAATGTGGCAAGGACGGTTGGTTTAAGCTTGGTTAGATTAGGTTGCCCGCCGCGAAGCGGACAGATAAATTGAGATAACATACGCGTGGCAGCGCGAACTCTCTATCCAATGTAGGTCAATGTGGCAAGGACCGTTGGTATAACCCCGGTTAGATTAGATTGCCCGCCGTGAAGCGGACAGATAAATCAAGACAATATACGCACGGCAGCGCGAACTCTCGATCCAATATAGGTAAATGTGGCCAGGACCGTTGGTTTAATCCCGGTTAGATTAGGTTGCCCGCCGCAAAGCGGACAGATAAACTCTCGATCCAATATAGCTCAATGTGGAGGAGACCGTTGGTTTAACCCTGGTTAGATTAGGTTGCGCGCCGCGAAGCGGACAGATAAATCAAGATAACATACGCACGGCAGCGCGAACTCTCGATCCAAAATAGGTCAATGTGGCAAGGACCGTTGGTATAACCCCGGTTAGATTAGGTTGCCCGCTGCGAAGCGGACAAATAAATCGAGATAACATACGCGCGGAAGCGCGAACTCTCTATCCAATATAGGTCAATGTGGCAAGTACCGTTGGTCTAACGCCGGCTAGATTAGGTTGCCCGCCGCGAAGCTTATAGATAAACCAAGACAACATACGCGCGGCGGCGCGAACTCTCGATCCAATATATAGCGGTGGTGGTGTTAATACGCAAGTACGTGCAGCATACGTGCGGTAGTGCGAACTCTCGATTCAATATAGGTCAATGTGGCAAGCACTGTTGGTTTAACCTCGGTTAGATTAGGTTGCGCGTTGCGAAGCGGACAGATAAATCAAGACAACATACGCGCGGCAGCGCGAACTCTCGATCCAATATAGATCAATGTATATATGCAAGGACCGTATGTTTAACCCCGGTTAGATTAGGTTGCCGTCCGCGAAGCGGACAGATAAATCGAGATAACATACGCGCGGCAGCGCGAATTCTCCACCCAATATAGGACAATGTGGCAAGGACGGTTGGTTTAACCTTGGTTAGATTAGGTTGCCCGCCGCGAAGCGGACAGATACATTGAGATAACATACGCATGGCAGCGCGAACTCTCGATCAAATATAGGTCAATGTGGTAGGGACCGTTGGTTTAACGCCGGCTAGATTAGGTTGCCCGCCGCTAAGCGGACAGTTAAACCAAGACAACATACGCGCGGCGGCGCGAACTCTCCATCCAATATAGGTCAATGTGGCAAGGACTGTTGGTTTAACCTCGGTTAGATTAGGTTGAGCGTTGCGAAGCGGACAGATAAATTGAGATAACATACGCGTGGCAGCGCGAACTCTCGATCCAATATAGGTCAATGTGGCAAGGACCGTTGGTATAACCCCGGTTAGATTAGGTTGCCCCACGCGAAGCGGACAGATAAACCAAGACAACATACGCGCGGCGGCCCGAACTCTCGATCCAATATAGGTCAATGTGGCAAGGACTGTTGGTTTAACCTCGGTTAGATTAGGTTACGAGTTGCGAAGCGGACAGATAAATCAAGACAACATAAGCGCGGCAGCGCGAACTCTCGATCCAATATAGGTCAATGTGGCAAGGACCGTTGGTTTAACGCCGGCTAGATTAGGTTGCCCGCCGCGAAGTGGATAGTTAAACCAAGACAACATACGCGCGGCGGCGTGAACTCTCCATCCAATATAGGTCAATGTGGCAAGGACTGTTGGTTTAACCTCGGTTAGATTAGGTTGCGCGTTGCGAAGCGGACAGATAAATCGAGATAACATTCGCGCTGCAGCGCGAACTCTCGATCCAATATAGGTCAATGTGGCAAGGACCGTTGGCTTAACCCCGATTAGATTAGGTTGCCCGCGGTAAAGCGGACAGATGAACTCTCGATAACTCTAGATCCAATATAGGTCAATGTGGCGGAGACCGTTGATTTAATCCTGGTTAGATTAGGTTGACCGCGGCAAAGCGGACAGATGAACTCTCGATAACTCTCGATCCAATATAGGTCAATGTGGCGGAGACCGTTGATTTAATCCTGGTTAGATTAGGTTGACCGCCGCAAAGCGGACAGATAAACTCTCGATAACTCTCGATCCAATATACGTCAATGTGGCAAAGACCGTAGGTTTAACCCCGGTTAGATTAGGTTGCCGTCCGCGAAGCGGACAGATAAATCGAGATAACATACGCGCGGCAGCGCGAATTCTCCATCCAATATAGGACAATGTGGCAAGGACGGTTGGTTTAACCTTGGTTAGATTAGGTTGCCCGTGGCAGCGCGAACTCTCGATCCAATGTAGGTTAATGTGGCAAGGACCGTTGGTATAACCCCGGTTTGATTAGGTTGCCCGCCGTGAAGCGGACAGATAAATCAAGACAATATACGCACGGTAGCGCGAACTCTCGATCCAATATAGGTCAGTGTGGCAAGGACCGTTGGTTTAATCCCGGTTAGATTAGGTTGCCCGCCGCAAAGCGGACGGATAAACTCTCGATCCAATATAGCTCTATGTGGAGGAGACCGTTGGTTTAACCCCGGCTAGATTAGGTTGCGCGCCGCGAAGCGGACAGATAAATCAAGACAACACGCGCGGCGGCGCGAACTCTCGATCCAATATATAGCGGTGGTGGTGTTAATACGCAAGTACGTGCAGCATACGTGCGGTAGCGCGAACTCTCGATTCAACATAGGTCAATGTGGCAAGGACTGTTGGTTTAACCTCGGTTAGATTAGGTTGCGCGTTGCGAAGCGGACAGATAAATCAAGACAACATACGCGCGGCAGCGCGAACTCTCGATCCAATATAGATCAATGTTGCAAGGACCGTATTCTCCATCCAATATAGGACAATGTGGCAAGGACGGTTGGTTTAACCTTGGTTAGATTAGGTTGCCCGCCGCGAAGCGGACAGATAAATTGAGATAACATACGCGTGGCAGCGCGAACTCTTGATCCAATATAGGTAAATGTGGCAAGGACCGTTGGTTTAACGCCGGCTATATTAGGTTGCCCGCCGCGAAGCGGACAGATAAACCAAGACAACATACGCGCGGCGGTGCGAACTCTCGATCTAATATATAGCGGTGGTGGTGTTAATAGCAAGTACGTGCAGCATACGTGCGGTAGCGCGAACTCTCGATCCAATATAGGTCAATGTCACAAGGACTGTTGGTTTAACCCCGGTTAGATTAGGTTGCGCGTTACGAAGCGGACAGATAAATCAAGACAACATACGCGCGGCAGGGCGAACTCTCGATCCAATTTAGGTCAATGTGGCAAGGATCGTTAGTTTAACCCCGGGTTGATTAGGTTGACAGATAAACCAAGACAACATACGCGCGGCGGCGCGAACTCTCGATCCAATATATAGCGGTGGTGGCGTTAATACGCAAGTGCCGTTATTTATAACGATACAATATGCGATTTATTTTACCAATTTGTTATAGATGTTGGAGCACCGTGTGCGTCTCCTGCAGACTGTGTAGTTCCAAACTCTTCTTGTACCGATGCTCAAAAATGCTCTTGCGAAATTGGCTATGCACCAATTACTCCAACGGAATGTAGGCAAGGTAAACACAATATTTATATCCAGAATGAAAGGTGAAGGTGATGTTAAATGTTATTATTTTGTAGTTTCTGAGGGTTTAGGTAAAAGTTGTGAATATCAAATGGAGTGCTCGCTGAAAGTATCAGGTTCGGAATGTAAGGATGGGCTGTGTAGTTGCACCGACGGTTTTCTGAAAATCAATGAAGGGTGCTATAGGATAGCTGAAAGTATTTAGATTTGTTTTTTTGATGGAATGTGCTTGTTTAATGCGTTTTGTTTTAGAGATGGGAGATTATTGCGTGTTGCCGCAATCGTGCACTGTTAAATTAGGTAGCAATGTGAAATGTAGGAATAGCCAATGTCAGTGTGGGGTAGGTATGAAACCTACGGAAGACGGCTCGGATTGCGAAAACAAGGGAGTCGTTACAAAAGCCACGAGTTTGCTATTCGTAGCAGCAGTTGCATTGCTTTTTTCTTAAACTTTTATTATACAAACACTTAACATTATAGAAACAACATAAAGACATGTTTACACGTATCTATTATAGTTTATATTTACAGTTTAAGTATATAAACTTTTTTTGTTTTTTTGTGATATAAATAAATTTTGATGGATATAAATAAAGTTAATTAGTGTATATAAGATTATCTGTCACATAGTTTTGTTTTTAATGGTGATATTCTTTGGTTCACTTTTCACTTGTCACTAAAGTGTCACTAGAAGCAGTAGGTGCGTTGGCCCGGGCACGTGGAGGAAGTCGGAGAGTTCAGAACTGTAGGTCTCCTACCCGGGCATTCTGGTCATCCATAGTAATACATGCTGTTAGATCCAGTATTAAGACTACGAGGAATTTCGTTATCTGGTGCACGGCGTAACGTGTGAGAATGGACGTGGGGATACCGCACGACTTCCGCGATGCTCCCGACGGGAGCTGGCGAATGTATGGCCACCGAAGGAACGGGAAGCGGAGTAGTCAGATCGATGTCGGCATCCACTTCACTGATGTCATCGGCGAAACCGTTAGGGATTGTGTTATCAGCAATATTTGTGGCGTGGAATTTGGCGTCCCTTCTAGTTCGGTATCTTTGAATTAGCAATCGACCTACTAAAAGTATAAGACAGAGAAGAACACCACCGCCTATGCTTAGAATGAGATACAAGTAGAATCTCTCTTGGTTCTCTGCAAGATAAATGCGATTATAAGTGTGTTGCAAATGGGGAGTCGGCATGCATGCAGCGGTAGAATGCACAACGACAGCGGATTGGAAGGATATCAATCAAGTACTTACGAGAGACAAATGTGTACGCATTTATCCATTCTGAAATGAATCCAATAACTCTCGCACCCTCACTAGGACTTGTCGTGTACACCGTGATAGTGCAGTTTGGGTCGGATATATCGTCGGCTTGCATGTCTTTAGCTGTTTTCTGCAGAAAAGGATTACGGGAAGGGCCAAATGGATAACTAATGTGTGGTTTATAGGAGGCTGTAACCGAAAGATAAATTCAGAACGAGTTTCTGTTATCGAGTGTAGTTGTTGTGCGTTACAGTTGTGCTTGTGCTTGCAGACTAATTGTCGCGATTATGTGTACCGATTTACCCACTTTAGAATCGCAACCGCAGATGTAGACAGAAGAGCTATGGTACACTATAGTAATAGTTTACAGGAGTGTTGAGGAGTTAAGCTGCCAGCAATTAGTGCTTACTACTAAAAGCAGTTACCATTTATTTATACAGTTATTATTATACCATGCAGAAACACAAGCGGCCCTTCAAATTTGATTTTATACAACAAAATTACTCAAAATTATTTAAAAATAACCGAAAATTTTGCTTCCGCACCAAACACTTTATATCGTAATGATAAGATTGAGCCGCTCATTTAATTGAATATACCATCATTCCTTTTCACCTCAATTTTAAAACCTAATTAAATTACATTCGCTTGGAAAAATGGTCTAAACTGCTCGAAGAAACGCAACAAACTAACTTAAACTTGTCATTTGTAAACTAAATAACCAGCTGTATAAAACAATTCATTCTTTTATAATTAGACATTTTGCACATTTTTTATACATTGATATTAGGGTATCCAAAAAAACGATGTAATTTCAAAAACCGGTTTTTGGTTTTTGTAAAGTAAAAAACCGGTTAACCGGTGAAAACCCGGTTTTAAGTATAAAAATAAATAAATTGCGGCTTTAAACCAAATAAAATAAATATTTATTCACCATTTAGAATTATTTAATATATCAAAAAATATTTATTTGTGTATTATTTCATTATATTTAGGTAAAGAATAAAAAAGTGGCACAATTTATGTAAATATTCAAATAGGATTTAAAATAATTTTAATAAAAAAATACATAATTTTTGTTACTTTTTGGAATATTTTCCATACACCTGACTTTTTAGGGTTCCGTACCGAAAACGGAACCCTTATAGGATCACTTTGTTGTGCGTCTGTCTGTCCGTCCGTCCGTCTGTCTGTCTGTCAAGACCATTTTTCTCAGGAACTCGTAGAGATAACAAGTTGAAATTTGTATCAAATACTCGGGTCTGCGGTCTCTTTCAGCTGTCAAAAAATCAAACTTGTAGGTCAACGAGATCAAAAGATATGACCGTTTATGTCGCATATTTTGCGATTTCACAAGGGAATCAAAACCTATAGGGTACTTCCCGTTGACCTAGAATCATGAAGTTTGGCAAGAAACGGTGTGAAACAGTGCAAGAAAAATCTGAAAACCGTAAATATGTAGTTTAATTACAAGAAAAATGCGAATTTACTATTAGAAACTTATGAAAACACTAATGTGTTGTCAGGCACCAGAAGCATATGGGTTGCATACAGTTAGGTCCTCCTAAAGATACCTTACTTACAAGTTTGTACGGAACACTCGGTGCGCGAGTCACAACTCGCACTTGGCCGTTTTTTTAAATTATTTAATATATAAAAAAAATAGGTTAGGTAATAATACCTAGGTAATAAGTTTTGAGCAATTTCAACAAAATTTTTAGCAATTTCAACAAAATTTTCCAAAAGTTTAAGGAATTTCAACAAAATTTTACAAAGGTTTGAGCAATTTTAACAAAATTTCACAAACGTTTGAGTAATTTCAACAAAATTTTGAGAAATTTCAACAAAATTTTCAGCAATTTCAACAAAATTTTCCAAAAGTATGAGAAATTTCAACAAAATTTTACAAAAGTTTGAGCAATTTTAACAAAATTTCACAAAAGTTTGAGTAATTTCAACACAATTTTGAGCAATTTTAAAAAAAATTTCTAAAATGTTTAGCAATTTCAACAAAATTTACCGAAAGTTTGAGTAATTTCAACAAAAATTTTGATCAATTTCAACAAAGTTTTGAGCAATTTCAACAAAATTTTTAGCAATTTCAACAAAATTTTCCAAAAGTTTGAGGAATGTCAACAAAATTTTGCAAAAGTTTGAGCAATTTTAACAAAATTTTACAAAAGTTTAAGTAATTTCAACAAAATGCTAAACAATCTCAACAAAATTTTTAGCAATTTCAACAAAATTTTCCAAAAGTTTGAGGAATTTTAACAAAATTTTACAAAATTTTGAGCAATTTTAACAAAATTTCACAAAAGTTTGAGTAATTTCAACAAAATTTTGAGGAATTTCAACAAAATTTTTTGCAATTTCAACAAAATTTTCCAAAAGTTTGAGGAATTTCAACAAAATTTTACAAAGGTTTGAGCAATTTTAACAAAATTTCACAAAAGTTTGAGTAATTTCAACGAAATTTTGAGAAATTTCAAAAAAATTTTGAGCAATTTCAACAAATTTTTTCAAAAGTTTGAGGAATTTTCAACAAAAGTTTGACTAGATGCATCTATTGAATATCTATTGTTACGTGTCTGGACTATATAAATCTATAAACTAGACTAGACTCTCATTATACTGCAATACAGAAGAATCTATTAAACTAGACTTGAGTGTTGTCTAGACTAGATGAATCTATTAAACTAGACATGAGTGTCTAGTCTAGATGAATCTATTGAACATGACTGGATACTCATTCAAGATGCGCAATTAAAAAAAAAACCGGCCAAGTGCGAGTTGTGACTCGCGTACCGAGGGTTCCGTACAAACTTGTAAGTAAGGTATCTTTAGGAGGACCTAACTGTATGCAACCCATATGCTTCTGGTGCCTGACAATACCACGCAACACATTAGTGTATTTTCATAAGTTTCTAATAGTAAATTCGTATTTTTTCTTGTAATTAAACTACATATTTACGGTTTTCAGATTTACATGTGCTGTAAGACACCGCTTCTTGCCAAATTTCATGATTATAGGTCAACGGGAAGTACCCTATAGGTTTTGATTCCCTTGTGAAATCGCAAAATATGCGACATAAACGGTCATCTTTTGATCGCGTTGAATTACAAGTTTGATTTTTTCACAGCTGAAATAGACCGCAGACCGGAGTATTTGATACAGATTTCAACTTGTTACCTCTACGCGTTCCTCAGAAATATGGTCTTGACAGACAGACAGAGGGACAGACAGACAGACGGACAACAAAGTGATCTTATAAGGGTTCCGTTTTCGGTACGGAACCCTAAAAAAGGCTTTTATACTGAAGATTTGAATTTATTGAAAGTTTATTCTAATTGGAGTTTTTTTAAAATCGTCGGAGTTAATTAAAATGATGGAAAACTTGCCTGTTGAATGTGACTCTACACTGATTGATAAAATGCATGATTTTCTAAAAAAATTCTAAAACGTTTAGCAATTTCAACAAAATTTTCAAATTTTTTAGCAATTTCAATAAAATTTACCGAAAGTTTGAGTAATTTCAACAACAATGTTGAGCAACTTCAACAAAAATTTTCAAAAGTTTGAGGAATTTCAACAAAGTTTTACAAAAGTTTGAGCAATTTCAACAAAATTTCACTAAAGTTTGAGTAATTTCAACAAAATTTTGAGCAATTTTAACAAAATTTTCTAAAATGTTTTGCAATTTCAACAAAATTTTTAGCAAGTAATTTCTACAAAAATTTTGATCAATTTCAACAAAATTTTGAGCAATTTGTACAAAATTTTTAGCAATTTCAACAAAATTTTGCAAAAGTTTGAGCAATTTTAACAAAATTTTACAAAAGTTTGAGTAGTTTCAACAAAATGCAAAACAATTTCAACAAAATTATTAGGAATTTCAACAAAATTTTCCAAAAGTTTGAGGAATTTCAACAAAATTTTACAAAAGTTTGAGCAATTTTAACAAAATTTCACAAAAGTTTGAGTAATTTCAACAAAATTTTGAGGAATTTCAACAAAATTTTTAGCAATTTCAACAAAATTTTCCAACAGTTTGAGGAATTTCAACAAAATTTTACAAAAGTTTGAGCAATTTTAACAAAATTTCACAAAAGTTTGAGTAATTTCAGCAAAATTTTGAGGAATTTCAACAAAATTTTTAGCAATTTCAACAAAATTTTCCAACAGTTTGAGGAATTTCAACAAAATTTTACAAAAGTTTGAGCAATTTTAACAAAATTTCACAAAAGTTTGAGTAACTTCAACAAAATTTTGAGCAATTTCAACATAATTTTCAAAATTTTTAGCAATTTCAACAAAATTTTCTAAGTTTGAGGAATTTCAACAAAATTTTAACAAAATTTCACAATCGTTTGAGTAATTTCAACACAATTTTGAGCAATTTAAAAAAAAATTCTAAAATGTTTAGCAATTTCAACAAAATTTTCAAAATTTTTAGCAATTTCAACAAAATTTACCGAAAGTTTGAGAAATTTCAACAAAAATTTTGATGAATTTCAACAAAATTTTGAGCAATTTGTACAAAATTTTTAGCAATTTCAACAAAATTTTGCAAAAGTTTGAGCAATTTTAACAAAATTTTACAAAAATTTGAGTAATTTCAACAGAATGCTAAACAATCTCAACAAAATTAATAGCAATTTCAACAAAATTTTCCAAAAGTTTGAGGAATTTCAACAAAATTTTACAAAAGTTTGAGCAATTTTAACAAAATTTCACAAAAGTTTGAGTAATTTCAACAAAATTTTGAGGAATTTCAACATAATTTTTAGCAATTTCAACAAAATTTTTTAAAAGTTTGAGGTTTCAACAAAATTTTACAAAAGTTTGAGCAATTTTAACAAAATTTCACAAAAGTTTGAGTAACTTCAACAAAATTTTGAGTAATTTCAACAAAATTTTAGCAATTTCAACATCATTTTCCAAAAGTTTGAGGAATTTCAACAAAATTTTACAAAAGTTTGAGCAATTTTAACAAAATTTCACAAAAGTTTGAGTAATTTTAACCAAATTTTGAGGAATTTTAAGAAAATTTTTAGAAATTTCAACAAAATTTTTCAAAAATTTGAGGAATTTCAACAAAATTTTACAAAAGTTTGAGCAATTTTAACAAAATTTCACAAAAGTTTGAGTAAATTTAATAAAATTTTGAGTAATTTCAACAAAATTTTTAGCAATTTCAACAAAATTTTCCTAAAGTTTGAGGAATTTCAACAAAATTTTACAAAAGTTTGAGCAATTTTAACAAAATTTCTCAAAAGTTTGAGTAATTTCAACAAAATTTTTAGCAATTTCAACAAAATTTTCAGTTTCAACTTTTCAATTTCAACAAAATTTTGATCGATATTTACAAAATTTTCTTATATGCTAAACAATTTCAACAAGATTTTCTAAAATGTTTCATTCTTTCAATATTTTTTCCAAAAGTTTGAGTAATTTCGAAAAAAATTTCTTAATTGTTGAGCAAATTTAACAAATTTTTGAGCAATTTCAACAAATTTTTTCAAAAGTTTCAGCAATTTTTAACAAAATTTTGACTAGATGCATCTATTGAAAATCTATTGTTACGTGTCTGGACTACATAAATCTATAAACTAGACTAGACTCTCATTATACTGCACTACAGAAGAATCTATTAGACTAGACTTGAGTGTTGTCTAGACTAGATGAATCTGTTAAACTCGACATGAGTGTCTAGTCTAGATGAATCTATTGAACTTGACTGGACACTCATTCAAGATGCGCAATTTAAAAAAAGGCTAAGTGCGAGTTGTGACTCGCGCACCGAGGGTTCCGTACAAACTTGTAAGTAAGGTATCTTTAGGAGGACCTAACTATATGCAACCCATATGCTTCTGGTGCCTGACAATACCACGCAACACATTTGTGTATTTTCATAAGTTTCTAATAGTAAATTCGCATTTTTCTTGTAATTAAACTACATATTTACGGATTTTTCCCTTTACATGTGCTGTAAGACACCGCTTTTTGCCAAATTTCATGATTCTCGGTCAACGCGAAGTACAATATAGGTTTTGATTCCCTTGTGAAATCGCAAAATATGCGACATAAACGGTCATATCTTTTGATCGCGTTGACTTACAAGTTTGATTTTTTCACAGCTGAAATAGACCGCAGACCCGAGTATTTAATACAAATTTCAACTTGTTACCTCTACGCGTTCCTGAGAAATATGGTCTTGACAGACAGACAGACGGACCGACAGACAGACAGACAGACAGACGGACAACAAAGTGATCCTATAAGGGTTCTGTTTTCGGTACGGAACCCTAAAAAAGGCTTTTATACTGAAGATTTGAATTTATTGAAAGTTTATTCTAATTGGAGTTTTTTTTTAAATCTTCAGAGTTAATTAAAATGTTGGAAAACTTACCTGTTGAATGTGACTCTACACTGACTGATAAAATGCATGATTTTCTAAAAAAAAATTCTAAAACGTTTAGCAATTTCAACAAAATTTTCAAAATTTTTAGCAATTTCAACAAAATTTACCGAAAGTTTGAGTAATTTCAACAAAAATTTTGAGCAATTTCAACAAAATTTTTAGAATTTTTAGCAATTTCAACAAAATTTTCTAAAAGTTTGAGGAATTTCAACAAAATTTTACAAAAGTTTGAGCAATTTTAACAAAATTTCACAAAAGTTTGAGTAATTTCAACACAGTTTTGAGCAATTTCAACAAAATTTTCTAATTTGTTTAGCAATTTCAACAATATTTTCAAAATTTTTAGCAATTTCAACAAAATTTACCGAAAGTTTGAGTAATTTCAACAAAAATTTTGAGCAAGTTCAACAAAATTTTCCAAAAGTTTGAGGAATTTCATCAAAGATTTACAAAAGTTTGAGCAATTTCAACAAAATTTCACAAAAGTTTGAGTAAATTCAACAAAATTTTGAGCAATTTTAACAAAATTTTCTAAAATGTTTATCAATTTCAACAAATTTTTTAACAATTTCAACAAAATTTACCGAAATCAATTTCAACAAAATTTTTAGCAATTTCAACAAAATTTTTAGCAATTTCAACAAAAATTTCCAAAAGTTTGAGGAATTTCAACAAAATTTTGCAAAAGTTTGAGCAATTTTAACAAAATTTTACAAAAGTTTAGGTAATTTCAACAAAATGCTAAACAATTTCAACAAAATTTTTAGCAATTTCAACAAAATTTTCCAAAAGTTTGAGGAATTTCAACAAAATTTTACAAAAGTTTGAGCAATTTTAACAAAATTTCACAAAAGTTTGAGTAATTTCAACACAGTTTTGAGCAATTTCAACAAAATTTTCTAATTTGTTTAGCAATTTCAACAATATTTTCAAAATTTTTAGCAATTTCAACAAAATTTACCGAAAGTTTGAGTAATTTCAACAAAAATTTTGAGCAACTTCAACAAAATTTTCTAAAAGTTTGAGGAATTTCATCAAAGTTTTACAAAAGTTTGAGCAATTTCAACAAAATTTTACAAAAGTTTGAGTAAATGCAACAAAATTTTGAGCAATTTTAACAAAATTTTCTAAAATGTTTATCAATTTCAACAAAATTTTTAACAATTTTAACAAAATTTACCGAAATCAATTTCAACAAAATTTTTAGCAATTTCAACAAAATTTTTAGCAATTTCAACAAAAATTTCCAAAAGTTTGAGGAATTTCAACAAAATTTCGCAAAAGTTTGAGCAATTTTAACAAAATTTTACAAAAGTTTAGGTAATTTCAACAAAATGCTAAACAATTTCAACAAAATTTTTAGCAATTTCAACAAAATTTTCCAAAAGTTTGAGGAATTTCAACAAAATTTTACAAAAGTTTGAGCAATTTTAACAACATTTCTCAAAAGTTTGAGTAATTTCAATTTTTAGCAATTTCAAAAAAATTTTCAGTTTCAACTTTTCAATTTCAACAAAATTTTGAGCGATTTTCACAAAATTTTCTTCTATGCTAAACAATTTCAATAAGATTTTCTAAAATGTTTCATTCTTTCAATATTTTTTCCAAAAGTTTGAGTAATTTCGAAAAAAAATTCTTAATTGTTCAGCAAATTTAACAAAATTTTGAGCAATTTCAACAAATTTTTCAAAAGTTTGAGCAATTTTCAACAAAATTTTGACTAGATGCATCTATTGAACTAAAATCTATTGTTACATGTCTGGACTATATAAATCTAAAAACTAGACTAGACTGTCATTATACTGCACTACAGAAGAATCTATTAGACTAGACTTGACGTGTTCTCTAGACTAGATGAATCTATTAAACTAGACATGAGTGTCTAGTCTAGATGAATCTATTGAACTTGACTGGACACTCATTCAAGATGCGCAATTTAAAAAAAACGGCCAAGTGCGAGTTGTGACTCGCGCACCGAGGGTTCCGTACAAACTTGTAAGTGAGGTATCTTTAGGAGGACCTAACTGTATGCAACCCATATGCTTCTGGTGCCTGATAATACCACGCAACACATTAGTGTATTTTCATAAGTTTCTAATAGTAAATTCACATTTTTCTTGTAATTAAACTACATATTTACGGTTTTCAGATTTTTCCCTTTACATGTGCTGTAAGACACCGCTTCTTGCCAAATTTCATCATTCTAGACTCAACAAAATCTTCATGACTCAACGGGAAGTACCCTATAGGTTTTGATTCCCTTCTGAAATCGCAAAATATGCGACGTAAACGGTCATATCTTTTGATCGCGTTGACTTACAAGTTTGATTTTTTCACAGCTGGAAGAGACCGCTGAACCGAGTATTTGATACAAATTTCAACTCGTTACCTCTACGCGTTCCTGAGAAAAATGGTCTTGACAGACAGACAGACGGACAGACAGACAGACAGACGGACAACAAAGTGATCCTATAAGGGTTCCGTTTTCGGTACGGAACCCTAAAAAGTGCCTCGCTTCACAAGTATTGTAATGAACAAGCAATAACAGCCTAGCCATTAAATAAATTTTGCAAAAAATATATTTTTAAACTAAAAAATTTTCAATGTGGTGCGGAGACTTATTTTCAGAATCGAAGGGGTGCGGCTCACTTAAAAGGTTAAGAAACACTGATATAATACTTCATCGATATGCATAGAAAAATAAAATTATTTTTCACTTGAAGAAAGAAATAAAATAAATAAACCCGACTTTTGGTTTTTCGAAAAAAACCGGTTTTACGGTTTCGTAAATTTTAACAGAAAACCCGTTTAACCGGGTTTGGTTTTAATCGGTTTGGATGCCCTAATTGATATGAGAGATAGTTATTGTATTGATTTATAAAAAAAGATTTTTTTTGTTGGGTATAATAAAGCTTTGAGTAATTTTGTGTAATCATGAAATATAAATTAGAAGCGTTTAATGCATGCAAACGAGCATGTATCAATTACCTGTATCAATTTCTTTGGATTTAGCATAGGGAGGAATTTTTGAGGCGGTGGTATTGTCTTTAGTTAGGTTGTTTCCCTTGTTGCCGCCTTCTACGTTGGGGGCCGGAGGCGAAGCGGCCGATTCTCTGATGAATTCGTTTCCGGCGTCGTAGCTATCGAAGTCATCATCTTCGTCGTTCATATCGAAATCGGTTTCCACTTCGTCCATTTCTAGATGACCCTCGTACTGTTCTTTTAATACCTTCCTCGGAACTAAACCGCAAATTCGTTGTGTAATCGCATTACAAGATCCAATCTGAATACTCACCACAGGCGTAAACTACTCGAAGATACATTCGTGTCTGCGGACGACACGGGTTGCCAAAAGTGCTTGCATCTGCAGAGAGTTCACAACTGCGCTTGCCATGACATATTTGCATAACGGTCTCTGTAGCATAACTCACCAAACACGCTGCACAGAAACATGATTATGTAAGCGAAGTTTCGCAGAAAACGTAAATAAAAATACGTACTTTCCTCCGAAACTCCTTGAGGCTGCGGGCACTGAAAACTCTCATATTCCGTACGTCCATAACTGGCGCTATATACAGCCACCCTTGAATACGGATTACAATTCAATTGTATTCTTTCATTCTCGCAAGCCACTTTACTTCTAAATTCATCTAAATAATAAAAAAAAAATCAAATATTCAACATTTAGATTTGTTAGATTGGGTGCATAAGATAAATTTAAAGGGAATGAGGTTTGAAATGGAAGATAAAAACTTACATGGTCTACATTTATATGCGACTTCAACATATTTTCGTTCGCCTGGACAAGGGTCTCCGCCAAATGTTTTAGGTGATGCTTGGAATTTACATTGGCTCTTCTTTTGGCAAGCTTCTACAACGGTCTGCAACAGTGAATACTAGGTACCGTCAGTCAGATCGGCTGTAATCTCCTTGGAATTATGTGAAAATGTATGCAAAGCGTGTGTTGCATGTATGTCGCTGTTTTTAGCGTCGTTTTAAAACGGAATAAATAGCTCGTGTTGATAGTTCGCAATCGCAAAAGCGTTTTATGTGAAATAATATTATAAAATGCGCAAAAGCGTTTTTAAAAAAAGATCGTAAGCAAAGCTCTTAATAACTTTTTTAGCTGCGGAGATCACTTACTCTCCCCCACGTCCCTTGAGTCACTTCTTCCCATTTACTCTGCAAGTAATTTTCATATTTTTATTGCCGATCAATTATCAACTAATTACAAACTCAAAAAAAACACAACTGAAAATAATTATAAAACACAACAATAGGGAATATGCAAGAGATTTAGATTTACTTGATTTTTTTATCGCCGATACTTTATGATCTTGACATTACACCTATACCAATATTTTCTTATTTAGTTTGTATTTCATTCACCAATGGTGATGCGTTTTGCAAATTTGAATTTCGCTCGCATATTTTCGACTTTTTGATTTTCATTTCAAACATTAAAATCAAAAAGTCCAAAATATGCGAGCGAAATTCAAATTTGCAAAACGCATCACCATTGGTCGAACCGAAACCAAGGACTGTGACGCACATGTTATGATATTGATCGGCGTCGATATTCACTGTGCTGTTTTGCTATGCAATATTTCTGTAGTATTTTCCAATACCTAGTGCGATTTTGGTATATAGTGACATTATAAATGATCAAGAACAATGACAGAAAGTGGTTTTTTAAAGTACAATCGGACAATCTACCAAAAATATATAAAATATTTTATATATTATATAAATATATTAAATATTTTGTAGCGCATGCGCAAAAGATGTGAGTAGGGTGGACTATACACCTCGATTGGGACTTTATTCAACAGTTTATCTGGTGTACTTATAATAATGTTTTTGCATTCTGGTGCCAGATGTTTTTTTAGCTTTTTCCATTATCGAAATTCCGATTTTTCGCGCCAATTTTAACAAATCTAGGTTTATAAATTTAACATTTGAATAGATTTCGCCACCGATCAATAGAAGGGGAAAAGGTGTATCGACCTGTGCCGAAATCGCCGGCTCAGTGCGAGAGCGGAGAGCCGGCAATGTATTCCTACATATTAAATAAATAAGATGTGCCGAAATCGCGCGATTTAATTATTATTTCGCGAATTTATATAGTAGTCGACAAGTACGCTTGGAAGGTGCGAAGCGTGTAGAGCGAGAGCGAAACGTGAAGCCCACTTCGACCGGCACATGCACGCGTTATAGTTTTCAAGCCAAATTAACCAGGGGGTGATCACGAGCCCAAAGGGCTGAAGCGGAACCCAACGTCCTGAAGACAACAATTTTAAGGGAATGCCTACACCTACTATCCCCATTTCCTCCCTTAAAAGAGGCGCTGGAAGGACGATCCCTCACAGGTAAGTGATTTGACCAGCCTGTATATTGCATGAGAATTTTGAGTTTCGTGAGACGCGGTCCAAACAGTGGTCCTTCGAACCGGATCGGGGTCAGTTAGTCGAAGACGTCCATGTGCTCGGTCGCTGTTGGATTTGCCATTTTGTTTCCGGTCTCGGCGGAAACACTCAAGCGTACTCCATTAATTTCGTTGAGTATTAAGTTTGTCCGGATATCCTGCTGTCGTCGGAGTAATCAGCTGTTGTCTGGTTATTCATTTTGTCGTTGATTATTCAATTTTTATCTGGTTATCCAGTTTCGTCGTAATAATTAATTAGTTATATAGTTATTCATTTTGTTGATTATTAAGTTTGCATGGATATCCCGATTTCGTTGGAATAACCAGCTGTTGTCTGGTTATTCATTTTGTCGTTGATTATTCAATTTTTATCTGGTTATCATAATTAATTGGGGATCTAGTTATTCATTTTGTTGATTATTAAGTTGGCATGGATATCCCGATTTTGTTGGAATAATCAACTGTTGTCTGGTTATACATTTTGTCGTTGATTATTAAATTTTTATCTGGTTATCCAGTTTCGTCGTAAAAATTAATTGGTTATCTAGTTATTCATTTTGTTGATTATTAAGTTTTCATGGATATCCCGATTTCGTTGGAATAACCAGCTGTTGTCTGGTTATTCATTCTGTCGTTGATTACTCAATTTTTATCTGGTTATCCAGTTTCGTCGTAATAATTAATTAGTTATATAGTTATTCATTTTGTTGATTATTAAGTTTGCATGGATATCCCGATTTCGTTGGAATAACCAGCTGTTGTCTGGTTATTCATTTTGTCGTTGATTATTCAATTTTTATCTGGTTATCATAATTAATTGGGGATCTAGTTATTCATTTTGTTGATTATTAAGTTGGCATGGATATCCCGATTTTGTTGGAATAATCAACTGTTGTCTGGTTATACATTTTGTCGTTGATTATTTAATTTTTATCTGGTTATCCAGTTTCGTCGTAAAAATTAATTGGTTATCTAGTTATTCATTTTGTTGATTATTAAGTTTTCATGGATATCCCGATTTCGTTGGAATAACCAGCTGTTGTCTGGTTATTCATTCTGTCGTTGATTACTCAATTTTTATCTGGTTATCCAGTTTCGTCGTAATAATTAATTAGTTATATAGTTATTCATTTTGTTGATTATTAAGTTTGCATGGATATCCCGATTTCGTTGGAATAACCAGCTGTTGTCTGGTTATTCATTTTGTCGTTGATTATTCAATTTTTATCTGGTTATCATAATTAATTGGGGATCTAGTTATTCATTTTGTTGATTATTAAGTTGGCATGGATATCCCGATTTTGTTGGAATAATCAACTGTTGTCTGGTTATACATTTTGTCGTTGATTATTTAATTTTTATCTGGTTATCCAGTTTCGTCGTAAAAATTAATTGGTTATCTAGTTATTCATTTTGTTGATTATTAAGTTTTCATGGATATCCCGATTTCGTTGGAATAACCAGCTGTTGTCTGGTTAATCATTCTGTCGTTGATTATTCAATTTTTATCTGGTTATGCAGTTTCGTCGTAATAATTAATTAGTTATATAGTTATTCATTTTGTTGATTATTAAGTTTGCATGGATATCCCGATTTCGTTGGAATAACCAGCTGTTGTCTGGTTATTCATTTTGTCGTTGATTATTCAATTTTGATCTGGTTATCATAATTAATTGGGGATCTAGTTATTCATTTTGTTGATTATTAAGTTGGCATGGATATCCCGATTTTGTTGGAATAATCAACTGTTGTCTGGTTATACATTTTGTCGTTGATTATTTAATTTTTATCTGGTTATCCAGTTTCGTCGTAAAAATTAATTGGTTATCTAGTTATTCATTTTGTTGATTATTAAGTTTTCATGGATATCCTGATTTCGTTGGAATAACCAGCTGTTGTCTGGTTATTCATTCTGTCGTTGATTATTCAATTTTTATCTGGTTATCTAGTTTCGTCGTAATAATTAATTAGTTATATAGTTATTCATTTTGTTGATTATTAAGTTTGCTTGGATATCCCGATTTCGTTGGATTATTCTGGTTATACATTTTGTCGTTGATTATTCAATTTTTATCTGGTTATCTAGTTTCGTCGTAATAATTAATTAGTTATATAGTTATTCATTTTGTTGATTATTAAGTTTGCATGGATATCCCGATTTCGTTGGAATAACCAGCTGTTGTCTGGTTATTCATTTTGTCGTTGATTATTCAATTTTTATCTGGTTATCATAATTAATTGGGTTGAGTTATTCATTTTGTTGATTATTAAGTTGGCATGGATATCCCGATTTTGTTGGAATAATCAACTGTTGTCTGGTTATTCATTTTGTCGTTGATTATTTAATTTTTATCTGGTTATCCAGTTTCGTCGTAAAAATTAATTGGTTATCTAGTTATTCATTTTGTTGATTATTAAGTTTTCATGGATATCCCGATTTCGTTGGAATAACCAGCTGTTGTCTGGTTATTCATTCTGTCGTTGATTATTTAATTTTTATCTGGTTATCCAGTTTCGTCGTAATAATTAATTAGTTATATAGTTATTCATTTTGTTGATTATTAAGTTTGCTTGGATATCCCGATTTCGTTGGATTATTCTGGTTATTCATTTTGTCGTTGATTATTTAATTTTTATCTGGTTATCCAGTTTCGTCGTAATAATTAATTAGTTATATAGTTATTCATTTTGTTGATTATTAAGTTTGCTTGGATATCCCGATTTCCTTGGATTATTCTGGTTATTCATTTTGTCGTTGATTATTCAATTTTTATCTGGTTATCCAGTTTCGTCGTAATAATTAATTAGTTATATAGTTATTCATTTTGTTGATTATTAAGTTTGCTTGGATATCCCGATTTCGTTAGATTATTCTGGTTATTCATTTTGTCGTTGATTATTCAATTTTTATCTAGTTATCCAGTTTCGTCGTAATAATTAATTGGTTATCTAGTTATTCAATTTGTTGATTATTAAGTTTGCATGTATATCCCGATTTCGTTGGAATAATAAGCTGTTGTCTGGTTATTCATTTTGTCGTTGATTATTAAATTTTTATCTGGTTATCCAGTTTCGTCGTAATAATTCATTAGTTATATAGTTATTTATTTTGTTGATTATTAAGTTTGCTTGGATATCCCGATTTCGTTGGATTATTCTGGTTATTCATTTTGTCGTTGATTATTTAATTTTTATCTGGTTATCCAGTTTCGTCGTAATAATTAATTAGTTATATAGTTATTCATTTTGATGATTATTAAGTTTGCTTGGATATCCCGATTTCGTTGGATTATCCTTGTTATTCATTTTGTCGGTGATTATTTAATTTTTATCTGGTTATCCAGTTTCGTCGTAATAATTAATTAGTTATATAGTTATTCATTTTGTTGATTATTAAGTTTGCTTGGATATCCCGATTTCGTTGGATTATTCTGGTTATTCATTTTGTCGTTGATTATTTAATTTTTATCTGGTTATCCAGTTTCGTCGTAATAATTAATTAGTTATATAGTTATTCATTTTGTTGATTATTAAGTTTGCTTGGATATCCCGACTTCGTTGGATTATTCTGGTTATTCATTTTGTCGTTGATTATTCAATTTTTATCTGGTTATCGGCGGTTTTAGAGGAGATTCGCCAGGAGAGGCACAGATATGGGGAAGTAACCTTCACACGTTGGAATAAAATATAACAATCGCTATGTAGAGCTGATTTTTGTGTAAGTTCCTTAATTTTCGGTGAAAACACAATATAGCCGGTTGTGATTTGAACCCGGGCTGGTAGAATAGAAATCGCAGACGCAGCCCACTGGGCTACTAGACTGCTTAAAAACGCGCCGCTTATTTTAATAAACGGATCAAGAACAATTCTCAATAACAATAAGTTCGTGTATTTGCAATAGAATTATTTTAGGTTATGTCCCTTCTTCTTCTTCCTTGGCGCTACAGCCCTCTATGGGCCTTGGCCTGCTTTACAACGTCCCTCCATATCCTTCTGTCCTGTACCGTGTGGGGCCATTGCCGCACCTCGAGTACTTTCAAGTTTTTAATAACGTCGTCTCTCCATGGTATTCGTGGCCTGCCTCTCGATCTCTTTTCGGCAGGCAGCCATAGCGTCAGAGCTTTTGGGGTTCGGTCGTCCTTTATTCGCATGATGTGCCCGAACCACCTTAGCCTTTGCGCCTTCACATGCCTCACAATGTCTCTTCCCTCGAGTATTCCATCTATTTCTGCGTTGGTTCTAATTCTCCATCCTTCCTCTTCCTGTATCTCTCCATATATTTTTCTTATGATATTTCTTTCGCATACTCTTAAAGCTTCCTCACCACTTTTGCATAGTGTCCATGTTTCCTCCGCATAAGTGATTATTCGACGAGTTTTGTGCACTTTCAGTTTAGCTTTTCTGCTCAGTAGTTTGGATCCTAGCAGTTTCCTGTTGGCAAAGTATGCTTTCCTCCCTAACATAATTCTGTGAGCGATTTCCTCATTCATCTTATTTTGGATCGTTAACTTAGCCCCTAGGTAGGTAAACTCGGTCACTTCCTCGTAGTTTCTACCATTTACTTGAAATGATTGGTCTTAAATCTGTCACATGCTCCCTACCACATCTCATGTACTTTGTTTTATTTTCGTTTATTATCAGTCCGCATGGTTCAGATTTTTGTTCAAGTCTCGCTGTTATTTCTATTAGGTGCTCCCTATCTCTTGATGAGGTTATGTCCCTATCTACAGATAAATAATAGTGTAAAAGTAATCTTAGTAAAAAGTATTTCCCGCAAGAAAAGAATATAAAAGAATTCACAAAGGCTTATAGTAGATTAGACATCACTATTTTAAACACGATATTTTACTGAAAAAACACTACCTGCAAAACAACGCCGACAACGTCGACGGTCTGGTACTAGACAATATCTATAAAATGGTTTTTTAGCTTTTTCCATAATCGAAATAGCGATTCAAACTGAAAATCTTTAACTGCCTATGTAGTCCGGTCATTTTAGACAATTGAAATAAAGACAATTCCGACAGAGCCAAATCTTCGTAGAGACCTTAGGTTTACCACAAGGAATAAAGTGTCAAAAGTCCCCATCAGTCCCATGTGAGCTTAGGGACTTATTCGGGGCCCAAGGTCAAAATTTTAGGTTTTTTGGATTTTTCTCGAAAACGGTAAGTTTTATCGAAAAAGTACCTCAGAGCAAAGTTGTAGATCTTAAAATTCATAAAAATGTTCCCTATGATTTTTTCTCTAAGACCCACTATTTCCCAGATATTGCGCTTGTAAGAATCATGTTCTACATAGTATGCACACATATGCCACGTATATACATATTTAGGTACTCAAGCAAGCAAAAATGCCTACTCGTGTCTCTTTTATGTATACATTATACTATTCTAAGAAAATTTACTCTAAAATGACCGCCGGTCCCTTACCTTACCTTAATAGACCCAGTATTATTATTTCAACGTATGAGTGTCACTAAGACTTTTGAGGATGAAATTGAAACATTTTTCGCATATGATTTAGCTCCTTACCCGTTGTCACTCTTCGATGCAGCTGGAATGCGTAAAACAATGAAGTCGGCTTTTTACGATTGCTTTCAATCAGTCAATGCTGAGGTTGATTGTACAAACGCTGCTTACGTTATTGATGGAGGATATCTACTACATCACGTTGTGTGGGATCGAGAAGAAACCTTTAACGTAATTTTTTTAAAATATGTTCTGTATTTACGTAGACATTATGGTTATACAGTTACGGTAGTATTTGATGGCTATAGTGACATAAAAGCTGCAGAACAACTTCGTCGTGCTACAAAAACATCCTCAGGTACCGACATAATGTTTGACGAATTTATGACAGTTCCAGTTAATCAAAAATTTTTTTTTGCAAACATTAATAATAAATCTCGTTTTATTTCTATGTTGAGTAACAAATTAACAGCTGAAAATATTGCCGTGAAACAAGCTCCGAATGACGCCGATGTCTTCATAATTGAAACAGCAATAGAACAATTTAATGCAAGAAATACAACTATTGTAGTGGGTGAAGATGTTGATTTATTAGTACTACTCACTGCAAGGACTCCATCTGATAAAATTATTTACTTTTTAAAACCTGGGAAGGCGCAGCAACGGACAGAAATATATTCTTCTAAAAGTTTATCAGCTTATCCAAAATGCCAAAACTTGATTTTATTTTTACAAGCGATAACCGGATGCGATACTACGTCAGCAATGTTTAGAAGGGGCAAAAATTCAGTATTAAAATTATTTGAAAAAAATGATTTGATTGACTGCGCAAAAGTATTTACAGAAATTAATTCTTCACCTCAAATACTAATTACTAAAGGAATTCGGTTTCTTCTTGCGGTTTATGGAGCTCCAAAAAAAATTGATTGCATAGATACGTACAGATATTTAACATTTGTAAAAAATACACGAAACAAAAAGCAAGTACCTATCTTGTCTTCCTCCAACATCGGCATCTGCTAGTCAACATTTGTTTCGAGTATACTATCAAGTTCAGACATGGCAAGGCAATGAACTGAACCCTGAAGACTGGGGTTGGAAATTGATAAATAATACTTTGGAACCGATTCGAACTTTACTGCCCCCTGCTCCAGAAAAACTTCTTAACACTATTTTTTGCAATTGCAAGAAAGGTTGTAGTGCCAAATGTGGCTGTAAAAAAGTAGGGTTGCAGTGTTCTCCAGCGTGTACCAATTGCCAAGGTGTCTCTTGCTCAAATGTTCAATTAAATACAAGAGAGGAAGATTCATGTGATTTTGATGAAGAGACAACTGATTCATCTTCATTTGAACAATTTCTAAGCGTTCATCAACAGGAAGGAGAAGAAGAAGAACAAGAAGAAATTGAAGAAAACATGATTGTTGAAGTTGAATATGAAGAGTATGAGTCAGATTAAAGTAATAAAAAAAAGTTAGAACGACAGTTAAACTCAGTAACCCATATCAATAATCTTCATACTATTAAATAATTATTGTTCCTGAAAATAACGTCATAAAGGTTCGTGGAATAGGCCTACCGGGGATACCACGTTAAAAAAAACGCGCCGAGTACACTACCTCACAGGTGGTGTGGAAATGTGTGCATATTATGTAGAACGTGATTCTTACAAGCGCAATATCTGGGAAATAGTGGGTCGTAGAGAAAAAATCATAGGGACCATTTTAATAGAGAATTTAAGATCTACAACTTTGCTCTGAGGTACTTTTTCGATAAAACTTACCGTTTTCGAGAAAAATCCAAAAAACCTAAAATTTTGACCTTGGGCCCCGAATAAGTCCCTAAGCTCACATGGGACTAACGGGGACTTTTGACACTTTATTCCTTGTGGTAAACCTAAGGTCTCTACGAAGATTTGGCTCTGTCGGAATTTTTTTTGACCTTGGGCCCCGAATAAGTCCCTAAGCTCACATGGGACTGATGGGGACTTTTGACACTTTATTCCTTGTGGTAAACCTAAGGTCTCTACGAAGATTTGGCTCTGTCGGATTTTTTTTTATTTGATCACTATTTTTATGTCTAAAATGACCGGACTAATGCAAATGGTAAACAACACTGAATGACAACGAGAGCTGTGACGTCATCCAAAGCGCGCGATAAGTGGGACCATTCAAACAGGTCAAATTTAATCGGTGTTTTATATATTTAAAAAAAAATTAATTAAACCACTTTCAACAGTATTTATATCTTTTACTATGTTAAAACGAAGTAAAAAAGTGAATTAAGCAAATAAAAAAATTGTTGCATATTCCCTATTAATGTGAAGAGTCTGTTGCAGAATTAACCAAAATAAGATTATGTCAAATATTCTAGATTTTATACAGATTATTGTTAAATAGGCTTACACTGCGGTTTTAATTAAAATAATCGACTTATATTGAGCTTGTAAATACATACATTATATGCTTTATATAGCAAGCAAGTGTTTGCCTCTTAACAGAGAATCTTAAATTATTAACTTTGATTATATCTACAAATACATTTTAATGAAACAATACGTTTAGATTGAATTTAATTAAAATTCATTCTATTTTAAAAATTATACATTGCATTTCTATCTTGATTTTGCTTTTCTATAGTGATATTTTTTCAATGGATCTTAAAAATTACATTTTGGTAAAAGTTTGGTCAAAAAAAGTAATTCAATGAACGAGGTAAACCCTCGTTCATTTAGGTTAGTGCCCATTTAAGACAATGTAATAATTTTGTTGACAGGCGATGTCGCGGGACGTCGTTTAGCTGAGTGTCGCGTATATGAGAATCGGCCTGAAGAGTCACATTCTCTAATTGCTTGTTTAATTAGTCACAAGGGCCTGCATGAGAAACATTAAACGTTAGGTTTGTTTAGGTTAGGTTTGTTTAGGTTTGGTTTGTTTAGGTTAGTGCCCATTTAAGACAATGTAATAATTTTTTGACAGGCGATATCGCGTGACGTCGTGTAGGTGAGTGTCGCGTATATGAGAATCGGCCTTAAGAGTCACATTCTCTAATTGCTTGTTTAATTAGTCACAAGGGCCTGTATGAGAAACATTAAACGTTAGGTTTACCTAACTTAAACAAACCTGACCTAAACAAACCTAACGTTTAATGTTTCTCATACACACCCTTGTGACTAATTAAACAAGCAATTAGAGAATGTGACTCTTAAGGCCGATTCTCATATACGCGACACTCTGCTAAACGAGGTCACGCGACATCGCCTGTCAAAAGTTATCATTATCCAGGAAGTTATCCAGTGTCTGGGCAGTTGAGAAGGTCTAAGAAGCTTTGTGCCATCACCTTGCAATCACTTACGTGGCGGTTGCGTGGGTTAGAATAACCAATCTGGTCTCTATGAGAAGCAGCTTGAGAGGGTTTAAAGGGCAAGTGTCTACATCAAGGGGCGATGAGGTCATGCCCGATAGCAGCAATAGAATTGCTGCTGGATCTAACTCCATTGCACCTTGTAGAGGGGACCGACAGATCGGCGATTGTAAGGTTTAGCAAGCAAGGACTAGGCAGAGGTAAAATAATTGGGAATAGAGACCGAAATAGCCTTTTCGAAAAGATCCTTTAAATCGTGTACCATATGACGAAATGCTATGCAAATAACAACACGAACTTTTTGTAAAGCCGGATAATGTGATGAATTCTCATCTTACGACATTGAGCGAAGTGCTATGATGTAGCACACAGATGACTCGAGGACGAGGGAAGGCGCAAGAGCAGGAGTATTTGTATACCGTACCAAATATTTCAAATACACAGGAATCTATCCAAGCATATTTCAAGCAGAAGCTATCTAAGGATGGGAATAATTTAACTTGACAGGAACTATCGCAAAAATACGAATTCGTACAGACGGATATGACTACTGACTATCTATTAGACTATCCTGTCAGACGGTTAAGTGGCCATCAAGGCTATTAGCAAAAAATGCGAATTGCTGTCATGTTAGACGGTTAAGTCTCCATCAAGGCTATTAGCTCATGCACCATCAGACTGTGCGGAACAATCTAAACAAATCAAATGGAATAAATCTTGGCAGCACTATAAAGCAACACTAATAAAGAGATAATAAAGCAACATTATACTGGGAACCAGGATATACCAGTATACGGGGATATAATGAAGTCGATAACCTAGCAAATAAGGTATCCAGTAATACCTTTATTCACCCCTATTGTGGTATAAGTTTGGACAACATCCACAAAAGCTTAAATGAAGAATCAAGGAATTAATGAATAAAAATCTAGAAGGAACTTCCAGGGCTAAGACAATCTAAAGTAATGCAAGAATATTTTAACCAGAAAAGAACAAAAACCTGCATGAAACTAAATAGGAAGAAGCTTAGTTTCTGACAGGAATCCTGACAGGGCAATGCAGGTTTATGACCTCAAGCCTCGAGGAAGATTACAAATGCAGTTTCTGCAGCTCAGCAAAAGAAAGTCCCATATATCTCTCATGATCTGCAGAGCACTGATCCGTACGAAAAAGATGGACACTTGAATTCCATCCTGTTCCTGGGATTCCAAAAGGAAACGGGATTGCAAGTTCTCCTTATTCGTCGGTATCCTCGAATGAGCCCTGCAAACGTCTTGTAGAAGTCTCTTGCGTAGTAGTTAGTCCTCTATAGAATCCAGCTGTTCCTTCAGGTATATCGCGGTATATAATCGCGGGATTTCGGCCCAGGTCGATACACCTTTCCCCTTCTTTTAATCGATGCCGAAATCGATTTAAATACAGATTTATTAAAATTGGCGCGAACACATTTATATGCTCTTTTTCCCAAGATTCTTTCACTCCAGAGTCAGAGATCATTTTCGTCTCGAATTTCAGTAGGGGAGTTTTCTTATAGAAAGTTCTCTTGGGGTGAACTTGACTTTGACGCGTGTAAGGTGGTAGTCAGAGTCAATGTTGGCTCCCCTGCGTTCCTGTACGTCATGGATCTCTTTCTGTACTTGATACGAGATTGCCACATGGTCAATTTGGAACTCACTCCCTTTGGTTTTCTGTTCTCTGGGGTGTTTCCTATGAGCCGTGTTCTATGAGCCGTGTGCCATTTTTGTTGGTGAATTTATGTGCGGGATAATTTCCTACTGTTTTCCTGTATATTTTTTCTTTGCCGATCTGTGCATCATTGAAATCGCCCAGGAGAAGTTTGATGTTAACCTTGGGGACTTTGGATAATACTTTCTCGGGTTGACCAGAATTTATCGGTGGACTGTGGATCTTTCTTCTTGTGCGTTGATCAGAGTGTATTTTTTGTTGACGCACATGGTCATCAGTCGGTTGTTTACTTGTGTAACTTCCCTGGTGGATTCAAGTATGGTCTTATGGACCATGCAGGCCATGCCCAACAGTGGAGTGCCTTTGCAACTCGCAGTTCTGCTCAGTTTTGCTCTTAAAGATGCAGTATTTGCCGTAGTCTATGATGACTTCGTCTGTGATACGTGTCTCTTGCACTGCGAGGATCAGTATCTTCCTTTAAAATCCTTCTTGGCGTTTTCATCATCAGCCCTTTGTATTTTTAAATTTAACTCATCACAATGTCTTGCGTGGTGTCTTAAAATGGAGATTAAACTTGGTGTTGCATATTTTAATGGAATACTTAATTTCTTAAGGTCGGTCATTTCAATCTCACATTTTTCTTTATAAAGGTCGTACATCTTACGGATAGTTAGCCTGGGATTTAAAATTTCCAGTTAGGATTACTATTTCGTGTATAATGGCTTTGATATGCAGGAAAACTTTTAATATGGGCAAAAATATCAGAATTATCATGTTTTCGGAAACTTATTGTGCCACGTTGCATTGAGAGATATCATCTTTCAAAAGGCACCGATCTAACCATCCATCGCTTATTTGAAAAGTTCTTAGAAAATATTTCTTACACACTGATTTTTTCTTGATACTAGACTTTAGAAAATACTTAAATGACCTGTTTTTACCTGCACGAGAACGAACTTTTGGACGTTTTCTATTAACTGTTGTTTTCTGCACCATTGCATGCAGATATGAATTCTGCAAATTGATATCTAAATTTTTTATATCTTTCGTTTCTTTCTAAACTTTTTTCGTTATTCTTTCGTTTCTTTCGAAATTCCAAAATGAGTCAAATATTTCTTTTCTTTCTTTTTCCGTAAAAATCCCTCACTCTGGAAGTCACCTTGTCGTGGTGTGAGGGCTTAGCTTCGCAACAAACCGTTAGACGTTACCGACCGGAGTACAACTCCGGTCGGAGCGGTCAGCGGAGAGCGAACAACCAAGAACTTCCAAACCCTTAATCCAAGGTGTCATGCGACCCGTGCCGGAAGGACTGGTTGGCGGCCAAGGGCAACCGGCCATCGCTAACGGAGCCCCTCTGATACCTGGCGATCTCAGAGGGTATCAAGCCTTACCATGTCAAGCAGGGCTCTGACGTGGCGGACCTTTAGTTCCCTTGCTACTCGTGGGATTTATATGAATTCCAAAAGTAAAAATAATCCATGTGTGCGGGACCTAACCGACACAGAGAACAAGGAAGTCAGCCCGGATTCCCGGGAAGACGACCTTGACCTCACACTCGAAGACATGAGCAGTGCAGCCATGTCTACAGAGGCAGAGGTAGATGTTCTTGTAGGGAGAGAGTAGGACTTGCCGCCTCCTGTCACAAAACAAGAATGACTAGCAGGCGCACCAAAATAGCCCTAGTGAACATCCATCATGCCAAACCAGCTTCAGCTGTGATGGCTAGGATGTTCACCAAGCAGCACCTAGGGCTAGCGCTGCTTCAAGAACCCTGGACCTACGAAGGTAAGATCAGAGGCCTTAGCAACAGGGAATGTAAGTTGGTATGGGACAGCCGTGAGGTCTCCCCTAGAACTTGCATTATGGTAAGAAATGGCATAAATTACTTATGTCTTTCAGAATTTTTAACGCGGGATTTAGTACCGATTCAGGCCCTCATCAAGACCGAGGGTCTCCACCGCGAAGTAGTGATCGTATCAGCATACTTCCCTGGCGATGGTAACAGCATACCACCCATTGAAGTACAAAAGCTGGTGGAACACTGTATTAGGAGAAGGTTGCCACTCATCCTGGGATGTGACGCGAACGCACACAATGAGATGTGGGGCAGCACGGACACTAATAAGAGGGGTGAGTACCTTTTAGAATACCTTATTAAAGAGAACTTAATTGTGTACAACGTTGGGAACACACCAACATTTGTTACTAAAGTCAGAAATGAGGTACTGGATATTACGGTAGGTAGCGCTAACGTAAGTAAACTAATTAAAAAGTGGAGGGTTTCAATTGAGCCCTCAATGTCAGATCATAGGATCATAGAGTTTGAGCTGGAAGGAGCGAGTGAGGAAAACGCCCCCATTCGAAACCCCAGACAAACTGTGTGGCCTATGTTTAGTTCCCAACTAAAAGAAAACCTAGAGCAGGTGACAGTGCGGGGTAGTATCAAACACTACACCGTGCTGGAGCAGGCTGTAGGAGAAATAAATGTAGCAATCACCACGGCATTTGAATCCAGCTGCCCAGTAAAAACCGTGAAGGAGCATAAGGACGAAAAATGGTGGAACAAAAATGTGTCTACATTAAGAGCAAATGTACGTAGGCTTTTTAACTAAGCCAAGCAATACGGAAATTGGCTAGAATACTCTGAGATGCTTACCACATACAACAAAGAGATCAGAAGGGCAAAAAGGGAAAACTTTACGACCTTCTGTGAAAACATAGGATGCACGCCGGTGGCAGCTAGACTGCACAAAGCACTAGCGAAGGATAGAGTGGAAATGACAACCACTCTCAAGAAACCGGATGGGACCTTCACGGAGGATGAAGAGCAAAGAGCTCTCCTCCTACTAGAAACCCATTTTCCGGGATGTAGAGGATACAGGGAGACCGAGGGCTTGATGCAACCACGGAAACCAAGTCGGGTCGACTGGAAGAGGGCAGCGTCCATCTGTACGGAAAACCGAATCAGATGGGCTATCGGCACTTTCCAGCCTTTTAAGGCCCCAGGTGTGGACGGACTAGTTCCTGCCTTCCTACAAAAGGGAGAGAGAGAACTAATGCCGTATCTTCTAAATATCTTTAGAAGTAGCTTAGCGCTCGGATATATATCGGAGCTATGGAGAAGGGCTAAGGTGGTATTTATAACGAAGGTGGGGAAGAAAGACACCACTCAACCGAAGTCATTTAGACCCATTAGTCTAACATCTTTTATGTTAAAGACAATGGAGAAGGTGATTGATAATTTCCTTAGGACTATAGTGCTGGTAGGTACACCACTACACAGGAGTCAGCATGCTTACAGAGCAGGGAAATCCACAGAAACCGCCCTGTATCAGCTGACAAACGAGATAGAAGCAGAACTAGAGACAAAGGAAGTAGCGATATGTGCCTTCTTGGATATAGAGGGAGCTTTTGACAACACCTCACACGAGGCTGTCAGGGCGGCCCTCGAAAGAAGGAATATCGACAGCACTATCTCAAAGTGGATGGGAGAAATGCTGAGAACTAGAACGGCGGAGACACAAGTGGGAAAAGACACCATTAAGATCTCCACAACTCGAGGGTGCCCACAGGGAGGTGTACTATCACCGCTAATGTGGAGCCTGGTAGTTGATGAACTAGTGGTTAGGCTAAACGACCTAGACATCAATTGTCAAGGTTACGCCGATGACATAGTCATAATGGCTAGAGGGAAATTTGAGGGAACGCTCTGTGAAATTGTTCAGAGAGGCCTCAACGTAACTAGTAGATGGTGTCAAACAGTGGGACTGAAACTCAACCCGAGCAAAACCACGGTGATACCATTTACCAGAAGGAGAAAACTAAACTGCCTACATCCCATACTCATAGATGGGAAGGCAGTAGAATACCAACAGGAGATAAGGTATCTGGGTATCACACTAGATAGCAAACTCCTATGGAATAGACACGCTGAGGCAGTAGTAGGTAAAGCCAAAAGCGCCCTAATGGTGTGCAGAAATCTGACAGGAAAAACGTGGGGTTGTAACCCCACTATCCTGCGATGGATGTATACCATGATAGTAAGACCTGCAATCACTTATGGGGCAGTTGCGTGGGAAAGTAGAATCAAGCTGGCCTCTATGAGGAAACAGCTTGAGAAGATTCAAAGACTGGCGTGTGTCTGCATCACGGGGGCGATGGGGTCGTGTCCGACAGCAGCATTGGAGCTGCTGCTGGATCTGACTCCGCTGCACCTTGTGGTGGAGAGCGCCGCCAGATCGGCGATCGCAAGATTCAGCAAGGAAGGAATGGGCAGAGGTAAAATAATCGGGAACAGAGACCGAAACAGCCTCGCTGCCAAGATCCCCTGGCTGGAAGTACCAAAAAACGAAATGGTATGCAATTACCACTTCGAGAAAAACTACACAGCAATGTGTAGTAGTAAAGCCGATTGGAGCGACGAATCCTCAGCATACCACATAGAGAAAAATGCCATCAAGTGGTATACAGATGGTTCGAAGACGAAGGAAGGCACTGGCGCCGGAGTGTTTGGACCTCGTACCAGATACTTCGAATCCATGGGAACATCCCCAAGTATCTTCCAAGCAGAGGTACACACAATCGAAAGATGTGCACAGTTTAACCTCGACAGGAATTACCGCAAAAAACGAATTGCTATCCTGTCAGATAGCCAAGCAGCCATCAAGGCCATTAGCTCATACACCATCAGATCCAAACTGGTATGGGACTGTGTGGGGAAGCTGAACAAGCTTGGCAGGGATAATAAAGTAACGCTATACTGGGTACCAGGACACACTGGTATAGACGGAAACGAAGAAGCCGATCACCTAGCAAACAAGGGATCCAGTAGCCCCTTTATAGGTCCTTAACCCTTTTGCGGTATGAGCGTGAACACCATCCGCAAAAGTTTAGATGAAGAAATAAGAGGAAAATGGATGAAAACCTGGAAAGAACTTCCAGGGCTAAAGCAATCCAAAGTGATGCTGGGATCTTTTAACCAGAAGAGAACAAAAGCTTGCCTGAAACTAAGCAGGAGAAGCTCAGAATTCTGACAGGAGCCCTGACGGGACACTGCAGACTTAGGAAACATCTCAAGGCCCTAGGCCTAGAGGAGGATGATGGATGCAGATTATGTGGCTCAGCAGAGGAAACCCCCATACATCTGTTCAAAGACTGCGGAGCATTACTCCGCAAGAGACAGATGTACCTTGGGCTCACTGCTTGAACACAGAGGAGCTGCAGGCCTTGAATCCCACCCAGATCCTGAGATTTCTAAAGGAATCAGGATTAGAGGAGGCGCTCTAAATGGGTAAGTACACCAACACTTGGAGGAGGAGGGTGGGGTACAATAGATCTATAAAGGTCGCAGTACAAGTCGTCACCACCATATCTACAATCTACAATCTTTTCCGTAAATTACGTAATACATTTTTTAGGACCCATACAATCAACATTTTTGATTTTTTTTGCCATCTTTCCTTACACCCGTTTTAGGCAAATATTTTTTTCCACTGTTAGGAAATAACTTTTTTTTATTTTCTGCCCAATTTTATTTGTTGATTATACATTTTCTAGATCTAGATCAAGGGTCGGCAAACTCTATAAACTTGAGATCCAAATTTCTATATAAAATGATTTTAAACTGGATCAAGAGCCACGGATGATTTTTTTCCCAGAAAGTCATATTTTTTAATTTTCTTCATACTTGGCGATTATTTAGCGCCTTTGCGATAATATAATTGGTGAGCTTAACTACCAAATCCATAAGTTTACCAATAACTTATGGAAATGTTTGTGTGCAGAGTGCTTCCTGATGAATTATGCAATGGAAAGATAACACGTCGTGATCAATTTTTCATCAATTTTTCTCCATCTGTTGCAATTGGCACAATTTTAATAAGTGGCATGTGATTTTTCTTCAGATATTCGTTCACTGCTTTTTCAACAACTTTTCCTCGTGTTTGACGAACCCACAGAAATTCTTCTTTGGGACCATCTGATGAAACATAGTGAGGACACCTTGCACCAGAATACTGCCTCTATATCACAAGACTCACCACTATCGATATGGCTGATGCTATTTTTAGGTCCTCAACTTGTTGGTATACATTTAATGACATTTTGTTGCCCTGTCTGTTACAGTTTTGGCAGACAAAGTTAAGCTTTTGATTTTATTTATGATATCTGCTTTATTGTTAAAATTGTGAAGTTAAAATTTATCTTCTTCTTCTTCATTTATCGAATAATTGTTAATGTTTTGTTTATTGCTGCTTGGCACATGTCACCAAACTTTCTGATTCCGGTTCAGTTCTCGATGTTCCTCAGCCATGATAGCTGTTCACGTACGATGCCCCTTCCGCCTTCTTTCCTTCTTCCTTTCCTTCTATCTTTCCTTCCCGAGTATGAACTGGGGAATTCGATATTTTGGCCCGCTTAGTATATGATGCAGATACCCGATCTTGCGCTGTTTTATGGTATTGAATAGTAATCTGTTCACTCCTGCCCTTCTCAGCACCTCCTCGTTGGTAATGTGGTCCACCCATGGGATACGGAGCATTCTTCTCAGTGTCCACGTGTCGAACGCCTCGATCTTGTTAATGGATGCTACTTTTATCGTCCAGGTTTCTGCTCCAGACAGTAGGACTGGCCAAACGTGGCATTCGACCATTCTGTGGCGGATTTCTAAATTTAGGATTTTTTTCACATAGCAAGGGACGTTGTTTGTTAAATGCCTGTCTGGCTTTTTCTACCCTGCTCTTGATCTCTTGTAGTGGGTTCCATCTGTCGTTTGCTGGTGTGCCTAGGTATTTCGTGCTCGTAGTTCTTTCGGTTGTTTCCCGCTCTACCGTGATGGACGCTCCTGCCTGATTAATATGGCTTATAACCATGAATTTTGTTTTGGATCTATTCATTCTTAGTCCGGCTTCTGACACCTTTCTGTTTATGTTGTTCATTAATAGCTGTAGGTCTGGTTGATTGTTTGCTATGATCACTGTGTCGTCTGCGTATCTTATATTGTTTATTGTAGAACCGTTCACTTTTATTCCGATTTCTAGATCATCGAAGGCTTGTGAGAAAATTTGTTTGACGTAAATATTAAATAGCATTGGTGACAGTATGCATCCTTGAGGTACCTACGCCTCTTTTTCTATCGATTTCTTCTGTCGTTAATTGGATTTTGATTCTGACGTTGACCGACTGTTGCCAGTATAGGTTTTGGGTTATACTTACGTCTTTTTCATCTATACCAGCTCTTGTTAGATAATCGATGAGACGTTCGTGGTTGATACTATCAAACGCTTTCGTAGTCGATGAAGCACAGGAAGATGTCCTTTCTTTGGTCATAGCAGTTTTGTAGCAATGTGTTTCGGCAGAATGTTGCTTCTCGTGTATGTTGTGAATGTAATATAATATAAAATATATAATGTAAAATAATTCTCGTGAATGTTGTTTCCGGTGCCGCTTTTAACCGCGAACTGCGTGTCTCCGCTTCAAGTTTATTAAATAGCTTGGTGTGTACGATGCCATTGCCGATGTACGATGCCTTGGTGTGTACGAAGCATTATGAACGTGGACTTTAGTCATTCCTTTGGAAGTTATCCAGTGTCATAGATAACTTTTAATGGATTATTACATTGTCTTAAATGAGAACTAACCTAAACAAACCTAACCTAAACAAACTTAAAGTTAAATGTTTCTCATACAGGCCCTTGTGACTAATTAAACAAGCAATTAGAGAATGTGACTCTTAAGGCCGATTCTCATATACGCGACACTCAGCTAAACGACGTCACGCGACATCGCCTGTCAACAAATTATTACATTGTCTTAAATGGGCACTAACCTAAACAAACCAAACCTAACCTAAACAAACCTAACGTTTAATGTTTCGCATACAGGACCCTGTGTCTAATTAAACAAGCAATTAGAGAATGTGACTCTTAAGGCCGATTCTCATATACGCGACACTCGGCTAAACGACGTCACGCGACATCTTTTCAAAAAATTATTACATTGTCTTAAATAGGCACTAACCTAAACAAACCTAACCTAAACAAAATTAACGTTTAATGTTTCTCATACAGGACCCTGTGTCTAATTAAACAAGCAATTAGAGAATGTGACTCCTAAGGCCGATTCTCATATACGCGACACTCACCTAAACGACGTCACGCGACATCGCCTGTCAAAAAATTAATACATTGTCTTAAATGGGCATTAACCTAAACAAACCTAATCTAAACAAACCTAACCTAAACAAACCTAACGTTTAATGTTTCTCATACAGGCCCTTGTGACTAATTAAACAAGCAATTAGAGAATGTGACTCTTAAGGCCGATTCTCATATACGCCACACTCAGCTAAACGACGCCACGCGACATCGTCTGTCAAAAAATTATTACATTGTTTTGAATGAGCACTAACCTAAACAAACCTAACCTAAAGAAACCTAACGTTTAATGTTTCATATTACTAAATAACTTTGAATAGTTTGAATGTAAAATTTAGTTTATCATCAAATAATTTGAAAATACCGAGTTTGAAAAGACGTAGTGAATAAAGTAAGGGAGTTTATAAATTATGTATGAATATACTGTTTGGCGAGTGTATATTTATAAATTTGTTTCTGATAAGTTTGAAAATCGAAATGTTACGCTCCACTTGTAGTGTTATTTATAACTTGGCGTGGCGCACTCATTGCAGACTGAAGCAACAAAATCCTATTATGTTTGGAGGACAATCAAGAAATTATATATTTCCCCCTTAGTTAAAGCTTTTGACAAGGGTTTAATATTGTTAGTTAAGCGCATTCTGCGTCTGACAGTATTGAATTGTAAACTCTAAATAAATAATATGTATATAAAAACAAAAATACTGACCTGTAGTGCGTTGGGCCAGAGACAGGAAACGTTGAAATTGTGCGAATTCTTGGCGATGGCAGTTTGGGTTGATCTGGGCGAACATAGCGATTTGGACGGAGCAGATTTACCATATTGAGCTACTTGAACAGAGATGCTGGTACCAGGAGGACACTTCAATGTGACCAAGTCATCGTCGCATCCCGCGCGTTGGAATGTCCGTAAAGTCCCTGACAAAAGAGCTGTTTGTTGTAGATCGTGTCCGTTGATAAACCAAAGCAACCAACCACCAGAAAGAAAATTAGAAATTAGTTTTTTTAATTAATTGATTACGTTTTTAGTAATTTTAAGCTGTAGTTGGAATATAGGTATATACATAGCAGTGGCTGTGGGAATTTGAACAAAAACCCAGTTAAACCCGTACAATAAATCCCCGATGAGACAAGCTACATGTATCCGGGCAAAGCAGCATATATTACGGAACCCGACCGATTGAGTATCACTGTTTCATTCCCGATCGGTATTACCTAGCACGTCCACCCTGTGGACCATTTGCGACAATCCAAGGGTAAAAATGACAGAGACACAGAGCCCACTCGCAATCCTCATACTCGTACATTTTATCGCGTCCAGCAACAACCGTTCTCACTATAAAACTAACAATTCACTTGGCAAATTGACAGATGGTCTCGACCTGGACACTCATTATTCCCTCTGCGCTTACAACGTGGGGCACTGGCCTACCCATCTCCAACATGGTAAATATAGACCTAAAACGCGACTCGCGCCTCTCTCCGTCTCACACACTCGCCCACAAATAGATTCCACTGCTACAACAATTCAACACACCATTCCCGAAATTATTTATTTATTATTACCATTCACAACACATTCATTTACAAGATAACACCATCTATTATACACAACAACTACACCTAAAACATTTACATATTCATAATAAACATTCACAACATTCACAGTGTAAACCTGCTAGACAGACAAGGCTAGACAGACAAGACTATGCAGACAAGACTATACAGACAAGACTAGACAGACAAGACTAGACATACAAGACTAGAGAGAGAAGACTAGACAGACAAGAGTAGACAGACAAGACTACACAGACAAGACTAAACAGACAAGAGTAGACAGACAAGACTAGACAGACAAAACTAGACAGACAAGACTAGACAGACAAGACTAGACAGAAAAGACTAAACAGACAAGAGTAGACAGACAAGACTAGACAGACAAAACTAGACAGACAAGTCTAGACACACAAGACTAGACAGACAAGACTAGACAGACAAGACTAGACAGACAAGACTAGACAGACAAGACTAAACAGACAAGAGTAGACAGACAAGACTAAACAGACAAGAGTAGACAGACAAGACTAGACAGACAAGACAAGACAGACAAGACTAGACAGACAAGACTAAACAGACAAGAGTAGACAGACAAGACTAGACAGACAAGACTAGACAGACAAGACTAGACAGACAAGACTAGACAGACAAGACTAGACAGACAAGACTAGACAGACAAGACTAGACAGACAAGACTAGACAGACAAGACTAGACAGACAAGACTAGACAGACAAGACTAGACAGACAAGACTAGACAGACAAGACTAGACAGACAAGACTAGACAGACAAGACTAGACAGACAAGACTAGACAGACAAGACTAGACAGACAAGACTAGACAGACAAGACTAGACAGACAAGACTAGACAGACAAGACTAGACAGACAAGACTAGACAGACAAGACTAGACAGACAAGACTAGACAGACAAGACTAGACAGACAAGACTAGACAGACAAGACTAGACAGACAAGACTAGACAGATAAGACTAGACAGACAAGACTAGACAGACAAGACTAGACAGACAAGACTAGACAGACAAGACTAGACAGACAAGACTAGACAGACAAGACTAGACAGACAAGACTAGACAGACAAGACTAGACAGACAAGACTAGACAGACAAGACTAGACAGATAAGACTAGACAGACAAGACTAGACAGACAAGACTAGACAGACAAGACTAGACAGACAAGACTAGACAGACAAGACTAGACAGACAAGACTAGACAGACAAGACTAGACAGACAAGACTAGACAGACAAGACTAGACAGACAAGACTAGACAGACAAGACTAGACAGACAAGACTAGACAGACAAGACTAGACAGACAAGACTAGACAGACAAGACTAGACAGACAAGACTAGACAGACAAGACTAGACAGACAAGACTAGACAGACAAGACTAGACAGACAAGACTAGACAGACAAGACTAGACAGACAAGACTAGACAGACAAGACTAGACAGACAAGACTAGACAGACAAGACTAGACAGACAAGACTAGACAGACAAGACTAGACAGACAAGACTAGACAGACAAGACTAGACAGACAAGACTAGACAGACAAGACTAGACAGACAAGACTAGACAGACAAGACTAGACAGACAAGACTAGACAGACAAGACTAGACAGACAAGACTAGACAGACAAGACTAGACAGACAAGACTAGACAGACCAGCAAGACTAGCAAGACTAACACTGGGGTGTTGGGGCTTCAAACCCCCTCCCCCCACCCCGCGAAATATGCAACATATAGCATAAATATTATATTGAAATCAGGAGGGACGAGCAGAGACAACTATCTTCAAGAGAGCATGGTAGATGTGGAGTTTAGTAACCTTTGTGTTTCACTTTTAGAAAGTAAATTGGTGCATTTCTTCAAAACCTCTCCTAAACCAAAACTTTGAAGCAAAATTTTTAAAGCTGAACCCAAATTTAGATGCAAAATGTTCAATTTAAAAGCAAAATTTTCAATTTAAAAGCAAAATATTTATAAGCAAAATTTAAAATTTAGAAGCAAAATGTTGAATTTAGCAGCAAAATTTTCAATTTATAAGCAAAATTTAAAGTTTGGAAGCAAAATGTTCAATTTAGAAGCTAAATTTTCAAATCTGAACTTAAAAATTTAAAATTTAGAAGTAAAATATTTAATTTAGAAGCAAAACTTAGGAGCAAATTTTTCAATTTATAAGCAAAATTTAAAATTTAGAAGCAAAATGTTCAATTTAGAAGCCAAATTTAGGAGCAAAATTTTCATTTATAAGCAAAATGTTCAATTTATGAGCAAAATTTAAGAAGCAAAATGTTCTATTAGAAACTAAATTTTCAAATCTGAACCAAAATTTAGAAGCAAAATTTTCAATTTAGAAGCAAAATTTTAAAATCTGAAGCAATATTTAGAATTTAGAGGCAAAATGTTAAATTTAGAAGCAACATTTTCAAATCTGAACCAAAATTTAGAAGCAAAATTTCCAAATCTGAAACAAAATTTCGAAGCAAAATTTTCAAATTTAGAAGCATAATGTTCAATTTAGGTGCTAAATTTTGAAATCTGAAGCAACATTTTCAATTTAAAAGCAAAATTTTCAAATCTGAATTTTGACCTTCTTGAAAAAGGGAAAACTTTCAAATGTCATTCATTAGTTAGAACAAACTTTTGTGAACTCGTTTTTTTGGTTCCACATCAAATAAACATTAAAATTTGCGACGTCTTATAAAATTGAATTTTTCCAAGAATATTCAATGTTACTTCATCAGTTATTTTATTCTCATTTTCTTACACGGTCGTATTCAGGGTTTAGTTTCGGGGGAGTGGTTCTGGTTATAAAATATTTTTGGAAATATTTTCAAACCCCTAGCACCCCTCCCCCCCAGGAAACTAAACCCTGACTACGAAGTAATGCAGCAATTCTTTTAGTATTCAAAGAAAAATCATAAAACTTTCTTATAACAATCTCTTTGCAATTAGTTTACAGACAAGATTAGACAAACAACACGGAAAAAAGTACACTTTAAAAAATGATGTTTCAAATAGTAGCAGCGGCACGGGCGTAGTCATAGTTTCGGACTACGCCCGTGCCAAATTCAAATGTGAGCAATGCGAACTGATGGACATAGTATTTGACGTCACGTTTCGTTTTAACCAATAGCGTTGCGTTTAAAAAAAAAACCGGCCAAGTGCGAGTTGTGACTCGCGCACCGAGGGTTCCGTACAAACTTATAAGTAAGGTATCCGAGGAGGACCTTACTGTATGCAAACCCATATGCTTCTGGTGCCTGTATTTTCATAAGTTTCTAATAGTAAATTCGCATTTTTCTTGTAATTAAACTACATATTTACGGTTTTCAGATTTTTCCCTTTAAATGTGCTGTAAGACACCGCCTCTTGCCAAATTTCATGATTTTAGGTCAACGGGAAGTACCCTATAGGTTTTGATTCCCTTGTAAAATCGCAAAATATGCGACATAAACGGTCATATCTTTTGATCGCGTTGACTTACAAGTTTGATTTTTTCTCAGCTGAAAGAGACCGCAGGCCCGAGTATTTGATACAAATTTCAACTTGTTACCTCTACGCGTTCCTTAGAAATATGGTCTTGACAGACAGACAGACGGACAGGCAGACAGACAGACGGAAAACAAAGTGATCTTATAAGGGTTGCGTTTTCGGTACGGAACCCTAAAAAAGGCTTTTATACTGAAGATTTGAATCTATTGAAAGTTTATTTTAATTGGAGCTTTTTTAAAATCGGCAGAGTTAATTAAAAAGATGGAAAACTTGCCTGTTGAATGTGACTCTACACTGATTGATAAAATGCATTATTTTCTAAAAAAAATTTCTAAAATGTTTAGCAATTTCAACAAAATTTTTCAACAAAATTTACCGAAAGTTTGAGTAATTTCAACAAAAATTTTGAGCAATTTCAACAAAATTTTCCAAAAGTTTGAGGAATTTCAACAAAGTTTTACAAAAGTTTAAGCAATTTTAACAAAATTTCACAAAAGTTTGAGGAATTTCAACAAAATTTTACAAAAGTTTAAGCGATTTTAACAAAATTTTACAAAAGTTTGTGTAATTTCAACAAAATTTTGAACAATTTTAACAAAATTTTCTATAGTGTTTATCAATTTCAACAAAATTTTCAATATTTTTAACAATTTCAACAAAATTTTCTAAAAGTTTGAGGAATTTCGACAAAATTTTACAAAAGTTTGGTTAGGGTTTTTTAGCAATTTTAACAAAATTTCATAAAAGTTTGAGTAATTTCAACACAATTTTGAGCAATTTCAACAAAATTTTCTAAAATTTTTAGCAATTTCAACAACATTTTCAATTTTTTTAGCAATTTCAATAAAATTAACCGAAAGTTTGAGTAATTTCAACAAAAATTTTGATCATTTTTAACAAATTTTTGAGCACTTTCAACAAAATTTTTAGCAACTTCAACAAAATTTTGCAAAAGTTTGAGCAATTTTAACAAAATTTTACAAAAGTTGGAGTAATTTCAACAAAATGCAAAACAATTTCAACAAAATTATTAGCAATTTCAACAAAATTTTACAAAAGTTTGAGCAATTTTAACAAAATTTCACAAACTTTGAGTAATTTCAACAAAATTTTGAGGAATTTCAACAAATTTTTTAGCAATCTTAACAAAATTTTCCAAAAGTTTGAGGAATTACAACAAAATTTTACAAAAGTTTGAGCAATTTTAACAAAATTTCACAAAAGTTTGAGTAACTTCAACAAAATTTTGAGCAATTTCAACAGTTTTAGCAATTTCAACATAATTTTCAAAATTTTTAGCAATTTCAACAAAATTTTCTGAAAGTTTGAGGAATTTCAACAAAATTTTACAAAAGTTTGAGCAATTTTAACAAAATTTCGCAAAAGTTTGAGTAATTTCAACACAATTTTGAGCAATTTTAAAAAAAAATTCTAAAATCTTCAAAAAAAAAAATCAAAATTTTTAGCTATTTCAATAAAATTTACCGAAAGTTTGAGTAATTTCAACAAAAAATTTGATTAACTTCAACAAATTTTTGAGCAATTTCAACAAAATTTTTAGCAATTTCAACAAAATTTTCCAGAAGTTTGAGGAATTTCAACAAAATTTTGCAAAAGTTTGAGCAATTTTAATAAAATTTTACAAACGTTTGAGTAATTTCAACAAAATGCTAAACAATTTCAACAAAATTTTTAGCAATTTCAACAAAATTTTCCAAAAGTTTGAGGAATTTCAACAAAATTTTACAAAAGTTTGAGCAATTTTAACAAAATTTCACAAAAGTTTGAGTAATTTCAACAAAATTTTGAGGAATTTCAACAAAATTTTTAGCAATTTCAACAAAATTTTCCAAAGTTTGAGGAATTTCAACAAAATTTTACAAAAGCTTGAGCAATTTTAACAAAATTTCACAAAAGTTTGAGTAACTTCAACAAAATTTTGAGCAATTTCAACAAAGTTTTAGCAATTTCAACATAATTTTCCATAAGTTTGAGGAATTTCAACAAAATTTTAGAAAAGTTTGAGCAATTTTAACAAAATTTCTGAAAAGTTTGAGTAATTTCAACAAAATTTTTAGCAATTTCAACAAAATTTGCTGATATGCTAAACAATTTCAACAAGATTTTCTAAAATGTTTCATTCTTTCAATATTTTTTCCTAAAGTTTTAGTAATTTCGAAAAAAAAATCTTAATTGTTGAGCAAATTTAACAAAATTTTGAGCAATTTCAACAAATTTTTTCAAAAGTTTTTCAAAAGCAAGTAATTTTGCGAAAATAATTAGTGAAAATTTTCAACTTTTCAATTTCAACAAAATTTTGAGCGATTTTCACAAAATTTTCTTATATGCTAAACAATTTCAACAAGATTTTCTAAAATGTTTCATTCTTTTAATATTTTTTCCAAAAGTTTGAGTAATTTCGAAAAAAAATTCTTAATTGTTGAGCAAATTTAACAAAATTTTGAGCAATTTCAACAAATTTTTTCAAAATTTTGAGCAATTTTAACAAAATTTTACAAAAGTTTGAGTAATTTCAACAAAATGCAAAACAATTTCAACAGAATTATTAGCAATGTCAACAAAATTTTCCAAAAGTTTGAGGAATTTCAACAAAATTTTACAAAAGTTTGAGCAATTTTAACAAAATTTCACAAAAGCTTGAGTAATTTCAACAAAATTTTGAGGAGTTTCAACAAAATTTTTAGCAATTTCAACAAAATTTTCCAAAAGTTTGAGGTATTTCAACAAAATTTTACAAAAGCTTGAGCAATTTTAACAAAATTTCACAAAAGTTTAAGTAACAAAATTTTGAGCAATTTCAACAAAGTTTTAGCAATTTGAACATAATTTTCCAAAAGTTTGAGGAATTTCAACCAAATTTTTGAAAAGTTTGAGCAATTTTAACAAAATTTCTGTATTCTTCTCTTTCTCTTTCAATATTTTTTCCAAAAGTTTGAGTAATTTCGAAAAAAAATTCTTAATTGTTGAGCAAATTTAACAAAATTTTGAGCAATTTCAACAAATTTTTTCAAAAGTTTGAGCAATTTTCAACAAAATTTTGACTAGATGCATCTATTGAACATCTATTACAGTTTATACAGTTTTATATTTAAACAGTTACGTGTCTGGACTACATAAATCTATAAAATAGACTAGACTGTCATTATACTGCACTACAGAAGAATCTATTAGACTAGACTTGAGTGTTGTCTAGACTAGATTAATCTATTAAACTAGACTTGAGTGTCTAGTCTAGATGAATCTATTGAACTTGACTGGACACTCATTCAAGATGCGCAATTTAAAAAAAAACGGCCAAGTGCGAGTTGTGACTCGCGCACCGAGGGTTCCGTACAAACTTGTAAGTCAGGTATCTTTAGGAGGACCTAACTGTATGCAACCCATATGCTTCTGGTGTCTGACAATACCACGCAACACATTAGTGTATTTTCATAAGTTTCTAATAGAAAATTCGCATTTTTCTTGTAATTAGACTACATATTTACGGTTTTCAGATTTTTCAGATTTTTACATGTGCTGTAAGACACCGCTTCTTGCCAAATTTCATGATTCTAGGTCAACGGGAAGTACCCTATAGGTTTTGATTCCCTTGTGAAATCGCAAAATATGCGACATAAACGGTCATATCTTTTGATCGCGTTGACTTACTAGTTTGATTACTAGCTTTTTCACAGCTGAAAGAGACCGCAGACCCGAGTATTTGATACAAATTTCAACTTGTTACCTCTACGCGTTCCTGAGAAAAATGGTCTTTACAGACAGACAGACGGACCGACGGACGGACAGAAGGACAGACAGACAGACGGACAGACAGACAGATAGACGGACAACAAAGTGATCCTATAAGGGTTCCGTTTTCGGTACGGAACCCTAAAAACAAAAATTATATTTCAATATTTATTTATGACATAATACATAGATCGTGTGTTTTAGTATAGATAAAGTTATGTTTGAGGATAATATGTTAAAGGGAAAATGTAGTTATGGATCCTTTTATCTTATCCTGTTACCGCATTTAGTATGGAATCCAGGCTGACAGTTAAAAGAAAGGAAGTAAATAGTTAGAGTTGACCTAGCTGGTTTACGACATGCATGATTTAGTTGCATTTTACGAGGCGATAAAGAGGGCAGGTCATATCGGCGTTAAATTCCAGGTTTTGGGAATGTTTTTAGTACTGTTTCGTGCGAATGGATATTTTTCGGGGGCGCGAAGTGAAGTTGCGAGTGATGAACGGATACAGCTGAGTATGTTAAATGAGGTTTTTTATGTGCGGCGAGGATTTGCGCGATGGACGTAAGTTATTAGAAAAGAATGTCACGTATCTTGGGGAACGGAACTTGATGAGCAAATCGTGATTACTTGGATCGTTGATGAATACACGAATCTTTCCCACACACGTATCCATTTCTATTCCAGTCTTATTTTTCCATTAGTATAATATACCGTAATTAAAAAGATGGTAAGGGTTCAATTCCCCTTTGTAATATAACGAACCGAAACAAGTGTTTGCTTTGATGAACTATTATCTGCTCTACGTAATAACTAATTCATACGTGATTAATTTATAGTAGATTATGCTCGGGGCGTTTTGCTAAATTGTGCAATATTCCACGTATTAGTAATTTATACACCTAAAACGTGTGGAACTGAAAACAAAATGACTCGCCCGCATCCTGTTTGCAGATGGCTCTTACTTACGATCCGACCCTCCCTTAATATTAATTAATTTCACTCGTCCTTTTTTTATTCCACGAACCGAATTTATCCGCGAAATCTGTCAAAACTTTTCAGATCATTAATAAAACCACAAGAACAAATTAAAAAAATACCATTATGGATTTAATAAAAAAATATTTTAAATCGGATGAGTTTGCTATAAGATTGAGTAAATATAATTTATAAAAAGGTTTTTTGTTTGTTTGGTTTGGGGTTGTATTATATTTGTTTGATGTCAATAGAAAAATGATAATGAAAAAATGTTTGTGTGAATGGTGCGGTGGAACGGAGTATTGTGGTTGTCGAATTCCTGAAAAGTCCCGCGGTTCTAATATTTTGTCAATTTCAGAACGGCAGGAGAATACGATGGATTTATAAGAGTTTTCTTTATATAAATACCGGCAGGAATTTTCGTTTTTCCGCAATGAGAATATTTCTATCCGGATCCGTTCGAGTGGACCAAACGATTTATATAGAATCGCTTATATCAAAACTATTTGTTTTTGTTCATTTCTATTCAAGAATATTCCTTTAATAAAATCATTCAAACTTGAGTTTTTTGTTGTATGTAATTTAGAGTAAAAAGTTGATGTGAAAAGGTCAAAGTAATAGTGGACATGAGAGTCGGGGGTTGATTGATAACCCGAAATGTGGCAAGTGAAGATAACCAGTATTTTCCACAAATAGGAATTGTCTGCTTTAATAAAAGAAAGTAGCAATCTGAAAACTCTTTTCACGGCTGCAAGTTTCACGGATCAAAGTCCGTAAATTTACATTAATGATGTGCGTTTTAAAATTGAACCCCCAATATATATCAGCCGTAATAGTTTCATTACGAACTTGTCATCTAACTCCTATTATTTTAATCCGTTTCGCTAACACGCGCGAATTAAAACGAAATTTACTCGCCCCCGTGTGTGCCACCTAAAGAAAACATCCCCGGCGCAATAACTTGCCTCTTCAATAAATGTCACCCTCACACCACTCCAAACCGTAATTGAAAATACTCGTTTCCAAGCATTCATAGATTTCCACCAAAAATTTACACTTTTCTCCACTAATTTACAACATATATCAACCCAATTGAAACCTTTCAATAAATCGAACACTGTAAAACAATTACAGACAAATTAATTTAATCATAAAATCGTTCATAATTTTTTTTCCCGTTCGTAATTTTATGAAAACCTACAAAATATGTTTTTTTATTTAACCAATTTACAACACACAATAATTGAACTAGATAATATTTCACAAAAAAATTTATACATTTTTTATTTTCTCCCTGATATATTTTTTAATTTACATTTCATTCATATTTTTAGGATTCCGTACCGAAAACGGAACCCTTATAGGATCACTTTGTTGTCCGTCTGTCTGTCTGTCTGTCAAGTCCATTTTTCTCAGGAACGCGTAGAGTTAACAAGTTGAAATTTGTATCAAATACTCGGGTCTGCGGTCTCTTTCAGCTGTGAAAAAATCAAACTTGTAAGTCAACGCGATCAAAAGATATGACCGTTTATGTCGCATATTTTGCGATTTCACAAGGGAATCGAAACCTATAGGGTACTTCCCGTTGACCTAGAATCATGAAATTTGGCAAGAAGCGGTGTCTTACAGCACATGTAAAGGGACAAATCTGAAAACCGTAAATACGTAGTTTAATTACAAGAAAAATGCGAATTTACTATTAGAAACTTATGAAAATACACTAATGTGTTGCGTGGTATTGTCAGGCACCAGAAGCATATGGGTCGCATACCGTTAGGTCGTCCTAAAGATACCATACTTACAAGTTTGTACGGAACCCTCGGTGCGCCAGTCACACCTCGCACTTGGCCGGTTTTTTAGGGTTCCGTACCGAAAACGGAACCCTTATAGGATTAATTTGTTGTCCGTCTGTCTGTCTGTCTGTCTTTCCGTCTGTCCGTCCGTTTGTCTGTCAGTCTGTCAAGACCATTTTTCTCAGGAAGGCGTGGAGGTAACAAGTTGAAATTTGTATCAAATACTCGGACTGTGGTCTCTTTCAGCTTTGAAAAAATCAAACTTGTAAGTCAACGCGATCAAAAGATATGACCGTTTATGTCGCATATTTTGCGATTTCACAAGAGTAACAAAACCTATAGTGTACTTCCCGTTGACCTAGAATCATGAAATTTGGCAAGAAGCGGTGTCTTACAGCACATGTAAAGGGAAAAATCTGAAAACCGTAAATATGTAGTTTAATTATAAGAAAAATGCGAATTTACTATTAGAAACTTATTTAGCATATGGGTTGCATTCAGTTAGGTCCTCCTAAAGATACCTTACTTACAAGTTTGTACGGAACCCTCGGTGCGCGAGTCACAACTCGCACTTGGCCGTTTTTTTAAATTATTTAATATATAAAACAATTAGGTTAGGTTAGGTTTTAATTTTAACAAAATTTCACAAAAGTTTGAGTAATTTCAACACAATTTTGAGCAATTTTTAAAGAAAAATCTAAAATGTTTAGCAATTTCAAAAAAAAATTCAAAATTTTTAGCAAATTCAACAAAATTTACCGAAAGTTTGAGTAATTTCAACAAAAATTTTGATCAATTTCAACAAAATTTTTAGCAATTTCAACAAAATTTTCCAAAAGTTTGATTAATTTGAACAAAATTTTGCAAAAGCTTGATTAATTTTAACAAAATTTTACAAAAGTTTGAGTAATTTCAACAAAATGCTAAACAATTTCAACAAAATTTTAGCAATTTCAACAAAATTTTCCAAAAGTTTGAGAAATTTCAACAAAATTTTACAAAATTTTGAGCAATTTTGTTGAAATTGCTAAAAATTGAGGAATTTCAACAAAATTTTACAAAAGTTTGAGCAATTTTAACAAAATTTCACAAAAGTTTTAGTAATTTCAACAAAATTTTGAGGAATTTCAACAAAATTTTTAGCAATTTCAACAAAATTTTCCAAAAGTTTGAGGAATTTCAACAAAATTTTTAGCAATTTCAACAAAATTTTCCAAAAGTTTGAGGAATTTCAACAACATTTTTAGTAATTTCAACAAAATTTTCCAAAAGTTTGAGGAATTTCAACAACATTTTACAAAAGTTTGAGCAATTTTAAATAAATTTCACAAAAGTTTGAGTAATTTCAACAACATTTTCAGGAATTTCAACAAAATTTTTAGCAAGTTCAACAAAATTTTCCAAAAGTTTGAGGAATTTAAACAAAATTTTACAAAAGTTTGAGCAATTTTAACAAAATTTCACAAAAGTTTGAGTAATTTTAAGAAAATTTTGAGGAATTTCAACAAAATTCTTAGAAATTTCAACAACATTTTCTAAAAGTTTGAGGAATTTCAACACAATTTTACAAAAGTTTGAGTAATTTCAACAAAATTTTACAAAAGTTTGAGCAATTTTAACAAAATTTCACAAAAGTTACAGTAATTTCAACAAAATTTTCAGGAATATCAACAAAATTTTTAGCAATTTCAACAAAATTTTCCAAAAGTTTGAGGAATTTTAACAAAATTTTACAAAAGTTTGAGCAATTTTGACAAAATTTCACAAAAGTTTGAGTAATTTTAACAAAAATTTGAGGAATTTCAACAAAATTCTTAGAAATTTTAACAACATTTTCTAAAAGTTTGAGGAATTTCAACAAAATTTTTTCAAAAGTTTGAGCAATTTTAACAAAATTTCACAAAAGTTTGAGTAATTTCAACAAAATTTTGAGGAATTTCAACAACATTTTTAGCAATTTCAACAAAATTTTCCAAAAGTTTGAGGAATTTCAACGAAATTTTACAAAAATTTGAGCAATTTTAACAAAATTTTACAAAAGTTTGAGTAATTTCAACAAAATTTTGAGGAATTTCAACAAAGTTTTAGCAATTTCAACATAATTTTCCAAAAGTTTGAGGAATTTCAACAAAATTTTAGAAAAGTTTGAGCAATTTTAACAAAATTTCTGAAAAGTTTGAGTAATTTCAACAAAATTTTTAGCAATTTCAACAAAATTTGCTTATATGCTAAACAATTCCAACAAGATTTTCTAAAATGTTTAATTCTTTCAATATTTTTTCCAAAAGTTTGAGTAATTTCGAAAAAAAAATCTTAATTGTTGAGCAAATTTAACAAAATTTTGAGCAATTTCAACAAATTTTTTCAAAAGTTTGAGCAATTTTCAACAAAATTTTGCAAAAGTTTGAGCAATTTTAACAAAATTTTACAAAAGTGGAAGTAATTTCAACAAAATGCTAAACAATTCCAACAAAATTTTTAGCAATTTCAACAAAATTTTCCAAAAGTTTGAGGAATTTCAACAAAATTTTACAAAAGTTTGAGCAATTTTGTTGAAATTGCTAAAAATTGAGGAATTTCAACAAAATTTTACAAAAGTTTGAGCAATTTCAACAATATTTTCAGGAATTTCAACAAAATTTTTAGCAATTTCAACAAAATTTTCTAAAAGTTTGAGGAATTTAATCAAAATTTTACAAAACTTTGAGCAATTTTAACAAAATTTCACAAAAGTTTGAGTAATTTTAACAAAATTTTGAGGAATTTCAACAAAATTCTTAGAAATTTCAACAACATTTTCTAAAAGTTTGAGGAATTTCAACAAAATTTTCCAAAAGTTTGAGCAATTTCAACAAAATTTCACCAAAGTTTGAGTAATTTCAACAAAATTTTACAAAAGTTTGAGCAATTTTAACAAAATTTCACAAAAGTTTGAGTAATTCCAACAAAATTTTCAGGAATATCAACAAAATTTTTAGTAATTTCAACAAAATTTTCCAAAAGTTTGAGGAATTTTAACAAAATTTTACAAAAGTTTGAGCAATTTTAACAAAATTTCACAAAAGTTTGAGTAATTTTACCAAAATTTTGAGGAATTTCAACAAAATTCTTAGAAATTTCAACAACATTTTCTAAAAGTTTGAGGAATTTCAACAAAATTTTACAAAAGTTTGAGCAATTTTAACAAAATTTCACAAAAGTTTGAGTAATTTCAACAAAATTTTGAGGAATTTCAACAAAATTTGTAGCAATTTCAACAAAATTTTCCAAAAGTTTGAGGAATTTCAACGAAAGTTTACAAAAGTTTGAGCAATTTTGACAAAATTTCACAAAAGTTTGAGTAATTTCAACAAAATTTTGAGGAATTTCAACAAAATTTTTAGCAATTTCAACAAAATTTTCCAAAAGTTTGAGGAATTTCAACAAAATTTTGAGCAATTTCAACATAATTTTCCAAAAGTTTGAAGAATTTCAACAAAATTTTACAAAAGTTTGAGCAATTTTAACAAAAGTTCGCAGAAATTTGAGTAATTTCAACAACATTTTTAGCAATTTTAACAAAAGTTTCAGTTTCAACTTTTCAATTTCAACAAAATTTTGAGCGATTTTCACAAAATTTTCTTATATGCTAAACAATTTCAACAGATTTTCTAAAATGTTTCATTCTTTCAATATTTTTTTCAAAAGTTTGAGTAATTTCGAAAAAAAATTCTTAATTGTTGAGCAAATTTAACAAAATTTTGAGCAATTTCAACAAATTTTTTCAAAAGTACTTCCCGTTGACCTAGAATCATGAAATTTGGCAAGTAGCGGTGTCTTACAGCACATGTAAAGGGAAAAATCTGAAAACGGTAAATATGTTGTTTAATTACAAGAAAAATGCGAATTTACTATTAGAAACTTATGAAAATACACTAATGTGTTGCGTGGTATTGTCAGGCACCAGAAGCATATGGGTTGCATACCGTTAGGTCGTCCTAAAGATACCATACTTACAAGTTTGTACGGAACCCTCGGTGCGCGAGTCACGCCTCGCACTTGGCCGGTTTTTTAGGGTTCCGTACCGAAAACGGAACCCTTATAGGATTAATTTGTTGTCCGTCTGTCTGTCTGTATGTCTTTCCGTCTGTCCGTCCGTCCGTCTGTCAGTCTGTCAAGACCATTTTTCTCAGGAAGGCGTGTAGGTAACAAGTTGAAATTTGTATCAAATACTCGGGTCTGCGGTCTCTTTCAGCTGTGAAAAAATCAAACTTGTAAGTCAACGCGATCAAAAGATATGACCGTTTATGTCGCATATTTTGCGATTTCACAAGGGAATCAAAACTTATCGAGTATTTAACGTTGACCTAGAATCATGAAATTTGGCAAGAAGCGGTGTCTTACAGCACATGTAAATCTGAAAACCGTAAATATGTTGCCCTCACGCACCTCGTCCAGCACGGCTTTCTTGATGAAATTGCTCCTCTTGTAGAACTCCTAGTAAGATTACCGCCAGGCGAACAAATCTTCTTGCGTTATCTTTGGACGATAGCCTTCATCGATATTAAACCAGAAACTGTTTAATTCCTCGGCAGTCAACCAATTTGGGTTCGAGTCTTGATACCAAACCAAACATTCGAATAACCCTGGCTCCAAATTGATCTTGATGAGGTTCTGCAACCCCAAACCTCTCAGCAAGCTATCGCAAGTCTCTACACAGCGGAACGAAGGCGAGGAATAGGCGGTATGTATCCCAATTTTCTTTTGTTTGTGGTTTTTTCCGGTGAGGTTCGCCTGCAGCTTTGCGTAAGAGGTAACCGCTAAGGCCGTGCAACTGCATTGGGAGGTTCTCTGGCATGTTTAGATCTTTTCTGAAGTGCTGCCCCTCAGGCGTAAGGCAGTAGGGTATCCAGGAGCCGAAGGTAAAGTCCACGCGTTCGCCGTGACTTCTGTGGTTGAAGCTCGACCTTCTCCTAGCTCTCTGCTTAAATACTCAACGCTTCGACATTGGCGTACTCGTCGGGCTTCGCGTCCCCCGAAACGCCTTCTGCTACGGCGGCCAGAACCTCGGGAACCTCTTCCGCAGATCCGGATTTGCCGCTGTCTTTCGGTATCTGATTGAACGAGACCTTCTTGTGGAGGGTCCACGCGTCGGATTCGGCCGTGCGCTCTGATCTGACCCGTCAGCCATGAGGTTCCTTCGTCCCATCCTTTCGGTAAGGTCGCCAAGGCTTCCTGCCCGATGTAGACGTAATCGCCGGTGTGCAGTTCCAACTCGTCGTTTTCCAACGGGGAATATACATGTAAATCTTTGTCGTTAAATCGGGGGTCTCTGGAGTAAAGTCTGAGTTCCCATTCCATGGATGAGTTGGGGTTAAGGCTGTCGACGAGCCCCTTGAGGTTGATGTACTGGCAGCTGGAGAACTGGGAGGCCAGGGTGAGGTGGAGCGACTTGACGTGAGGCTCCAGACTAATGGTGGCTTTCGAGACCTCCTTCATGTACTGCATCGCGATTCGCTTCAGGCAGACTACCTGCTGTTCAGCCAGTGTGATATGTCGCGTGAAGTTATGAGCCCCGTTCCAATGTGCTAACGACAGATCCCAACCCCCTTTGAACCCTTGGGGGGGAGGTGGGTAGGGGGTTGAACCCCCCCCCCCCCCCCCCCGGCTACGCCTATGAGCAGCGGTCTTACGAATTTGAAACTGTAAAAACTACAAATTGCTTTTGATTAAAATTACAGTTTCCGATATTATTAGTAAATAAGTTGAAAATTACAGTTTGCGAGTGCTGTCTTTACAAATTTGTATTCGTAAGGCCACTGCTACTATTTAAAACTGTAATTTTTAAAGTGTACGTTTTTTCCGTGCTGTCTGTCTAATCTTTGCATAGAAAGTTTTATGATTTGTCTTTGAATACAAAAAGAATTACTGCGTTACTGCATGTTAATGCAGATTTTTTATGTAATCTTTTTCGTCTGCTATAATTTTAATATTTCAAATATGTGTATCTAAATTTTTATTGAATGTATGAGAAAGTTCCGGTTTGTTGGTTTATAGATCGTTTGAGTTTGTATTCAGTTTACTTCAAAGCTCCCGTGTTTTCCTTCCACCTAGATATTTTCCTCCCCAATATTTCGTATTTATATATTTAAATCTGATATATTCATATATAATACTGGATAAAATATAAGGTTAGTTTTAAATCGTCTAATTTTAGAATAAAATATAAAAGATCGATTTTCTCCACTTCCCTACATGGGGCTGCAACCTCAAAGTACCGCACATTTTTTTCCTCGGCTATTTAGCTTGTCGCTGCTTCCATCCCTCTCGATACCCCAACAAAGTACATTTAATCAATTCTCATTAAATAATTGCATTGAACATTTTTCATACTCGTTTTAACGTGTGAGTAGTAAATATATAGAATTAATGTATGTATTATATAACGTTATGTTAACGTTATATTAAGTTAATTATAAAACCGATTCCTTAGTTTTGCGTTTGAATAAAATTGAGAGTGTGAGATTGTGAGTAGTAAGTATATAGAATTAATGTATGTATTATATAACGTTATGTTAACGTTATATTAAGTTAATTTTAATAAAATTGATTTGTTTTAATAGAATTTAATAGAATTGATTTGAATAAAATTGAGAGTGTGAGAGTGACTTAACGTGTGAGTAGTAAATATATAGAATTAATGTATGTATTATATCACGTTATGTTAACGTTATATTAAGTTAATTATAAAACTGATTCCTTAGTTTTTCGTTTGAATAAAAATGAGTGTTAGAGGGTGAGTGTGACTTAACGTCTGAGTAGTAAATATATAGAATTAATGTATGTATTCTATAACGTTATGTTAACGTTATATTAAGTTAATTATAAAAAGTATTAAGAGTTTTAAGTTAATTATCAAAGTACCGCACATTTTTTTCCCCGGCTATTTAGCTTGTCGCTGCTTTCATCCCTCTCGATTCCCCAACAAAGTACATTTAAACAATTTTCATTAAATAATTGCATTCAACATTTTTCATACTCGTTTTAACGTTTGAGTGGTAAATATATAAAATTAATGTATGTATTTTATAACGTTATGTTAACCTTACATTGAGTTAATTATAAAACCGATTCCTTAGTTTTGCGTTTGAATAAAATTGAGAGTGTGAGATTGTGAGTAGTAAATATATAGAATTAATGTATGTATTATATAACGTTATGTTAACGTTATATTAAGTTAATTTTAAAACTGATTCCTTAGTTTTGCGTTTGAATAAAATTGAGAGTGTGAGAGTGACTTAACGTGTGAGTAGTAAATATATAGAATTAATGTATGTATTATATAACGTTATGTTAACGTTATATTAAGTTTATTATTAAACTGATTCCTTAGTTTTTCGTTTGAATAAAAATGAGAGTGTTCGAGGGTGAGTCTGACTTAAAGTCTGAGTAGTAAATATATAGAATTAATGTATGTATTCTATTACGTTATGTTAACGTTATATTAAGTTAATTATAAAAAGTATTAAGAGTATTAAGTTAATTATCAAAGTACCGCACATTTTTTTCCCCGGCTATTTAGCATGTCGCTGCTTCCATCCCTCTCGATACCCCAACAAAGTACATTTAATCAATTCTCATTAAATAATTGCATTCAACATTTTTCATACTCGTTTTAACGTGTGAGTAGTTATGTTAACGTTATATTAAGTTAATTATAAAACTGATTCCTTAGTTTTTCGTTTGAATAAAAATGAGAGTGTTAGAGGGTGAGTGTGACTTAACGTCCGAGTAGTAAATATATAGAATTAATGTATGTATTATATAACGTTATGTTAACGTTATATTAAGTTAATTATAAAACTGATTCCTTAGTTTTGCGTTTGAATAAAATTGAGAGTGCGTCAGTGCCTTAACGTGTGAGTAGTAAATATATAGAATTAATGTATGTATTATATAATGTTATGTTAACGTTATATTAAGTTAATTATAAAACTGATTACTTAGTTTTGCGTTTGAATAAAATTGAGAGAGTGAGAGTGAATTAACGTGTGAGTAGTAAATATATAGAATTAATGTATGTATTATATAACGTTATGTTAACGTTATATTAATTTAATTATAAAACTGATTTCTTAGTTTTTCGTTTGAATAAAATTGAGAGTGTTAGAGGGTGAGTGTGACTTAACGTCTGAGTAGTAAATATATAGAATTAATGTATGTATTCTATAACGTTATGTTAACGTTATATTAAGTTAATTATAAAACTGATTCCCTTGTTTTGCGTTTGAATAAAATTGAGAGTGCGAGAGTGACTTAACGTGTGAGTAGTAAATATATAGAATTAATGTATGTATTATATAACGTTATGTTAACGTTATATTAAGTTAATTATAAAACTGATTCCTTAGTTTTTCGTTTAAATAAAATTGAGAGTGTGTGAGTGACTTAACGTGTGAGTAGTATATATATATATATATATATATATATATATATGTATATATATATATAGAATTAATGTATGTATTCTATAACGTTGTGTTCTTCACGTTATATTAAGTTAATTATAAAACTGATTCCTTAGTTTTTCGTTTAAATAAAATTGAGAGTGTGTGAGTGACTTAACGTGTGAGTAGTATATATATATATATATATATATATATATATATATATATATATATATATATATATAAGTAATGTATGTATTCTATAACGTTATGTTCTTCACGTTATATTAAGTTAATTATAAAACTGATTCCTTAGTTTTGCGTTTGAATAAAATTGAGAGTGCGAGAGTGACTTAACGTGTGAGTAGTAAATATATAGAATTAATGTATGTATTATATAACGTTATGTTAACGTTATAATAAGTTAATTATAAAACTGATTCCTTAGTTTTTCGTTTGAATAAAATTGGGAGTGTTAGAGGGTGAGTGTAACTTAACGTCTAAGTAGTAAATATATAGAATTAATGTATGTATTCTATAACGTTATGTTAACGTTATATTAAGTTAATTATAAAACTGATTCCTTAGTTTTGCGTTTGAATAAAATTAGAGAGTGAGAGTGACCTAACGTGTGAGTACTAAATGTATAGAATTAATGTATGTATTATACATTCGTCTGAGTAGTAAATATATAGAATTAATGTATGTATTCTATAACGTTATGTTAACGTTATATTAAGTTATGTTAACGTTACATTAAGTTAATTATAAAACTGATTCCTTAGTTTTGCGTTTGAATAGAATTGATAGTGTGAGAGTGAATTAAGGTGTGAGTAGTAAATATATAGAATTAATGTATGTATTATATAACGTTATGTTAACGTTATATTAAGTTAATTATAAAACTGATTCCTTAGTTTTTCGTTTAAATAAAATTGAGAGTGTGTGAGTGACTTAACGTGTGAGTAGTATATATATATATATATATATATATATATATATATATATATATATATATATATATATATATATATATATATATATATATATATATATGTATATATATATATATATAGAATTAATGTATGTATTCTATAACGTTGTGTTCTTCACGTTATATTAAGTTAATTATAAAACTGATTCCTTAGTTTTTCGTTTAAATATAATTGAGAGTGTGTGAGTGACTTAACGTGTGAGTAGTATATATATATATATATATATATATATATATATATATATATATATATATATATATATAGAATTAATGTATGTATTCTATAACGTTATGTTAACGTTATATTAAGTTAATTATAAAACTGATTCCCTTGTTTTGCGTTTGAATAAAATTGAGAGTGCGAGAGTGACTTAACGTGTGAGTAGTAAATATATAGAATTAATGTATGTATTATATAACGTTATGTTAACGTTATATTAAGTTAATTATAAAACTGATTCCTTAGTTTTTCGTTTAAATAAAATTGAGAGTGTGTGAGTGACTTAACGTGTGAGTAGTATATATATATATATATATATATATATATATATATATATATATATATATATATATATATATATATATGTATATATATATATATATAGAATTAATGTATGTATTCTATAACGTTGTGTTCTTCACGTTATATTAAGTTAATTATAAAACTGATTCCTTAGTTTTTCGTTTAAATAAAATTGAGAGTGTGTGAGTGACTTAACGTGTGAGTAGTATATATATATATATATATATATATATATATATATAATTAATGTATGTATTCTATAACGTTATGTTCTTCACGTTATATTAAGTTAATTATAAAACTGATTCCTTAGTTTTGCGTTTGAATAAAATTGAGAGTGCGAGAGTGACTTAACGTGTGAGTAGTAAATATATAGAATTAATGTATGTATTATATAACGTTATGTTAACGTTATATTAAGTTAATTATAAAACTGATTCCTTAGTTTTTCGTTTGAATAAAATTGGGAGTGTTAGAGGGTGAGTGTGACTTAACGTCTGAGTAGTAAATATATAGAATTAATGTATGTATTCTATAACGTTATGTTAACGTTATATTAAGTTAATTATAAAACTGATTCCTTAGTTTTGCGTTTGAATAAAATTAGAGAGTGAGAGTGACCTAACGTGTGAGTACTAAATGTATAGAATTAATGTATGTATTATACATTCGTCTGAGTAGTAAATATATAGAATTAATGTATGTATTCTATAACGTTATGTTAACGTTATATTAAGTTATGTTAACGTTACATTAAGTTAATTATAAAACTGATTCCTTAGTTTTGCGTTTGAATAGAATTGATAGTGTGAGAGTGAATTAAGGTGTGAGTAGTAAATATATAGAATTAATGTATGTATTATAGAACGTTATGTTAACGTTATATTTAAGTTAATTATAAAACTGATTCGTTAGTTTTGCGTTTGAATAAAATTGAGAGTGTGAGTGTGACTTAACGTGTGAGTAGTAAATATATAGAATTAATGTATGTATTATATAACGTTATGTTAACGTTATATTAAGTTAATTATAAAACTGATTCCTTAGTTTTGCATTTGAATAAAATTGAGAGTGTGAGAGTGACTTAACGTGTGAGTAGTAAATATATAGAATTAATGTATGTATTATATAACGTTATGTTAACGTTATATTAAGTTAATTTTAAAACTGATTCCTTGGTTTTGCGTTTGAATAAAATTGAGAGTGTGAGAGTGACTTAACGTGTGAGTAGTATATATATATATATATATATATATATATATATATATATATATATATATATATATATATATAGAGAGAGAGAGAGAGAGAGAGAGAGGGAGAGAGAATTAATATATGTATTCTATAACGTTATGTTCACGTTATATTAAGTTAATTATAGAACTGATTCCTTAGTTTTGCGTTTAAATAAAATTGAGAGTGACTTAACGTGTGAGTAGTAAAGATATAGAATTAATGTATGTATTATATAACGTTATGTTAATGTTATATTAAGTTAAATATAAAACTGATTCTTTAGTTTTTCGTTTAAATAAAATTGAGAGTGTTAGAGGGTGAGTGTGACTTAACGTCTGAGTAGTAAATATATAGAATTAATATATGTATTCTATAACGTTATGTTAACGTTATATTAAGTTAATTTTAGAACTGATTCCTTAGTTTTGCGTTTGAATAAAATTGAGAGTGTGAGAGTGACTTAACGTGTGAGTAGTAAATATATAGAATTAATGTATGTATTATATAACATTATGTTAACGTTATATTAAGTTTATCTGATTATCTATAATGTTGTATGGTTTTACCAATTCAAAATTTATCATTTATATCAATAACCTGCTAAGTTCATGTCTCTCTCACAAAATGTCAAAATTAAAAACATCTAACCCCAACACCACATGGGTTTTCAAGTGAGTGATTTACAAAATATTGTTCATGGAAGCAGAGCTGTGCTGATGAGAGATAGATCTCGAAACGCGTCCACAGATGGCTATCCACTCAAGGTATCGGAAAGACATGATCTTAAAACTCAATGTTATTTTTATGGTTTTTGTTGAGTGCCACGAAGGTGGACTGAAAGCTATAGAATAACTGACAAATTTCATAAGAGATTTGTTTTTGGTAGTCCTAAAAAGACTCATTAGTATTATAGAGTTCCGGAAAGGTTGAGTATATTTATATATTCAAGCTTTGTTCCGTCTTTATTAAGTTTATCTGATTATCTATAATGTTGTATGGTTTTACCAATTCAAAATTATATTAAGTTAATTATAAAACTGATTCCTTAGTTTTGCGTTTGAATAAAATTGATAGTGTGGGAGTGAATTAACGTGTGAGTAGTAAATATATAGAATTAATGTATGTATTATATAACGTTATATTAACGTTATATTAAGTTAATTATAAAACTGATTCCTTAGTTTTGCGATTCAATAAAATTGAGAGTGTGAGAGTGACTTAACGTGTGAGTAGTAAAGATATAGAATTAATGTATGTATTATATAACGTTATGTTAACGTTATATTAAGTTAATAATAAAACTGATTCCTTAGTTTTGCGTTTGAATAAAATTGAGAGTGTGAAACAATCATTACATTACCTGTAATCTGTTCCCTTGTTTTCTCTGAGTTTGTAAATTCCGGACCCGATAAACAGAAAACAGGATAAACCCCGAACATTGATTCTCCATAACTTTCGGCTTAAACCCGTTTGCTTTTTTTATTCTTTTCCATTTGTTTTAGATTCATATATTAAAAAAATGTCGGTGCGGTTTTCCCGGGATTTAAAGAATAAAGCTGCGGGTTAAAAGCCCTCTAAACGGCAGTAGTAGGTAAATAATTATTTTTAATCTAATGCCGGCGGTCCTATTTAGATAAAACCGAAATAATTACACTGTCAGAAATTTAAATCTGTATTAAATTGGAGCTTAAAATAGCGCGTATTATTATATGGATGGCGCCACGCTCTGCACATGCATTTTAACCAGAAATAATAATAAAACGAAAACAAATGTTTAATCTTTATTTACTACTCCAAGTTCTCCAAAACATAAACCAAGCGAAAAACTAACACTTTAATCACATACTAAAAACACTTTTTCAACTATAAACATCATTTATAGTTTTTATTACGAGATCAAAACTCATAATTCCTCCAATAATTCCAAATATAAACAGCTGTTATAGCATACATTCCTAATTTACTTACTATTCCGGTTGAAGCGGTAATCAGCTTGTTCGCGATAAAATCTATATTTTAATTCAAACATTTGAATCGATTTCGGCACCGATCATTAGAAGGGGAAAGGTGTATCGACCTGGGCCGAAATTGCGCGATTTATCAATTATTTTTTCGCCAATTTATATTATTCGAGCAGTACGTTTTGAATGTGGGAAGTGTAGAACAAGCTCGAAGCGTGAAGCCAAGTTCGACCGGCACGTGCACGCGTTATTCAGTTTCAAGTCAAATTAACCGGGGGTGTGACCACGAGCCCAAAGGGCTGAAGCGGCATCCAACGTCTGTAAGACAACAATTTTAAGGGAATCCAGCCATTATCCTCATTTCCTCCCTTAAAATAGGCGCCGGAAGGACGATCCACACGTGGCGGAGACGCGAGCAGCCCTAACAGGTAAGTGAATAGACCAGCCCTGTATTTTGATTGAAAGTTTTGATTTTCGTGAGACACGGTCCAAACACAGCTTGTAATTAGATTGTGTAAGTCATTTTGTTCATGCCAATTCGAAATAGATAAAAACTATGGATCCTCTCTTATCAACCAATTCGCTTAACAACCCAGTCATAGGGACGAATCTCGTTAAATTCGCAACAGTCGTTAAGTGACGATAAGCATTAATTCTGAAAATTTTGTTCTTTTGTTCAAAAAAATGTTTGGTCAAATGTAAATACAGTATAATATTGATAATCCGGCGGTTGGTTAATCTGAACATTTAGTAATCCGGCGCTTTATCCTGATAAACCGGGTGGGAAGGAGAGTAGTCTAAATGCTGAATATTCACCCTAAACTTCCAAGAAGATAACGTTGGAGCCGTAGACAGTCAACAATACCCAACAAGGTTAAAGTTTGCGGGAGATCCTTCGATCACAGAAACAGCTAGTAGTAACAGTGAAGCCGGTCCAGCAGAACATCATCCAAGCTTGTGAGCTATACAATTGATGGTTCAGGGATTGATGTAGATAGCTTTATTAGTAAATTGAACAGCCGTTGTACGAGAAGCCGCATTCTATCCATCCACTTTCCGTCCATTTTCCGTCCACCGTCCACTTTTTCCGTCCACCGTCCACTTTCCGTCCACTTTAATCAACTTTTTGATTAATAGCTGTTTAAAAGCTGATTAAAAAGCTGTTTAAGAGCTGATTAAAAGGCGGTTTAATAGCTGATTAAAAATCTGTTTAAAAGCTGATCAAAGAGCTGTTAAAAAGATGATTAAAAAGCGGATTAAAAGCTGATTGAAAAGCTGATTAAAAAGCAGAATATAAGCTGATTAAAAGCTGATTAAAAAGTTATTTAAAAGCTGTTCAAAAGCTGTTTAAAAGCTGACCAAAAAGCTATTTAAAAGATGTTTAAAAAGCTTTTTAAAAGCTTATTAAAAAGCTGTTTAAAAGCTGATTAGAAGCTGATTAAAAATCTGTTTAAAAGCTGATTAAAAAGCTGTTAGAAAGCTGTTTAAAGCCACTTTCCGCTTACGCTTTTTCCGTCCACCGTCCACTTTTCGTCCACTTTTTCCGTCCACCGTCCACTTTCCGTCAACTTTAATCAACTTTTTGATTAAAAGCTGTTTAAAAGCTGATTAAAAAGCTGTTTAAGAGCTGATTTAAAAGCTGTTTAAAAGCTGATTAGCAGCTGATTAAAAAGCTGATTAAAGTCTGTTTAAAAGCTGATTAAAAAGCTGTTTAAAAAGTTGATTAAAAGCTGTTCAAAAGCTGTTCAAAAAGCTGTTTAAAATATGATTAAAAAGCTGATTAAATGCTGATTAAAGTGTATGAAAAGTGGACGGAAAGTGGACGGTGGACGGAAAGTGGACGGAAGGTGGACGGTAGATGGAAAAAGTGGACGGTGGACGGAAAAAGCTGATTAAAAAGCTGTTTAAAGCCACGAATAGCCACTGATGATGATGAAATCCACGACCTACCAACTGTCAAAGAAATATCGATGGAGCTAAAATCGCTGGAAAGAAAATAAGCACATGGATATGACAACTTCCCTGGGGAACTTTTCAGACTTAGGGAGAGCAACTAACGCATGTTATGTATAAGTTAGTAATAAAAATCTGGCACCCGGAACAACTACCAGAAGAGTGGAACACGGTCATCATCCACTTCATACACAAAAAAGGAGATAAGCACACATGTGGCAACTATAGGGGAATATCATTACTTTGTATAGCATACAAAGTATTTAATTGAAGTATCAAAATTATGCCGATTATGCCGATTATGCCGAAGATTATGCCGAGAATATTATAGGAGAGTTTCAGGCCAGGAAGATCCACGACCAGCTCTATACTGTGAGACAACTACATGAAAAATTTTGGAAACATGACACGGATATACAAAAGTATTTTTGTGTATGAAGTGAATGATGACCGTGTTCCACTCTTCTGGTAGTTGTTCCGGGTGCCAGATTTTGATTACTAACTTAGTTGCTCTCCTCATGTTTAAAAAATTCCCCAGGGAAGTTGTCATATCCATGTGCTTTTTTTTCTTCTCAGCGATTTTAGCTCCATCGATATTTCTTTAACAGTTGGTAAGTCGTGGATTTCTTCATCATCAGTGGCTATTCCTAAGCGTGGGTCATCTACTGATAGTGGTCCATGGGGGCAAAGGAGATCCTGAAAGTGTTGTTTCCACCTGTCTAGGATTAGCTAATTGAAATTAGCCAAATTTCAAACTCTAAAAACAGTGAAATGTTAGCAATGACGAGCATTACTACAAATTATCATCGAGAACGAGTGTATTCAACATCAAATCTTTATTGAATTTAAACAAGCATATTACAGCATTGATAGAAACAGCTCTGCAGCATCCTCTTGGACATTCGCACCAAACTAGTGAGACTTCTGAATATCACGATGACAAATACGAAATGCCGAGTAAGAACGGAAGGAGAACTCTCAGACGAGTTTGACTCTCTTACGGACCTTAAACAAGGAGGTCAACATTAAGGAAGGAAAGGAGGGAAACATTACGAAAGGTGGGAAACATTGTTTCCTAGCTCTCGATTAAGAGTGGAAAGCGAATTCGCAGACAAGTTTCACTCTCTTACGGGCTTTAAACAAGGAGGTCATCATCAGGGAAGGAAAGGGGGGAAAACTCTAAAAAGTGTGAAATGTTAGCAATGACGAGCATTACTACAAATTATCATCGAGAGCGAGACGTGTAATATAATCTTGATAATTCAATACCAAATCTTTATTGACTTTAAACAAGCATACGACAGCATTGATAGCAACAGCTGTACAGCATCCTCTTGGATTATGACATTCCCACCAAACTAGTGAGACTACTGAATATCACGATGACAAATACGAAATGCCGAGTAAGAATGGAAGGCGAACTCTCAGACGAATTTGACTCTCTTACGGACCTTAAACAAGGAGGTCATCATCAGGGGAAGGAGGGAAACATTACGAAAGGATGGAAACATTATGTTTCCTAGCTCTCGATTAAGAGTGGAAGGCGAACTCGCAGACGAGTTTGACTCTCTTACGGGCTTTAAAGAAGGGAACTCATCATCAGGGAAGGAAAGGGGGAAAACATTAGGTGGGGTCTTGTCCGTCCCCAAGTTATGTTTCCTAGCTCTCGAGTAAGAGTGGCAGGCGAACTCGCAGGCGAGTTTGGCTCTCTTATGGGCCTTGAACAAGGAGGTCATCATCACATGCTCGAGAGCAAGGAAACATAACGTGGGGACGGACTAGTCCTAGCTCTCGAATATGTGATGAGAAGGTCTGGAACAGATCGGAGCGCAACAAATCCGTTAAAATAATAGCCAACGCAGATGACCTCAACATCTTAGGCAGGTTGGAAGGTGCAGTAAAAGAAACTTTCACAAAGCTGGAGGAGGCGGCTTTGGACATGGGTCTCAGGACCAACAAAGAGAAAACCAAATTCATGCTGCAAAGTAAAAGACATAATGTTGCCATTGGCCATGGGGTCGTTCCTTCCACTGCGTGGGGTTCGACCAGGGAGCCTCGAGGGACTACCCGATCACAATATATTGTGTAAAGGATGTCCCTCGAGGGCGGGACAACACAGAAGAGACGTACGCAGGGCCCTATCCTCTGACGTACGAAGGTTCCTGTCCTAAGTACAGAAGAACTAGGTGTCCTAAGTGCGCTCGACCGTCACCAGTCAAGGTTACCGATGTAAGTCGGTTAACACTGGAACCACTGGTACACGTTCGTGGGGAAGGACTCGTGGGGGAAGTGATCGCTAGCCAGGTAGTTTTCAGTGGGTCTCCCACCAGGAGTGCGGGCTTACGGCCTTAAGAAGGGGGCGACGGTGTTGTAGCGCACTGTCGTGGTCCCACTGCCCGTTCAAACGCGGCCGGGTTCCGGGCTAAAAGCCTTATGGTTGCCCGGGCCCGGTCTGGATTGGCGGTCCTCATGGCGGGGAAGATCAGCCAAAATGGATCCTATAGTGAAAAGTCGCTAAAGCTCCCATCAGGGCAGCGATTATCGATTGTCCGGCCTATGAGGAGTGCTGCATTCTCTGGGTGTAAGGGATAACCCCCGGTTCGAAACCGGCTGCTTGCCGCATCCTATGCTCTAGTGGAGGTAATGGGGCCCTTAGCGGCCCGCAAACCCCCGCTGCGGCCGTAACTATAACGATCTTAAGCCCATTCGATGGGCTGGGCAAGTACAACGACACACGGGCCTCAAAAGTGGTGTTCCAAAAACTATCAGGAGGAAAACGACCAGCAGGTAGGCCAAGAGCAAGATAGGCGGATAAAGTAGCAATCGACGCCCAAGAACTGCTGCTGACACAAAACTGGTCAAGGGCATCAAATGACCGCGAAAGTTGGAAGCTGGGACTGCAGAAGGCCAAGGCTCGGTTTGGGCTGTAGCGCCTTTCAAGAAGAAGAAATTGTGGGATTAGCTTTGTATTAGAAAAATCTAGGCACAAACTAGTAATAGATTCTAGGCAAATACTAGTGGGAGAAACTAGGCAAATACTGGCGGAACAGCCTAAATTGCACATGCAAGGCCTAACTGAGGACTACAAATTGACTGGGCAATCGATTGAGGGGTAAGGCTGGGCGGAAGTCGCGCTGCCCGGCTGCGAGGGCTTCTTCTACGCCATGCACAAGGAGGAGCTGGACCATACACACAAACTGAAGAAGGCCTTCAACGTCAGTCTCGAGATGGAGAAGCTTATCAAGGAGAAATTAATAAAGCTGCACTCTGTGGCAGAGGAGAGTCAAGATTTGCATTTGATGGACTTCGTGGTGACAGACTTCATCGGAGAGCAGGAGAAGTGCATCTACGAGTTTAGAAGGTTGTTATCTAGATACAGACGGATGATATGCGGGCAATGCTAGTGCGGGGAGTTTTTGTTCGACAGGGAAATCACAGAGAATGAGCGAACTTGCCAACAAATGAACAGGTTGTTCGCGCCAATTTTAATAAATCTTTATTTTTAATTCAACATTTGAATCGATTTCGGCACCGATTAACAGAAGGGGAAAGGTGTATCGTACCTGGGCCGAAATCGCGCGATTTACATATCAATTTTCTTCGCGAATTTATAATATTCGGAGAGTATGCTTCGAGTGTGAGAAGCGTAAAGACGAGAATCGAAGCGCGAACCAAGCTGGATCGACACGTGCACGTGGAGCGAACTTTCTGTATCAAGTGATTTAAGGGTGAATTGACCAAACTTCCGATAAACTAAAGGAAATAATAAACTAAAGGAAATAAAGGAAATAATAAGAAAATCTTCCAAACAATTTCATTCAAACAAATTAGATTTACGTATCAATTTACTTCGCGAATTTATATTATTCGGGGAGTATGCTTCGAGTGTGAGCAGCGTAAAGACGAGAATCGAAGCGCGAATCAAGCTGGACCGACACCTGCAAGCATCTTTAAGTTTATCGTTTTAAGTCAAGTTAACCAGGGGTGTAATCACGAGTCCAAAGGGCTGAAGCCGCATCCAACGTCTGGAAGACAACAATTTTAAGGGAATCCCTCCACTTATTATCCCCATTTCCTCCCTAAAAAAAGGCGCCGGATGGACGATCACACGTGACGAAGACGCGAGCAACCCTAATAGGTAAGTGATTAGACCAGCCCTGTTTTAAAACAGGAAAATTTGATTTTCGTGAGACACGGTCCAAACACAGGTATTGGAGCGAACTCTCTGTATCAAGTGATTTAAGGGTGAATTGACCAAACTTCCGATAAACTTAAAGGAAATAATTAAAAAATGTTCCAAACAATTTCATTCAAACCGTTTTTAGGGTAGCTGTGTCGCAAAATTTTTGTAACCCGACAAAGGTGCCGCGAGATTTTTGTAGCTCGATAAGGGTGTCCGAAGGTTGCTCGATAAGGGTTTTTTAGCTCGATAAGGGTGTCGCTCGATAAGGGTGCTCGATAAGGGTGCCAAAAAAGTTTGAGAACCTCTGGTCTAATATTATTATTCTATATTAGAATCAATATTTATTGATAAAGTAATCGTAGGTAAATTTGATTCAATTGTTTAAAATTGCTTATCTGCAGCCGTTTTAGAGATATTCGTGTGCGAAATGAGAAACTATTTTGCCCAGCAACGGGAATAAATGAACCAGAAATAGTTTGAAATTTCAGCGAATAAAGATAATTTACGGCGGTAATAATCTGAAAGGATTATTTTAAAGTGAACTTTAAAGCGCGTTTAAAAAAAGAGAACTTGATCGTATACTTAAAATACGAACCATATGACTAAGTGAGGCATGTGATAATAAACACTTGGCTGTACCTTCTGGAAATTTTTTCCGGCTCTCGAGATAATAAATTTCGTGCCGAAGAAATGCAGATTCATTTGAAGCGTTTATGTAAACGCAGCTATTTATTCTTCCCCGGGATGTTCCAGAACACATAAAAAACGATCCCCCGAAAGAAAGCTTTCACATATATGTCAACACTTGTAAACCTACTAATAAAAATACTTAAAACACTCTTAAATATAAAACTATCAAACTATTTATAATTTTCATGTATCAAATAAAGCTTAAAATAACAATTATAGCTTACATTTAATTAAAAAATTCACTATGTTTTTAACACACTTATCATCATAAGTGTTGTAAAAACATAGTGATTTTTTCAATTCAATATAAGTATGAATTACCATGTAGTAACACTCGCAACTAGGGCATCCAAACCGGTTAAAACCGAACCCGGTTAACCAGGTTTTCTGTTAAAATTTACGAAACCGTAAAACCGGTTTTTTTCGAAAAACCGAAAGTCGGGTTTATTTATTTTATTTTTTTCTTCAAGTGGAAAATTTATTTTTCTATGATTATTGATGGAGTATTATATTGTAGATTTAGTTGTACTAAAATCAAACGTGAAGGGTCGTCCATTAATCACGTGATGTTTTTTTTAGCAACTTTTGATTCCAAAAAACTGCGTCCTCTCTAGCTGACCAACGTGTCAAATTTACTCCAGCGTTTTCTCTTTCCAAATTTCAGTCATTTACTTTTGCCAGCGTTATGTCGCATTTATAAAAATCTTAGTATTATTGTTAAATTCAACATGACTCACTAAAAAAGGATCGAACTCAACCTAACCTAACCTAACCTAACAGTTCCAAAATCATACAATAATTTCAGTTATTCGGATTTTTTCGGAATAGACAATCACACATTTCCTACTGATTTGACGCTGTCATAACTTTTGAACCGCTCACCACAGAGACTTCTAGTCTCCACCAATCGATTCAGCGTCCCAAAAATGAGTCGGGGAACGTATATGATATTCCCTGGGAAGCTTTCAGTTAAGAAATACCATCGACTCGAGAAGTCTAGACCTCGGAAGCGATGAAATGCGAGAAAATCGATTTTTTCAAAATCGTTATTTTTTGAGTCAAAACAAAATTTAAACACGTTTCTGAAAGCATTTTGCTGCTGCTTACAGATATGCAAATTATATTTCGCTAGCTCTTTCGCCTGCAAAAATTGAAGAAATTTTCCAGTTTATTTCGCTCTAAAGTTACAAATAAACAAGTTTTATATATTTTTTCGTTGTACACTATCTCGCATTTCCGACTGATTTGACGCTGTCGTAACTTTTGAACGGCTCACCACAGAGACTTCTAGTCCTCACCAATCGATTCAGCCGATCGTCTCTGTTGGTGATGTCGGTTTAACCAAGTAAATTTGACCATCTAGAGTTGGCATTACTCAAACGTGAAGTTAGTTTGAGTCTAGTGCAGGGGTGGGCAAATATTTTGACTGTCGGGCCACATTGCGGATGAAAATTTGGCCGCGGGCCGCATACAAAATTTGTCATTTTTTTCATAGAAGCGGACAATATATTCGTATTTAGCGCCTTCGCCGCGGCTAGTGTTACGTGTTCATTAAATGATAGTTTTTTGTCGATGGTAACTCCTAGGTATGTAATCGTGTTTTTAGGTGTAACTGCCGCATTTTTCACATTAAATACAATTGGATCTATGTGTCTCCGGTAAGCAGCACCGCTTCGGTCTTTTCTGGCACCAGCTTACCTGTTTTTCTTGTAACCACGAGTACACCAGTTCTATGGCTTTTTTGGCTCTTAGCATTACCACTAGTTCGTTTTTGCCCGTTACAACAAGTGCCAACTCGTCCGACCATCTTTACTCCAATTCCAGTCTGAGATCCCCGTCATATAGGATATTCCACGGGGTAGGTTCCCTGTGGAGAACCAGTAGTTACCTTTCGTTTCGCAACTTTTCCTCCTGCTTCCATTATTATTCTGCGTTCACTTAGATAGCTATGCAGCACCATCGGTAGGTAATCGCATCCACCGTAGATCCTCCATCGCGGAAGCCATGTTGCTTTTCGGAGAAGTTTGTTCTTTTCGAGAGATCTTTTTAGGGTTCCGTACCGAAAACGAAACCCTTATAGGATCACTTTGTTGTCCGTCTGTCAGGAACGCGTAGAGGTAACAAGTTGAAATTTGTATCAAATACTGGGGTCTCTTTCTGCTATGAAAAAAACAAACTTGTAAGTCAACGCGATCAAAAGATATGACCGTTTATCTCGCGTTTATTTTGCGATTTCACAAGGGAATCAAAACCTATAGGGTACTTCCCGTTGACCTAGAATCATGAAATTTGGCAAGAAGCGGTATCTTACAGCACATGTAAAGGGTAAAATCTGAAAACCGTAAATATGTAGTTTAATTACAAGAAATTCTTCATGAAGAAGACTTCATGTTCACAAGAAGACTTCATGTATATGTGATAGGATCACATGTATATGGACACGTTAACGTCATTTTATTCGTATGTCAAGGGGTTAAAATGATTTGTAAAATACTTCACGGGCCGTATAAAATTTCGAAGCGGGCCATATGCGGGCCTGCATTTGCCCAGGTCTGGTCTAGACTACTCGTGGTCTAGACTAGTTTAGTCTTGTCTACTTATTATCTAGACTAGGCTTGTTTACTATTGTCTAGACTCATCTATACTCGTACCGGCAAGAGAATGCATCTCGTCTCGACGAGTTTAGCATTGTTCTGCGCCTACCCCCACATTATTTCGAGTGCGCGGTGTTTAATTGTCCGTATTTGAAATCCGCTTACTGAAATTTTTCCATGGAAGAACTTTGTTCGGACCACTTTTATTGGTTTCTAATTGGTTTTCGGCCTCTATCTAAAGGAGGGCGACAGGTGCCCCGACCTGGGTCGAGATCGCGTTAAATTAGCAAAAAAATCACGCCGCGATATGAGATATACGGGCAGTGTGTTTTGAGAGTTCGGCGAGTCCGCGACATTTTTCGTGCGTCTCCTCAGCCGACATGTTGGCCACGCTGGCGTTTGGTTGTTAATTTAACGTGAATCCTTATCGGGTGGGTCGTTCACCGCATGGAAGGCAGCGTCGGCTTTGCTCCCGTCCGGAACAATTAGATTTAAGACTCATCTATACTCGTACCGGCAAGAGAAAGCATCTCGTCTCGACGAGTTTAGCATTGTTCTGCGCATACCCTCACATTATTTCGAGTGCGCGGTGTTTAGTAGAAAAACTGACGCATTTCTTAACTCAAACTAACCTGCGCGTACCTCGGCGCGTCTTGCCCCTCATACCTCGGCGCAGAATAGCTGCATTCTCACGCCGGTCTGAGTATAGACTAGTTTAGTCATGTTTGTCTATGTCTAGACTTATCTAGACTAGTTTAGCTTTGTCTAGCCTAGTATTGCGTAATCTTATCTGGTCTTCTTTAACCTTATAAATAGTGAGAATATTTTTTTATTTTTCAATATGTCTTTCTATGTAGTGCAGGAGTGGTAAAATCTTTTGGCTGTCGCGCTATTACGTATGAAAATTTGACGGCGGGCTGCATTAAATTTTTTCAAATAGTTCGCCTAAATTGAACATTATTGTTAGGTTTTCTCATAGTGGACAATATGTACTTCTTGTAGAACGAAACACCCGTAAATGAGTAGTGTCTATAAAATAATAAAGTCTGTTGAACATAAGAAGCATGTCATAAGCATGGAATGAAAGTAATTTATAAAATGCTTTGCTGGCCGCATATAAGGCCGATGTGGGCCGCATGTGGCCCGCGGGACGCCATTTGCCCAGGCCTGGTCTAGTGTGTGTTCATGTTGTTACTAACACGAGTCTGTCACGTTTTAGATTTAAAATAAATATCCATTGTTTTCTCGTGAATCCTTTCGTGAGAATTACTTTAAACCCTTAATCCCAACAGGTTATGGGCCCAGTAAAGTAACACGAGTGATATTTAAAAAAAAAAATCTAGTGAAGTGATAAGAAACTTTCCATTTTTACCACTTTTCCTTTTCTGTTTTTTGAGGTTATATTCCTGCCCTGTGCGAAGTGAAAAATTATAACAGAACTTAAAACTTAAAATGGAAAGTGAACTCTCGAGAATTTCTAAGTTAAAGAACATTGAAAATTGGGGAATATGGAAATTCCAAGTGCGAGTAATCCTGAAAGCAAACGGAAGCTGGGGCGTCGTGTCCGGAGAAGAATTAAAAGTGGAGATGCCTCGTGTTGGATGGAACGAGCAAGCAATAAACGACTATCAAAAAGCACTTGCAACTTGGAATAAGGTTGATGCATCCGCACAAAAAGTGATAGCCACAACAATAGGGGAACAACCGATGATGCACATTATAAATTGCATGTCAGCAAAGGAAATGTGGGACAAGCTTACCTCAATCTACGAACAAAGGTCTGAATCTAGTACACACATGCTGCAACAGAACTAGTTCAGTGCAACCAAGAAGAACTCCGACAATATCGCAACACACATCTCAAAGCTTGAGGACATGGGGCACAGACTTATTAATGGGTGAAAATATGTCAGATTCTATGATAATAACTAAAGTAGGGAAAGATGTCACGTTCTGGACCCGCCTCCGCCTCCCGACCAGTGCGCATGCGCGAACAGAAGATTTACAGATTCCTGTAAAAAATTCAAAAAATTACAGATTCCTGTAATTCAATTTCCCCTACTATATCACAGATGGCGCTTTACAGATTCCTATAAAAAAATTACAGATTCCTGTAATTCAATTTTCCCTAATACATCACAGATGACGCTTTACAGATTCCTGCAATTAAATTACAAGTTTTCTTGTGCATTTGGTTGCCTAAGACTATTTAGTGGATTATAGGATTAAATACTGAACTATTAGGTTGAGTTCTATTCACAGATGACGCTTTACAGATTCCTGCAATTAAATTACAAGTTTTCTTGTGCATTTGGTTGCCTAAGACTATTTAGTGGATTATATGATTAAATACTGAACTATTAGGTTGAGTTCTATATCCCCCTTTTATATAGATTAGTTAATACCACCACCAGTCACCAGTCAGATTCTTATGACTTTGCCAACAAGTTATAGACATTTTGTGAGTGCATGGGAATCAGCACCAGAGGCAGAACGGAACCTCGTAAATCTTACGTCAAGACTTACTATAGAAGAGTCGAGGCATTCAATGCAAGAAGACAGAAGAGTTAACGCTTTCTCGTCAAGGGCCCAACGTGGAAAATCCCATCGCGACAAAGACTTTAAGAAGAAACAGAGACCAGGTAACTGCTATGTGTGCGGCGAGACCGGTCACTGGGCAAGGGACTGTCAGCATCGAACGGGGGATAGCACAGCGAGGGAAGACACAAGAAATGATACGCGAAGACGAAATCCACACGGAGCAGGGCTATCGAGCTTAGCTCTGACGTCTACGTTGAAAGCTGCAAGCAAACACTCAGAATGGCTACTCCACTCTGGTGCCAGTGACCACATGTGCAACAAGCAAAAATGGTTCCTAATGTATGAGACTTTCATCACCCCAGTGATGGTGTGTATAGGTGACGGAGAATGTATTGAAGCCCTTGGAAAAGGTCACATGAATATGCTCATGTTTAACGGGAACAAATGGAATAAAAACCACCTAGTCGACGTGCTCCACGTTCCAAAATTGAAATACAACCTGTTTTCACTCGGTTCAGCACTCGACAAAGGGCTTGAGATGCAGTCCACTCGGACCACCTGTAAAATAACGAAAAATAATGAAACTGTTGCAGTGGGAGTTCGCCAAGGGAAACTTTATTCAATGAGATTCAATGCAACTCACCCTGGAGTCATGAAATCAACAAGAGAAGAAACACAAGCGATTGTAGCAACGACAAGGTCGCTCAGAGATTGGCACGAGAGATTAGTGCATCAAAATGTTAGACACGTGAAAGAGATTCTTGGTCGTTTTCAGATACCAGTGAAACCTGAGAAAGACATGTTTTGTGAGGCGTGTACTGTACAATTGGAAAAATGCACAGACTGCCCTTCTCTAACAGCGAATCGCATACGAGTGTCATCGGTGACCTCATTCATGCCGACCTCTGTGGAACCATGGAAACTAGATCCCTCGGAGAGTCAAGATATTATTTGCTTCTCAAAGACGACTACTCCCACTTCAGGGTGGTTTATTTCATTGAAAACAAAACCGAGACGACACGATGCATAGAGAACTTCATCAAAAAGGCTGAGAAGCAGTGTCCAAACGGGGTACGAACAATACGCACAGATAACGGGCTTGAGTTTGTGAATCCATGAAATGAGAGAGTTGACTCACCTATATGGAATCAAGCACCAGCGTACAGTGGCGTACACACCCGAACAAAACGGCACAGCTGAGAGAGACCATATTGTTGCTAACGTGCTTAAACATCAATAATTATTGACAGGATTTCGAATATCGCAATGTATATTGATTTTCTAACGCTTGTCTCTATGAATTTTTGAAAAGTTGTTGTTGTAATAAATCCATTTTTATTCAACCCCTAAAATGAAACAAACCCATTTTTTAAAGCAACAGAAAAAATGAATAATTGGGTTATTAGTGTTAACAATTAAGGGGTATTTTCAGACGTTTGTTTATAAGAAATGTTGGTGGGGATTATTAGTCAAAGCTTTTTATATTAATAATAATTAAATTTTTTTCTTATAAATTATGAAAGCTTTTTTAGAAACAAGCAGTAATGAACTTTCTTATAAGCATTATATTTAAATATAAATATGTATGTGGTTACAAATGCACGGAAAAAAGTACACTTTAAAAATTACAGTTTAAATAGTAGCAGCGGCCTTACGAATACAAATGCAGTCGCACACTGTAATAATCAACACTTATTTACTAATTATATCGGAAACTGTAATTTTAACAAAATTTTGTAGTTTTTCCAGTTTCAAGTTCGTAAGGCCGCTGCTCCTATTTGAAACTGCGATTTTTAAAATGTACTTTTTTCCGTGTGCGCTAAGGGGTTGTAATTAGATTGTAATTGGTTTCTCGTTTTGTTTCGAGAGATAATTTCCCTAGATGATGCGTGTCAATAAATATCTCATGTTCAAAAAATGATTTGGATTAGAAATAAACAACTTTGATCATATTTAGAAGAGCAGCTTATTGAAGCTGAATTTTTGTAATTTCTAAGTCCCTTGTTAATACGCGTCAATAAATATTATAATGTAATTAACTCGGTGTTGAAAAAAGAGGTGGATTACATGTAAGCAAATTGAACAGATGTTTGATTACTCCGTTGCAAAATGTATACGGTCGTGTTTGTTGAATGCACCGTTGTTACATCACAGAGGGAATTGTAAATTAGCATATTTAACACCCTTTAATTCAATATTAAAGTTTCGACTGATATAAAGAACATATCGGCGCTTTCGCAATGACCTGATAAAGGAGGAATTGGACAGGATAGCGCGTGTTTGAGATTATGCAAGATCAGCCCCAGCGGAAAAGCAGTTATTTTTCAATAATCTTTTTTATCTCTTCTTTTCTCCGAATCTTAACTCAATCCAGTGATAAAAGGAAAACTAAAGGGGTGGAAAAACTATAAAGGTAGAACTAATGTCCGATGGAAACTTTTATTTTTTTCGGGGAGTTAAAGTTAAAAATTACAATATCTCACATTCAAATTACTTTTATACCGGGTTGAAATCGATTTCAGAACTTTCCCAATCTCTCCCTACTTGCTTTAGAGAGGGATTAATATATCATACAAATATTTGAGTTTAATAACAAAGGAACTAAATTAAACGACATTGGGGAAGTCAAATATTTCTCCGCAAAAAAAAATCAAGTTATATAATTTCCTTTTTTTTTAAGCGCGAATAAAAGTCACAAATCTAAAAACTTTTTTAATAACAATTATTTAACTGGGGTAATTAGTTTATCCTTTGCCACAATTTTCTTCATTCTCCTCCCTCTAAAATTAAATATTAATTTATTGAAGAATGAATACAATAACGAAACTTTTTAAAGAATCATTATCAAATTTAATTTTAACGCCAATGTTTAATTAGATATAATTTTATGAATAGGATGGTTGCGACTAGGGCATCCTAAAAACAAATGTAATTTCCGAAGCACCAATATAAAACCATTCGACGGGATCGACGGGGCCTAGCTGTTAGGGGCATACTCCGCGTAGTGGCATTGTGTCCGAGAGAGACAGATATAAAGCGGCGATGCAAACATCTCATGATGCAAAGGCTCATCCTTGCAGTCGTTTGCCTTGTGGCCTTCTTGCCCACAATTGAAGCATAGATTAAGCATATATGATAGTTGTGATAGTATATGTTAGTTGGGGACAATGCGATTATAAGCAATCGGCGTTTTCTTACGCGTGGTCCCCATAGGTTTGGGATGATTCTAGTGAGAGCCATTAACGATTTATGTATTTTCTCGCACTTGGTCTTGATGTGAGTGGTCATACGAGTATTTTTATAGTATACATCTAAATATTTGATACCCAGCTTACTTGTTATCATTGTATCCATAATATTTACCGACAGACTTTTAAGTTTACTTCTGCATGTAAGAATTACCATTTCGCTCTTAGCAGGTGCCATTTTAATAACCACTGCTGTCAGCTGTTGCTGTATTATTTCTATAGCGTTTTGAATGGCTTCTGCAAGTTTTGAAGTGTTCCTGCCGCGGACGATGACCGCCAGGTTGTCGGCATAGGTCACCGAGGTTACGTTTTTTCCTAGGTCCAGCTGTAGGATTTGGTTGTAAAATATGTTCCATAAAGTTGGTCCTAATATAGAGCCCTGTGGAACATCGAATATTGTTTCAATTTTTGATTCGTGGTATTCTTATTGTTTCAGTTTGTAGCGGCAACGAGCCGTTCCATTTTTATTTCTTAGTTTACGAGGGAATTATAATAATTACCTAAATATTTTCGAACAATTTCCGAAAATATTTTATTAGGGTCAATGGTGTAATCCCCGGGGAAATTAGGACAATATGTTTTTCCCGAGAATCGGTAATCACCAAAGCGACAAATAGCCGAAAATAGTAAAATAATCACCCCCGGATGAGGGACCAGTATACCTAGACATAACATAAATACCTGAACCCCCGAACAAGGAAGGAAATCGCGTCCAGACAGTCAAGCAAAATAGTCAGCAAGTCGACTCAAGTTCCGTCCAGACAGTCATGCGCAAACAGTCAGCAAGTCGACTCCAGTTCAGTTCAACAGTGAGGCGCAAAAACCAACGAGTCCAGTTCAGTCCAGCCAGTGGACCCAGTCAACCAGACTCAGCTAGAAGTCCAGACAGTCAAGCAAGTTCAGTTCAGCACTAGTTCAGTTCAATCTAGCCAGTTCAACCAGACTCAACCAGCAGTCAGTCAACCAGACCAGTCCAGTTCAGAGAGTCCAGCTCCACTCATTCCGTCACAAGTGTTTGTATCTCTTGTACATTTGTATATATATCGTCCACGTAAATAAATTCCTCTGCAAACCGTCACTGAAACATTATTCTACCGCGTATCACACCACAAATTGGTGACCCCGACGTGACCGACAAGAGGAATCCGATCATCTACAAATTGGTCGTCGTGATCGAAACAAACACTCAACGCGCTCAAATAGGGAACAACGCACTCAAATAGGCAACGATATAAATATGAAACTAAATGTACCTGAAATCTGCCGTATCGTTGAAATACCCCTTGCATCTGTGCCAATAAAACCTTGCACGCGAAACAGAACACCGCAAGTCAAGGTCCGTCTCTCGTACTCCTCATGATGCCGCTTCCGCCCTGCAACAAAAAAACGACGTCTGCGATAACGCCTTCAACCGTCTAGGAGGACGCAGGCAACAACAGCCTCTACGATGACGCCCTCAACCGTCTACCATGACGTAGGCAACAACAGCATGCACGATGACGCCTTCAACAATCCACGGGGACGCCGGCAACAACAACCTATACGATGACGCCTTCAACCATCCACGAGAACGCCGGTAACTACAACGTCTACGAAAAACACCGCAACAGCGACAACGATGACGAATTCAACCGTCTACCAGGACGCTGGCAACAACAAACAACGTCTACGGTAACGAATTCAACCGTCTACCAGACGTCTACGAACAAATGCCGCAACAGCTACTGATATGTGCAAGTTGGTTTTGCATAGGAAACCGCCTATCGGCAAACGGCGTCCACTAGAACGCCTTGCAACAAATTTGCAACAACAAACAACGTCTACGTTAACGACTTCAACCGTCTACCAGACGTCCACGAACAAACACCGCAACAGCGACGACGATGACGAATTCAACCGCCTACGAGGAAACCTGCAACAACAAACAACGTCTACGGTAACGAACTCTATCTACCAGACGTCTATGAACAAACAAACAACAACAGCAACAAACGCTGCATAGCGTTATTACTGGCAAGGGGGTGATGTAGCGGCAACGAGCCGTTCCATTTTTATTTCTTAGTTTACGAGGGCATTATAATAATTACCCAAATATTTTCGAACAATTTCCGAAAATATTTGAGTCATGCAATTACTTAATGTATTATTTTTCTTCAGTTGTGTGCTAAAGAGGCAAAAGTTCAGTGATCCGAATAACGGAAATTATTGTATGATTTTGGAACTGCTAGCTGAGTTCGATCCTTTTTTAGTGAGTCATGTTGAATATTTAACAATAATACTAAGATTTTTATAAATTCGACACAACGCTGGCAAAAGTAAATGACTGAAATTGGGAAAGAGAAAACGCTAGAGTAAATTTGACACGTTGGTCAGCTAGAGAGGACGCATGTAGAAGTTGGAGAGTTTCTTGGCACGAAGTTTTTTGGAATCAAAAGTTGCTAAAAAAAAATCACGTGATTAATGGACGACCTTTGACGTTTGATTTTAGTAGAAATAAATCTACAATATAATAGTTCATCAATAACCATAGAAAAATAAAATTATGTTCCACTTGAAGAAAAAAATAAAATAAATAAACCCGACTTTCGGTTTTTCGAAAAAACCCGGTTTTACGGTTTCGTAATCTTAACAGAATACCCGGTTAACCGGGTGTGATTTTGTGACCGGGTAAAATGTGTGGTTGTCTACAGCGAAAAAAAAATATAAAATTTGTTTATTTGTAACTTTAGAGCGAAATAAACTGGAAAACCGTTTTCAGCACTTCGATTTCCTTCGTGTAACAAAAAAAAAAATCACGAAAAAAAATTTGCAAACAAAATTTCAACAATAATTCATCCATCCAAATCCATCATTTCATTCGAAAAATACATACTTATTCGTTTTTTTTCCGATTTTTTCGAAAACGGCAAAAAGCAGCCAAATTATTTTTGGCACACAGAAACTACACGACAAGACGAACAAGTCGATGTGTAAACTGTCCGGAAATTTTCAATAATTCGTCGATAAATTTCAAACTGAATTTTACCCGATTCTCGATTTGCTAAGTAGATATCTCGGAAACGGTTGCAGATAATCAAAAACGGATTGCGGCATTGCTTCCAGAAGGTCATTTTCCTATAGATACAATAAGATTTTCCGCGGGATATTCACGACTTTCTGAGATCTCCACTAGAGCGCCGAAATTTCATAAAAATTTCTTCAATTTTTGCAGGCGAAAGTGAACCGAAAGAGATAGCGAAATATAATTTGCACAACTGTTATCAGCAGCAAAAATGCTTTCAGAAAAGTTTTTAAATTTTGCGGTGACTCAAAAAAAACCGATTTTGAAAAAATCGATTTTCTCGCATTTCGCCGTTTCCCCGGTTTATACTTCCCGAGTCGATGGTATTTCTTAACTGAAGCTTCCCTGAGAATATTATATACGTTCTCCGACTAATTTTGGGACGCTGAATCGATTGGTGAAGACGAGAAGTCTCTGTGGTTAGCGGTTCAAAAGTTATGACAGCGTCAAATCAGTAGGAAATGTGTGATTGTGTACAGCGAAAAAATATAAAATTTGTTTATTTGTAACTTTAGAGCGAAATAAACTGCAAAACCGTTTTCAGCACTTCGATTTCCTTAGTATAACCAAAAAGAAAATCACGAAAAAAAATTGCAACAACATTTTCGACAAAAATTTTCTATCATTTCGTTCGAAAAATGAATGCTTTTTCGGTTTTTTTCGATTTTTTAGAAAACGGTAAAGAGCAGCAAAATCATTTTGGGCACACAGAAACTGCACGACAAGACGAACAGTTCGATGTGTGAATTATCCAGAAATATTCAAAAATTCGTTCAAAAATTTCAAACTTAAATTTACCCGATTCTCGATTTGCGACGAAGTAGATATCTCAGAAACGGTTGAAGATATATAAAAACAGATTGCGCCATCGTTTTCAGAAGGTCATTTTCCTATGGATATACTAAGATTTTCTGCAGGAAATTCACGACTTTCCGAGATTTGCACTAGAGCGCTAAAATTTCATAAAAATTTCTTCAATTTTTGCAGGCGAAAGTGAACTGAAAGAGCTAGCGAAATATAATTTGCATATCTGTAATTAGCAGAAAAAATGCTTTCAGAAACGTTTTTAAATTTTGCTGTGAGTAGGGAAAGATGTCACGTTCTGGAACCACCTCCACCTCAAATTACAGATTCCTGTAATTCAATTTCCCCTACTACATCACAGATGGCGCTTTACAGATTCCTGTAAAAAATAAAAAATTACAGATTCCTGTAATTCAATTTCCCCCACTATATCACAGATGGCGCTTTACAGACACGTTCTGGACCCACCTCCACCTCAAATTACCAGTGCGCATGCGCGAACAGAGGATTTAATCAGCCAATAAACATGTTTGATTAGCTAATAATCAGGTTTAATCAGCTGATAATCAGGTTTAATCAGCTAATATACAGGTTTAATCAGCTAATAAACAGGTTTGATCAGGGTTAAATCCTCTGTTCGCGCATGCGCACTGGTAATTTGAGGTGGAGGTGGGTCCAGAACGTGTCTGTAAGGCGCCATCTGTGATATAGTGGGGGAAATTGAATTACAGGAATCTGTAATTTGAGGTGGAGGTGGTTCCAGAACGTGACATCTTTCCCTACTGCTGTGACTCAAAATATAACAATTTTGAAAAAATCGACTTTTTTCGAAAAAAAATATAAAATTTGTTTATTTGTAACTTTAGAGCGAAATAAACTGGAAAACCGTTTTCAACACTTCGACTTCCTTCGTGTAACCAAAAAAAATCACAAAAAAAATTAGCAAAAAAATTTTAGACAAAATTTTGTCATTTTGTTAGAAAAATACATGCTTTTTCGGTTTTTTTCGATTTTTTCGAAAACGGCAAAAAGCACCCAAAACATTTTTGGCACACAGAAACTACACGTCAAATCAATAGGAAATGTGATTGTGTACAGCGAAGAAAAATATAAAATTTGTTTATTTGTAACATTGAGGCGAAATAAACTGGAAAACCGTTTTCAGCACTTTGATTTCCTTCGTGTAACTAAAAAAAATCACGAAAAAAAATTTTAAAAAAAAATTCGACAAAAATTTTACTTTTCGTTCGAAAAATACATGCTTTTTCGTTTTTTTCGATTTTTTCGAAAACGGTACAAAGCAGCGAAATCATTTTTGGCACACAGAAACTACACGATAAGACGAACAAGTCGATGTAAAAATTGTCCGCAACGATTCAATAATTCGTCTAGAAATTTCAAACTGAAATTTACCCGATTCTCGATTTGCTAAATAGATATCTCGGAAACGGTTGCAGATAATAAAAAACGGATTGCGGCATCGTTTTTAGAAGGTCATTTTCCTATGGATACACTAAGAAAGTCCGCGGGTAATTCACGACTTTCCGAGATCCCCACTATAGCGCCGAAATTTCATAAAAATTTCTTCAATTGTTGCAGGCGAAAGTGAACCGAAAGTGCTAGCGAAATATAATTTGCATATCTGTAATCAGCAGCAAAAATGCTTACAGAAACGTTTTTAAATTTTGCTGTGACTCAAAAAATAACGATTTTGAGAAAATCGATTTTCTCGTATTTCGTCGTTTCCGCGGTCTAGACTTCCCGAGTCGATGGTATTTCTTAACTGAAAGCTTCCCAGGGAATATTATATACGTTCTCCGACTAATTTTGGGACGCTGAATCGATTGGTGAAGACTAGAAGTCTCTGTGGTGAGCGGTTCAAAGGTTATGACAGCGTTAAATCAGTAGGAAATGTGTGATTGTGTATAGCGAACAAAAATATAAAATTTGTTTATTTGTAACTTTAGAGCGAAATAAACTGGAAAACCGTTTTCAGCACTTCGATTTCCTTCGTGTAACCAAAAAAAATATGGTCTGCCATTATAATGAAATAGCATTGACCCGACGGCAGTCCGTGCTAAACCAGGCATGCTAGAACAGACGATGAACTTACGAAAGGAACATAATAGTGTTAAAGATAAGGATCGAAAGTATTTGACGAAAGTGCTGATGGATCTCTCTTAGAGTAATATATACCTCGGGTAAAAGCACATTGAAAAGAAAATATAGGAAGGAGAAAGAGTAGGTAAAGTATAGCTTGGCGCAAACAACGTGATCTCTTGAGGACCAATATGTACCTCGAGTCACCCCTTCGATTTCCTTCGTGTAACCAAAAAAAATTTTGCAAAAAAAATTTCGACAAAAATTTTCCATCATTTCGTTCGAAAAATACATGCTTTTACGGTTTTTTCGATTTTTTCGAAAACGCTAAACAGCAACGAAATTATTTTTGGCACACAGAAACTAAACGACAAGACGAACAAGTCGATATGTAAATTGTCGGGAAATATTCAATGATTCGTCGATAAATTTCAAAATGAAATTTACCCGATTCTCGTTTTGCTAAGTAGATATCTCGGAAACGGTTGCGGATAATTAAAAACGGCAACTTTTTCAGAAGGTTATTTTCCTATAGGCGCACTAAGATTGTCCGCAGGAAATTCACGACTTTCCGAGATCTCCACTAGAGCGCCGAAATTTCATAAAAATTTCTTCAATTTTTGCAGGCGAAAGTGAACCGAAAGAGATAGCGAAATATTATTTGCATATCTGTAATCAGCAGCAAAAATGCTTTCAGAAATGTTTTTGAATTTTGCTGTTACTCAAAAAATAACGATTGTGATAAAATCGATTTTCTCGCATTTTGTCGTTTCCGCGGTCCAGACTCACCGTGTCGATGGTATTTCTTAACTGAAAGCTTCCCAGGGAATATTATATAAGGTTTCCGACTAATTTTGGTACGCTGAATCGATTGGTGAAGACTAGAAGTCTCTGTGGTGAGCGGTTCAACAGTTATGACAGCGTCAACTCAGTAGGAAATGTGTGATTGTCTACAGCGAAAAAAAATTAAAAATTTGTTTATTTGTAACTTTAGAGCGAAATAAACTGAAAAACCGTTTTCAACACTTCGATTTCCTACGTGTAACCAAAAAAAAATCACGATAATAATCTTCTAAACATGCGACATGGTGTACAACGCAAAAATATACAAAACTTGTTTATTTGTAACTTGCACTTGCAAAATAAACTGGAAAACCGTTTTCATCACTTCGATTTCCTTCGGGTGACCAATAAAAATGACGAGGAAAATTTCCAAAAAATGTTATACGTTTCCCGACTCATTTTGGGAAGTTGCAGCTTTGGGATCGCGATCGGAACAACATTGTCTTAAAAAGTTCTGTAGATGCATTTGAAACACTGTTTGGATTGTTTTATCATGGTTTTGTCGGTGAACGGCACAGTATTAACCCTTAACCACCTGCCATACGTCTCAGGGGAGAAAATTACTGCTACTCTGGGTCTGAGAGACGTATGTCAGGTGGTTAGGTGTTACGTATAGCACAGCAAATATTTATTGATAATGTAAACAGAGGTATAAGTTGAAAGTTAGTATAAGAAAAAAATGAAAATAATATAAATATAAAAGCTTTGACTTATAATCACCACTTACATTTCTTGATAATTACAAACAAACGTCTGCAAATACCCCTTAATTGTCCACACTAATAACCCAATTAATCAGTTTTTCTGTTGCTTTAAAAATGGGTTTCATTTTAGGGGATGAAAAAAAAGGGAGTCATTACAGCATCAACTTTTCTTCAAAGAAAAGGGTTAGAAAATCAATAAACATTGCGATATCAATAATTATTTATGTTTAAGCGTCAATATATTGTCAATAATTATTGACGTTTATTTTATTGTCAATAATTATTAATGTTTAAGCGTGTTAGCAACAATATAGATTTTATATAATCCACAGTATAAACTCGTCAATATTTATTGATTGCAGCACGAGCGCACCAATATATTGTCAATAATTATTGACGTTTCATATATTGTCAATATTTTTTTTATGTTTAAGCGTGTTAGAAACAATATGGATTTTGTAATATATTTCACATTTATTGATTGCACCACGAGCGCACCAATATATTGTCAATAATTATTGACGTTTAATATATTGTCAATAATTATTGATGTTTAAGCGTGTTAGCAACAATATGGATTTTTTATAATCAACAGTATAAACTCGTCAATATTTTTTTATTGCACCACGAGCGCACCAATATATTGTCAATAATTATTGACGTTTAATATATTGTCAATAATTATTGATGTTTAAGCGTGTTAGAAACAATATGGATTTTGTAATATATTTCATATTTATTGATTACACCACGACCGCACCAATTTATTGTCAATAATTATTGACGTTTAATATACTGTCAATAATTATTGATGTTTAATGAACAATATTGATTTTTTATAATCCACAGTATAAACTCGTCAATATTTATTGATTGCATCACGCGCGGACCAATATATTGTCAATAATATTGACGTTTAATATATTGCCAATAATTATTGATGTTTAAGCGTGTTAGCAACAATATGGATTTTATATAATCCACAGTATAAACTCGTCAATATCTATTGATTGCACCACGAGCGCACCAATATATTGTCAATAATTATTGACGTTTAATATATTGTCAATAATTATTGATGTTTAAGCGTGTTAGAAACAATATGCATTTTGTAATATATTTCATATTTATTGATTACACCACGAGCGCACCAATATATTGTCAATAATTATTGACGTTTAATATACTGTCAATAATTATTGATGTTTAAGCGCGTTAGCAACAATATGGATTTTATATAATCAACAGTATAAACTCGTCAATATTTATTGAATGCTCGACGAGCGCACCCATATATTGTCAATAATTATTTACGTTTAATATATTGTCAATAATTATTGATATTTAAGCGTGTTAACAACAACGTAATTTTTATAATCCACAGAATAAACTCGTCAATATATATTGATTGCAACACGAGCGCACCAATATATTGTCAATAATTATTGACGTTTAATATACTGTCAATAATTATTGATGTTTAATGAACAATATTGATTTTTTATAATTCACAGTATAAACTCGTCAATATTTATTGATTGCATCACGAGCGGACCAATAGATTGTCAATAATTATTGACGTTTAATATATTGTCAATTATTATTGATGTTTAAGCGTGTTAGCAACAATATGGATTTTATATAATCCACAGTATAAACTCGTCAATATTTATTGATTGCACCACGAGCGCACCAATTTATTGTCAATAATTAATGACGTTTAATATATTGTCAATAATTATTGATGTTTAAGCGTGTTTGCAACAATATCAATTTTATATAATCAACAGTATAAACTCGTCAATATTTATTGATTGCACCACGAGCGCACCAATATATTGTCAATAATTATTGACGTTTAATATATTGTAAATAATTATTGATGTCTAAGCGTGTTAACAACAATGTGATTTTTTATAATCCACAGTATAAACTCGTCAATATTTATTGATTGCACCACGAGCGCACCAATATATTGTCAATAATTATTGACGTTTAAAATATTGTAAATAATTATTGATGTCTAAGCGTGTTAACAACAATGTGATTTTTTATAATCCACAGAATAAACTCGTCAATATTTATTGATTGCACCACGAGCGCACCAATATATTGTCAATAATTATTGACGTTTAATATATTGTCAATAATCATTAATGTTTAACCGTGTTAGAAACAATATGGATTTTGTAATATATTTCATATTTATTGATTGCACCACGAGCGCACCAATATATTGTCAATAATTATTGACGTTTAATATATTGTCAATAATTATTGATGTTTAAGCGTGTTAGCAACAATATAAATTTTATATAATCAACAGTATAAACTCGTCAATATTTATTGATTGCACCACGATCGCACCAATATATTGTCAATAATTATTGACTTTTAATATACTGTCAATAATTATTGATGTTTAAGCGCGTTAGCAACAATATGGATTTTATATAATCAACAGTATAAACTCGTCAATATTTATTGATTGCTCGACGAGCGCACCCATATATTGTCAATAATTATTTACGTTTAATATATTGTCAATAATTATTGATGTTTAAGCGTGTTAACAACAACGTAATTTTTATAATCCACAAAATAAACTCGTCAATATTTATTGATTGCATCACGAGCGGACCTATAGATTGTCAATAATTATTGACGTTTAATATATTGTCAGTAATTATTGATCTTTAAGCGTGTTAGCAACAATATGGATTTTATATAATCCACAGTATAAACTCGTCAATATTTATTGATTGCACCACGAGCGCACCAATATATTGTCAATACTTATTGACGGTGAATATATTGTCAATAAATATTGATGTTTAAGCGTGCTAGCAACAATGTGATTTTTTATAATCCACAGTATAAACTCGTCAATATTTATTGATTGCACCATGAGTGCACCAATATATTGTCAATAATTATTGACGTTTAATATATAGTCAATAATTATTGGCATTTAAGCGTGTTAGCAATAATATAGATTTTTTATAATTCACAGTATAAACTCTTCAATATTTATTGATTGCACGACGGGCGCACCAATATATTGTCAATAATTATTGACGTTTAATATATTGTCAATATTTATTGGTGTTTAAGCGTGCTAGCAACAATATGGATTTTTTATAATCCACAGTATAAACTCGTCAATATTTATTGATTGCACCTGTCTGAAATTGAGACGATCTGCCGGCTTAGTCGACGGAGAAAGCAACAACATTGTCTTAAAAAGTTCTGTTGATGCATTTGAAACACTGCCTGAAATGGTTTTGTCGGTGAACGACATAGTATTAAGTATAACAGAGTTAATATTTATTGATAATGTAAGCGGAAGTTGATTGGGATCACGATAATTATTGATTGTCTAACCCTTTCTTTGAATTTAATTCATTTTTCACATTACGTTTGCATAACGAGATAAACACAAAAATGGGATTTTTAATTCGTTTTTTAATTAAAAATCAAATTCTAGTTTTGTGTTTGTTATCGTGATATTTTGTTTTGTTTGTTGACGGAATGAAAACATTGCTTATCTTAAAACGGGGATTGGGGGTTGACTAAAAATTCGTGCGGAGCAAATGAGGTGTGTTTAGTCGCTTCGATCGAGTATGAAAACATTAACAGTCCAAAGGGTGAGTTGTAAACACAGCATCTTTCACAGCTCCTTTAACCCTAATAAAAGGGGTTTTTGCTTTGTCTGAAATGATTTTTGTTTTAGCGGAAGTATCCTCTTCTGGGGGATAAATATTGGGGGTGGTTATTAAGAAAACATATAAAATTAAATGCTTTCAGGGCGGAAGATCGATGGACGTTTCGGTGTTTAATCAATAAATATTTCTCCTCCGCCTATTGAGATTTTCTTTTATTTCTCATCTTCCCTACAATCTACTCTACAAAATAGTTTCATATTTATATTTACCTAGGAATTCGCCGAGTTTTATTTAAGGAAAATTCGGTACTTACGTATTAACGCCACCACAGCTACATTTTTAAATGCCGCCTATCTACACCTAAAATTTTTATGATAAATCATAGAATAAATCATTTTATTTAAAATTAAAACATTTTTAAAACTCAAAATACCACTCTCGATACAATATATAGCGGTGGTGGCGCTAATACGTAAGTACCGAAAATTCTAGTTTAAATGATTATCTATGATTATATTAACTATAACTTATCTATATTGTTGCTAACGCGCTTAGACATCAATAATTATTGACAATATATTAAACGTCAATAATTATTGACAATATATTGGTGCGCTCGTGGTGCAATCAATAAATATTGACGAGTTTATACTGCGGATTATAAAAAATCACATTGTTGTTAACACCCTTAAACATCAATAATTATTGACAATATATTAAACGTCAATAATCATTGACAATATATTAGTGCGCTCGTCGTGCAATCAATAAATTTTGACGAGTTTATACTGTGGATTATAAAAAATCACATTGTTGTTAACACGCTTAAACATCAATAATTATTAAAAATATATTAAACGTCAATAATTATTGACAATATATTGGTGCGCTCGTGGTGCAATCAATAAATATTGACGAGTTTATACTGTGGATTATAAAAAATCACATTGTTGTTACACGCTTAAACATCAATAATTACTGACAATGTATTAAACGTCAACAATTATTGACAATATATTGGTGCGCACGTGGTGCAATCAATAAATATTGACGAGTTTATACTGTGGATTATAAAAAATCCATATTGTTGCTAATACGCTTATACATCAATAATTATTGACAATATATTAAACGTCAATAATTATTGACAATATATTGGTGCGCTCGTGGTGCAATCAATAAATATTGACGAGTTTATACTGTGGATTATAAAAAATCACATTGTTGTTAACACGCTTAAACATCAATAATTATTGAAAATATATTAAACGTCAATAATTATTGACAATATATTGGTGCGATCGTGGTGCAATCAATAAATATTGACGAGTTTATACTGTGGATTATAAAAAATCACATTGTTGTTAACACGCTTAAACATCAATAATTATTGAAAATATATTAAACGTCAATAATTATTGACAATATATTGGTGCGCTCGTGGTGCAATCAATAAATATTGACGAGTTTATACTGTGGATTATAAAAAATCACATTGTGGTTACACGCTTAAACATCAACAATTATTGACAATATATTAAACGTCAATAATTATTGACAATATATTGGTGCACTCGTCGTGCAATCAATAAATATTGACGAGTTTATACTGTGGATTAAAAAAAATCCATATTGTTGCTAACACGCTTAAACATTAATAATTATTGACAATATATTAAACGTCAATAATAATTGACAATAAATTGGTGCGCTTGTGGTGCAATCAATAAATATTGACGAGTTTATACTGTGGATTGTACAAAATCCATATTGTTTCTAACACGCTTAAACATCAATAATTATTGACAATATATTAAACGACAATAATTATTGACAATATATTGGTGCGCTCGTGGTGCAATCAATAAATATTGCCGAGTTTATACTGTGGATTATAAAAAACCCATATTGTTGCTAACACGCTTTAACATCAATAAACATTGACAATATATTATACGTCAATAATTATTGACAATATATTGGTGCGCTCGTGGTGTAATCAATAAATATTGACGAGTTTATACTGTGGATTATAAAGAACCCATATTGTTGCTAACACGCTTAAACATTAATAAACATTGACAATATATTAAACGTCAATAAATATTGACAATATATAAAACGTCAATAATTATTGACAATATGTTGGTGCGCTCGTGGTGCAATCAATAAATATTGTCGAGTTTATACTGTGGATTATAAAAAATCACATTGTTGTTAACACCCTTAAACATCAATAATTATTGACAATATATTAAACGTCAATAATCATTGACAATAAATTGGTGCGCTCGTCGTGCAATCAATAAATATTGACGAGTTTATACTGTGAATTATAAAAAATCACATTGTTGTTAACACGCTTAAACATCAATAATTTTTGAAAATATATTAAACGTCAATAATTATTGACAATATATTGGTGCGCTCGTGGTGCAATCAATAAATATTGACGAGTTTATACTGTGGAGTATAAAAAAGCCATATTGTAGTTAACACGCTTAAACATCAATAATTATTGACAGTATATTAAACGTCAATAATTATTGACAATATATTGACGCTTAAGCATTAGTAATTATTGATATCGCAATGTTTATATAGATTATGGAAAATATTTGTAATGTCAATAAGAAATTTGTTTTTCTCTCTTGGTTATTGAATGCAGTTATTATTTTAAGGCAAACAAATAGATGGATGTACAAATAATGTTATTGAGAAAAGTTTCAATAAACTTGAATAAACAAACTAGGACTAGAATGTTTCAACAAAATGAATGTATTTAAATGTCCTTAACCCTTTCACTGCCATGTCAATTTTAAGGAATACCACACAGCGCCAATATTTATAAAAATTCCGGTAGCTATGCAACCCCTTTCACATTGATCACCTATTGATCAAAAGCGGAAAATATCGCTCCTCTATAATCCTTTGTTCCTCCATAAAGGATCTCACAGACCGGCGCGAGACTTTCGTTGCCGCGACCGCTGCGATATCGCGGCGGAACGGTTGATACGGCGGCTTATGTACATGTTCACACCAACAAGCGCCGAAAATCAAAACTTTTGCGCCTGTCCATGAGATCCTTAAGGATCTCACAGTTCGGCGCGAAAGTTTCGTTGCCGCGACCCCTGCGATATTGTGGCGGACCGATTGATACGGCGGCTTATGTACATGTTCAGACCAACAAGCGCGATTTTCGGCGCTTGTTGGTCTGAACGTGTAAATACGCCGCCGTATCAATCGGTCCGCCGCGATATCGCAGCGGTCGCGGCAACGAAACTTTCGCGCCGGTCTGTGAGATCATTTAACTCGGCGCCGCGGCACCCAGCGGCGGCGCCGGTTTCACTGCCGCAAAGCCATAGGTTCAATCTAAAGAAAAAAATCGCGAGTCCGCCGCGGCACTTTGAACGCAGATGGCGGCAAACTTGAAAGTGCACTTTTACATCGGATATTTCCATCCGGAAACATCTCCATAAATGTGCAGGGTCATTTATGGAGATGTTTCCGGATGGAAATACCCGACGGAAGTGCCGGTCGGTTTTTTATCCTGCGCGATACGAACCAAAATTTTCGCCGTTGACCGCCCAACTCGCATATTGTCGGCCAAAGAGACGGTTGCGGATTCTTTTCGGCATTTCGGACGAACCGGGTGAAGAGAGGGACGCAGGAAGTCGCGAGTGGTACCGAAATACGCGTATCGGCGGGCGGCGTCGCAAAAGTCGGTTTCGGCCGCGCGGTGAGGGGGATAAATGTAAAAAAATCGTTCAAAAAAAGAGTGATATATTAACAAAACGTTCAAATTTCTGCCGGAATTGCGCGAAACCGTTCCCGCAGAGCTTTAGTTGGCAATTTTCCTGGACGTCCTGCCATTTTTCGTTTTTATAGCGTCGCAACGCCATCTTCAACGCAATCTTGAATCAGTGTCTTGAATCTTGAATCAGTGTCTTGAAGAGAACGAATCTAACCAGCGACCTGCAGCCCTTTAAGTAAGTGTACGGCGTCCGTTGAAGTGATTGCAAAATCGTGGTACCGAAATGGTACCGAGTGATGGTAGAAAGAAATGGTAAAAGAGTGGTACCGAAATACGCGTATTGGCAGGCGGCATCGCCTCGTGCCGCAAAAGTCTGTTTCGGCCGCGCTGTGAGGGGGATAAATGTAAATAAAATCGTGCAAAAAAAGAGTGATATTTTAGGTTAGGATAAAACGATAAAAGATAAAACGTTCAAATTTCTGCCGGAATCGCGCGAAACCGTTCCCGCAGAGCTTTAGTTGGCAATTCTGTGGGAGTTTTCCTGGACGTCCTGACGTTTTTCGTTTTTATAGCGTCGCAACGCCATTTTCAACGCAATCGGGATTAAACTCCCAAACAAACTACTAGGTTATATGTCCGATCGACCGGCGCCGGTCTCGTTCCGATCCGTCAATTGATTCAGACGTTCTAGGTACCGCCGCAAAACGCCTCTGGTTTTTTCACTTTTAGCGCACTCTTCTCTTTAAACTGCCGTAGATTCGCAAAAAGTCGTCGCAGTTTAAAAATTCTTGCCGGAATAGTTGCGGGCAAGTGTCTTGAAGAGAACGAATCTAACCGGCGACCTGGAGCCCTTTAAGTAAGTGTACGGCGTCCGTTGAAGTGATTGCAAAATCGGCAAAAAAACGTTGTGAAGAGAGGGACGCAGGAAGCCGCAAGTGGTACCGAAATACGCGTACCGGCGGGCGGAATCGTCTCGTGCCGCAAAAGACGCACCAACATTTACAAATTCAAAAAAATCAAAAAAGCCGTATTTACAAAGCTACAATTTCGTAATTTGGCAATTTGTGGGACCTCGTAAGAATATCAAATCATACTACATTTCATCAAAATCCGTCGATTGGTTTGTCCGTAATTGCAAGAGACGCACAAAAATGTAGAAATTTCAAAAAATTCACGAAAGCCGTATTGACAAAGCTACAATGTTGAATTTTGGGAATTTGTGAAATCTCATAAGAACATTAAACGGTGCTACGTTTTATCAAAATTCGTCGATTGGTTTGTCCGTAATTGCAAAAGACGCACAAAAATGTAGAAATTTCAAAAAATTCACGAAAGCCGTATTGACAAAGCTACAATGTTGAAATTTGTGAATTTGTGAAATCTCATAAGAACATTAAACGGTACTACGTTTTATCAAAATCCGTCGATTGGTTTGTCCGTAATTGCAAAAGACGCACAAAAATTTACAAATTCCAAAAAATTAAAAAAGCCGTATTTACAAAGCTACAATTTCGTAATTTGGCAATTTGTGGGACCTCGTAAGAATATCAAATCATACTACATTTCATCAAAATCCGTCGATTGTTTTGCCTGTAATTGCAAAAGGTGCACAAGAATTTCCAAATTTCACCAAAGCCGTATTTACAAAGCTACAGTTTTCAAATTTGGTTATTTGTGGTATCTTATAAGAATATCAATTCATACCAAGTTGCATCAAAATCCGTCGATTGGTTTGTCCGTAATTGCAAAAGACGCACAAAAATGTAGAAATTTCAAAAAATTCACGAAAGCCGTATTAACAAAGCTACAATGTTGAAATTTTGAAATTTGTGAGATCTCATAAGAATATTAAATGATGCTACGTTTTATCAAAATCCGTCGATTGGTTTGTCCGTAATTGCAAAAGACGCACAAAAATTTACAAATTCCAAAAAATTAAAAAAGCCGTATTTACAAAGCTACAATTTCGTAATTTGGCAATTTGTGGGACCTCGTAAGAATATCAAATCATACTACATTTCATCAAAATCCGTCGATTGGTTTGCCTGTAATTGCAAAAGGTGCACAAGAATTTCCAAATTTCACCAAAGCCGTATTTACAAAGCTACAATATTCAAATTTGGTAATTTGTGATATCTTATAAGAATATCAATTCATACCAAGTTTCATCAAAATCCGTTGATTGGTTTGTCCGTAATTGCAAAAGACGCACAAAAATATAGAAATTTCAAAAAATTCACGAAAGCCGTATTAACAAAGCTACAATGTTGAAATTTGGAAATTTGTTAGATCTCACAAGATTATTAAATGATACTACGTTTTATTAAAATCCGTCGATTGGTTTGTCTGTAATTGCAAAAGACGCACAAAAATGTAGAAATTTCAAAAAATGCACGAAAGCCGTATTAACATAGCTACAATTTTGAAATTTGTGAATTTGTGAGATCTCGTAAGAATATTAAATGGTACCACGTTTTATCAAAATCCGTTGATTGGTTTGCCCGTGATTTCAAAAGGCGCACAAAATTTTCACGCTAATACGGTAACTGATTTTCACTATCACATTGTAAAAGAAGACCTGGCACGTCAGCATTTCAAAACGTGAAAATTAAAACAAAAATGTCGCGCGGCCGGAAAAAGGTTAGGTTTGGCTGTGTGTTTCCCGTTTGGTTTATTGATAGGAGCAACCGGATTAGGTTAGGTTTTTGTTTCAGATGCGCTTCCGACATCTTCACACAGCCTCTTCCAGGTCTCCCTTTTAGCTCTCCGTACTGATTTATTATAGTCGGTGAGTGTTGCCGTGTATACCGGCCACTCGCCTGTCTTTTTAGCCCTATTATAGAGCTTCCTAGTTTTATATTTCTTCTGTTCAAGTTCCTTGTTCCCCCAAGTTACTTCGCTTCCTGATTCGCTTCACTTGTGTACAGCTGTCTTGATAAGAGCTTTAAATAATTAGTGTATTAATTGAAATAGAATAAATCTCGAATATTATCAGTGAAGTAAGTTTTTATCATATTTAGTTAATGTTAAAAATTAATTATTTATTATTAATGTTAATTTATTATTATTTATTTTTTATTAATTTGTGTTTGATCATCTTGAAGTTTGATATTATTTTTTTTGTTATTTTATACTTATTTTCTTCAAGAAATAATAATAACTCTTATTACCAACTAGTTTCGGCTTTATTAAATGTTAGCCATCTTCAGGGTAAATATGAGCAAATAAATATGAAAATAAAAAATTACAATTTTCAAATTTGTTATAACAAATTTGAAAATTGTAATTTTTTATGGCTTTTACGGCTTTGGTGAAATTTGGAAATTCTTGTGCACCTTTTGCAATTACAGGCAAACCAATCGACGGATTTTGATGAAATGTAGTTTGATTTTATATTCTTACGAGGTCCCACAAATTGCCAAATTACGAAATTGTAGCTTTGTAAATACGGCTTTTTTTATTTTTTGGAATTTGTAAATTTTTGTGCGTCTTTTGCAATTACGGACAAGCCAATCGACGGGTTTTGATAAAACGTAGTATCATTTAATATTCTTATGAGATCTCACAAATTTCAAAATTTTAGCTTTGTTAATACGGCTTTCGTGAATTTTTTGAAATTTCTACATTTTTGTGCGTCTTTTGAAATTACGGACAAACCAATCGACGGATTTTGATAAAACGTAGTATCATTTAATATTCTTATGAGATCTCACAAATTTCCAAATTTCAACATTGTAGCTTTGTTAATACGGCTTTCGTGAATTTTTTGAAATTTCTACATTTTTGTGCGTCTTTTGCAATTACGGATAAACCAATCGACGGATTTTGATGCAACTTGGTATGAATTGATATTCTTATAAGATATCACAAATTACCAAATTTGAAAATTGTAGCTTTGTAAATACGGCTTTGGTGAAATTTGGAAATTCTTGTGCACCTTTTGCAATTACAGGCAAACCAATCTACGGATTTTGATGAAATGTAGTATGATTTGATATTCTTACGAGGTCCCACAAATTGCCAAATTACGAAATTGTAGCTTTGTAAATACAGCTTTTTTGATTTTTTGGAATTTGTAAATTTTTGTGCGTCTTTTGCAGTTACGGACAAACCAATCGACGGATTTTGATGAACGTAGTATCATTTAATATTCTTATGAGATCTCACAAATTCCTAAATTTCAAAATTGTAGCTTTGTTAATACGGCTTTCGTGAATTTTTCGAAATTTCTACATTTTTGTGCGTCTTTTGCAATTACGGACAAACCAATCTACGCATTTTGATAAAGCGTAGTATCATTTAATATTCTTGTGAGATCTCACAAATTTCCAAATTTCAACATTGTAGCTTTGTTAATACGGCTCTCGTGAATTTTTTGAAATTTCAACATTTTTGTGCGTCTTTTGCAATTACGGACAAACCAATCGACGGATTTTGATGCAACTTGGTATGAATTGATATTCTTATAAGGTACCACAAATTACCAAATTTGAAAACTGTAGCTTTGTAAATACGTCTTTGGTGAAATTTGGAAATTCTTGTGCACCTTTTGCAATTACAGGCAAACCAATCGACGGATTTTAATGAAATGTAGTATGATTTGATATTCTTACGAGGTCCCACAAATTGCCAAATTACGAAATTGTAGCTTTGTAAATACGGCTTTTTTGATTTTTTTGATTTTGTAAATTTTTGTGCGTCTTTTGCAATTACAGACAAACCAATCGACGGATTTTGATAAAACGTAGTATCATTTAATATTCTTATAAGATCTCACAAATTCCTAAATTTCAACATTGTAGCTTTGTCAATACGGCTTTCGAGAATTTTTCAAATTTTTATGCGTCTTTTGCAATTACAGGCAAAACAATTTACGGATTTTGATGAAATATAGTATGATTTGATATTCTTACGAGGTCCCACAAATTGCCAAAATTTCGAAATTTTAGCTTTGTGAATTTTTGAATTTTTTTAAATTTTTGTGAGCCTTGTGCAGTTACACACAAATCAATGGACGTTTTTATTTTTATTGTCTTTATTGTTTTTATTGTATTTTTATTGTTTTATTGTCATTAATTATTGATGCTTAAGCCTGTTAGCAACAATATGGGTTTTTATAATCCACAGTATAAACTCGTCAATATTTATTGATTGCACCACGAACGCACCAATATATTGTCAATAATTATTGACGTTTAATATATTGTCAATAATTATTGATGTTTAAGCGTGTTAGCAACAATTTGGATTTTTTATAATCCACAGTATAAACTCGTCAATATTTATTGATTGCACCACGAGCGCACCCTTATATTGTCAATAATTATTGACGTTTAATATATTGTCAATAATTATTGATGTTTAAGCATGTTAACAACAATGTGATTTTTTATAATCCACAGTATAAACTCTTCAATATTTATTGATTGCACAACCAGCGCACCAATATATTGTCAATAATTATTGACGTTTAATATATTGTCAATAATTATTGATGTTTAAGCGTGTAACAACAATGTGATTTTTTATAATCCACAGTATAAACTCGTCAATATTTATTGATTGCACCACGAGCGCACCAATATATTGTCAATAATTATTGACGTTTAATATATTGTGAATAATTATTGATGTTTAAGCGTGTTAACAACAATGTCATTTTTTATAATCCACAGTATAAACTCGTCAATATTTATTGATTGCACCACGTGCGCACCAATATATTGTCAATAATTATTGACGTTTAATATATTGTCAATAATTATTGATGTTTAAGCGTGTTATCAACAATATAGTTAAGTTATAGATAATATAATTATAGATAATATAAATATAAAAATTTAAACTAGAATTTTCGGTACTTACGTATTAACGCCACCACCGCTATATATTGTATCGAGAGTAGTATTTTGAGTTTTAAAAATATTTTAATTTTAAATAAAATGTTTTATTTTATGATTTATTGTAAAAATTTGAGGTGTAGATTGGCGCATTTAAAAACGTAGCGGTGGTGGCGTTAATACGTAAGTACCGAATATTCCTTAAATAAAACTCGGCGAATTCCTAGGAAAATATAAATATGAAACTATTTGCGAAAATATTTTTTTTCGTGTTTTTCCATTTGAGAGAAGATGAGAAATAAAAGAAAATCTCAATAGGCGGAAGACAAATATTTATTGATTAAACACCGAAACGTCCATCGATCTTCCGCCCTGAAAGCATTTAATTTTATATGTTTTCTTAATAACCACCCCCAATATTTATCCCCCCAGAAGAGGATACTTTCGCTAAAACAAAAATCATTTCAGACAAAGCAAAAAACCCCTTTTATTGGGGTTAAAGGAGCTGTGAAAGATGCTGTGTTTACAACTCACCCTTTGGACTGTTAATGTTTTCATACTCGATCGAAGCGACTAAACACACCTCATTTGCTCCGCACGAATTTTTAGTCAACCCCCAATCCCCGTTTTAAGATAAGCAATGTTTTCATTCCGTCAACAAACAAAACAAAATATCACGCTAACAAACACAAAACTAGAATCTGATTTTTAATTAAAAAACGAATTAAAAATCCCACTTTTGTGTTTATTTCGTTATGCAAACGTAATGTGAAAAATGAATTAAATTCAAAGAAATGGTTAGACAATCAATAATTATTGATCAACTTCCGCTTACATTATCAATAAATATTAACTCTGTTATACTTAATACTATGTCGTTCACCGACAAAACCGTTTCAGGCAGTGTTTCAAATGCATCAACAGAACTTTTTAAGACAATGTTGTTGCTTTCTCCGTCGACTAAGCCGGCAGATCGTCTCAATTTCAGACAGGTGCAATCAATAAATATTGACGAGTTTATACTGTGGATTATAAAAAATCCATATTGTTGCTAGCACGTTTAAACATCAATAAATATTGACAATATATTAAACGTCAATAATTAGAATTAGAATAAATCTCGAATATTATCAGTGAAGTAAGTTTTCATCATATTTAGTTAATGTTAAAAATTAATTATTTATTATTAATGTTAATTTATTATTATTTATTTTTTTATTAATTTGTGTTTGACCATCTTGAAGTTTGATATTATTTTTTTTGTTATTTTATACTTATTTTCCTCAAGAAATAATAATAACTCTTATTACCAACTAGTTTCGGCTTTATTAAATGTTAGCCATCTTCAGGGTAAATATGAACAAATAAATATGTAAATAAAAAATTACAATTTTCAAATTTGTTATAACAAATTTGAAAATTGTAATTTTTTATGGCTTTTACCGCTTTGGTGAAATTTGGAAATTCTTGTGCACCTTTTGCAATTACAGGCAAACCAATCGACGGATTTTGATGAAATGTAGTTTGATTTTATATTCTTACGAGGTGCCACAAATTGCCAAATTACGAAATTGTAGCTTTGTAAATACGGCTTTTTTGATTTTTTGGAATTTGTAAATTTTTGTGCGTCTTTTGCACTTACGGACAAACCAATCGACGGATTTTGATGAACGTAGTATCATTTAATATTCTTATGAGATCTCACAAATTTCCAAATTTCAACATTGTAGCTTTGTCAATACGGCTTTCGTGAATTTTTTGAAATTTCTACATTTTTGTGCGTCTTTTGCAATTACGGACAAACCAATCAACGGATTTTGATGCAACTTGGTATGAATTGATATTCTTATAAGATACCACAAATTACCAAATTTGAAAACTGTAGCTTTGTAAATACGTCTTTGGTGAAATTTGGAAATTCTTGTGCACCTTTTGCAATTACAGGCAAACCAATCGACGGATTTTGATGAAATGTAGTATAATTTGATATTCTTACGAGGTCCCACAAATTGCCAAATTACGAAATTGTAGCTTTGTAAATACGGCTTTTTTGATTTTTTGGAATTTGTAAATTTTTGTGCGTCTTTTGCAATTACAGACAAACCAATCGACCGATTTTGATAAAACGTAGTATCATTTAATATTCTTATAAGATCTCACAAATTCCCAAATTTCAACATTGTTGCTTTGTCAATACGGCTTTCGAGAATTTTTCAAATTTTTATGCGTCTTTTGCAATTACAGGCAAAACAATTTACGGATTTTGATGAAATATAGTATGATTTGATATTCTTACGAGGTCCCACAAATTGCCAAAATTTCGAAATTTTAGCTTTGTAAATACGCGTTTTGTGAATTTTTGATTTTTTTTTAATTTTTGTGAGCCTTGTGCAGTTACACACAAACCAATGGACGTTTTTATTTTTATTGTCTTTATTGTTTTTATTGTATTTTTATTGTTTTATTGTCATTAATTATTGATGCTTAAGCGTGTTAGCAACAATATGGGTTTTTTATAATCCACAGTATAAACTCGTCAATATTTATTCATTGCACCACGAGCGCACCAATATATTGTCAATAATTATTGACGTTTAATATATTGTCAATAATTATTGATGTTTAAACGTGTTAGCAACAATTTGGATTTTTTATAATCCACAGTATAAACTCGTCAATATTTATTGATTGCACCACGAGCGCACCCTTATATTGTCAATAATTATTGACGTTTAATATATTGTCAATAATTATTGATGTTTAAGCGTGTTAACAACAATGTGATTTTTTATAATCCACAGTATAAACTCTTCAATATTTATTGATTGCACAACCAGCGCACCAATATATTGTCAATAATTATTGACGTTTAATATATTGTCAATAATTATTGATGTTTAAGCGTGTAACAACAATGTGATTTTTTATAATCCACAGTATAAACTCGTCAATATTTATTGATTGCACCACGAGCGCACCAATATATTGTCAATAATTATTGACGTTTAATATATTGTGAATAATTATTGATGTTTAAGCGTGTTAACAACAATGTGATTGTTTATAATCCACAGTATAAACTCGTCAATATTTATTGATTGCACCACGTGCGCACCAATATATTGTCAATAATTATTGACGTTTAATATATTGTGAATAATTATTGATGTTTAAGCGTGTTAACAACAATGTGATTTTTTATAATCCACAGTATAAACTCGTCAATATTTATTGATTGCACCACGTGCGCACCAATATATTGTCAATAATTATTGACGTTTAATATATTGTCAATAATTATTGATGTTTAAGCGTGTTAACAACAATGTGATTTTTTATAATCCACAGTATAAACTCGTCAATATTTATTGATTGCACCACGTGCGCACCAATATATTGTCAATAATTATTGACGTTTAATATATTGTCAATAATTATTAATGTTTAAGCGTGTTAGCAACAATATAGATAAGTTATAGATAATTTAATTATAGATAATATAAATATAAAAATTTAAACTAGAATTTTCGGTACTTACGTATTAACGCCACCACCGCTATATATTGTATCGAGAGTAGTATTTTGAGTTTTAAAAATATTTTAATTTTAAATAAAATGTTTTATTTTATGATTTATTATAAAAATTTGAGGTGTAGATTGGCGCATTTAAAAACGTAGCGGTGGTGGCGTTAATACGTAAGTACCGAATATTCCTTAAATAAAACTCGGCGAATTCCTAGGAAAATATAAATATGAAACTATTTGCGAAAATATTTTTTTTCGTGTTTTTCCATTTGAGAGAAGATGAGTAATAAAAGAAAATCTCAATAGGCGGAAGACAAATATTTATTGATTAAACACCGAAACGTCCATCGATCTTCCGCCCTGAAAGCATTTAATTTTATATGTTTTCTTAATAACCACCCCCAATATTTATCCCCCCAGAAGAGGATACTTTCGCTAAAACAAAAATCATTTCAGACAAAGCAAAAAAACCCTTTTATTGGGGTTAAAGGAGCTGTGAAAGATGCTGTGTTTACAACTCACCCTTTGGACTGTTAATGTTTTCATACTCGATCGAAGCGACTAAACACACCTCATTTGCTCCGCACGAATTTTTAGTCAACCCCCAATCCCCGTTTTAAGATAAGCAATGTTTTCATTCCGTCAACAAACAAAACAAAATATCACGATAACAAACACAAAACTAGAATTTGATTTTTAATTAAAAAACGAAATAAAAATCCCATTTTTGTGTTTATCTCGTTATGCAAACGTAATGTGAAAAATGAATTAAATTCAAAGAAAGGGTTAGACAATCAATAATTATCGTGATCCCAATCAACTTTCGCTTACATTATCAATAAATATTAACTCTGTTATACTTAATACTATGTCGTTCACCGACAAAACCGTTTCAGGCAGTGTTTCAAATGCATCAACAGAACTTTTTAAGACAATGTTGTTGCTTTCTCCGTCGACTAAGCCGGCAGATCGTCTCAATTTCAGACAGGTGCAATCAATAAATATTGACGAGTTTATACTGTGGATTATAAAAAATCCATATTGTTGCTAGCACGCTTAAACATCAATAAATATTGACAATATATTAAACGTCAATAATTAGAATTAGAATAAATCTCGAATATTATCAGTGAAGTAAGTTTTCATCATATTTAGTTAATGTTAAAAATTAATTATTTATTATTAATGTTAATTTATTATTATTTATTTTTTTATTAATTTGTGTTTGACCATCTTGAAGTTTGATATTATTTTTTTTTGTTATTTTATACTTATTTTCTTCAAGAAATAATAATAACTCTTATTACCAACTAGTTTCGGCTTTATTAAATGTTAGCCATCTTCAGGGTAAATATGAACAAATAAATATGAAAATAGAAAATTACAATTTTCAAATTTGTTATAACAAATTTGAAAATTGTAATTTTTTATTTTGTTATAACAAATTTGAAAATTGTAGTTTTTTATTTTCATATTTATTTGTTCATATTTACCCTGAAGATGGCTAACATTTAATAAAGCCGAAACTAGTTGGTAATAAGAGTTATTATTATTTCTTGAAGAAAATAAGTATATATTAATAAAAAAATAAATAATATCAAACTTCAAGATGGTCAAACAGAAAAATATTATAATTTATTATTAATGTTAAATTAGGTGTAATAAAAACAAATTGAATGTAGAAATATTAAAATCAGTGTGAATATTAATTGCAAAAAATTTTTCGCGTTTTTCGTGAAAACAAAATTTTTTATACATCGGAGGAATTTTTGATTGGAAAAATAAATTGTTAATCTCAGCGCGGATTAAAAAATGTTGCAAGGCAGTGCAAAAAATTAATGACGAAAAAAATGTTTATGCAAACACCTTTTACGGACGTTATTTATTTGTTACAAAAAGAAGGCAATCAATAAATTGCGGTAATAAAAGTCGTAGTCGATGCGTGGACGCCCGTTTGGTCGTTTTATTTTTTGTTAATTAAAACATAAATTAAAAAGGGTTTTTTTTTTTCGCGCGTAAAAAAAACATAATTAATGACACATTTAAAGCCAAAGGTGTGGTTAAAAATTGCAGGCCATTTTTCTAATGGCAATTACTTAAAATTTTTGGACAAACTAAAATTACTTAATTCCTTCTTATACTAACTGAAATTTACTGGTGCGGCCGAGTTACACAAACTGTCTGCGGTATTAGTAAAAGTAATTGCGACGACGTGATTCCGTTTCCCTTTTTCTTCCCTCAATGCACAGCGTTTGTTTATTTACAAAGCCCGGTTTTGATAAACCAGTCCACCCCACAAAAGATTCCCATCAATTTAAATGGTAATGCTTTTCGTTTACCTCCAACAAAAATTCCACAGAAACTATGCGGATGGAGATGCTCTATTAAAAGTAAGGAATGGATATAGTTCTAAACGTACTTGGGTTATAAATCAATTTTTACAAATTCTTGTTATTTATAACGATTTCTTTTTATTAAAAAAGACAACGGGATATTTAAATTTTTGATGTCAGGTATTTTAAAATATGTCCCTTTTCGGCGTTTAAATTATGTAAAAATATGATGAATTTTTATCTTTCAAATTTTCCAGGACAATGGAAAAATCTACTTACTTTCCATTGGTAATATGAATACAAAAATCCACAGAAAAAAAGTAATCACTAAAACGTCGCTAATTAATTAGGATTTTAATTAATTCAGATTTAATTAGATTTATTTAAAATGTTTTCCAAATAAAGTTTTTTATTTGAACAAGAATATATGTAACAAACCTTTCAACGTTTTCCCATAATTAATTAAACTGGGCTTATTACAACAACTTTCTACTTAAAAGGGATCCAAGTCAAACGATTAATTGATATTTGCAATATCTTTTAGAGCTAACATTACAAACAACTGTAGTACATACGAATTTAACGCTTTCACCGCCATTCCGGGAGATGTGAACCCTGAATTTATACAGCGATGCAGCCCGGGGTTTCTTTTCTTACCAGCGCCATCTAGCTTTGCGCTGGATTACTAACCGCGTAACGAGCCGTCACTGAACTTAAAGGGGTAGAGAAATCGCGATTTTTTTGTAAATTTTTTTAAAAATACTTAAATATTACGCAACTATTGGAAATCTCCCACAACCTATTTGCAAAAGAATCGGGTACTTAAAAAAATAATTTCACCGACCTGCCGTCTCCGGGGGCGGCTGGGTGAATTTTTCCAGGTTTTTCACTTTTTCGTACACAACTCGGACAGTTTTCGTAGCATTGACGTGGTTCCGGCGGCGGTATGTCCGGAACGTCGCCACACGTCCTACTGTCACCTCACTTTTCGACATTTTCAGTTAAAATTTTTGCAAAATGCGAAAAACTCACATTTCTTTGCAAAAGTTCGTAATATTTGGACTTCTAAATGACCCGATCCGGAAGTAATATCGAAAATCGCCGTACGTGGGGTCGTTCATCTGTTCTTTGGCAACAAGAATCTGATACACTGCTGCCACCAGGCGGCGGGCACCGCCACAGACGGCGTTTTAGTCGGGCGACCCGGAATCGTAGAAAAATTGGAATAACGTCGCTGACAAAAGTCGGAGGTGTCGGAGGACGCGTCTTAAAGCTTTTTACCGGAATCCTTTCGCGAATTAAATTTTTGCCGTGACCTCCGTAAAAGTGGTAATTTTTGTAATGCAAACTTTTGGTGTCCGTAAATCGCCAGGTCTCCACGGCATCGCAAATTTCTATCAATTCTGAGACGACTGACGTGTGGGGTTTCGCGAATTTCACCTGGGGTACCGCACTAGGTAGGTTTTGGAAAAGGTCACATTAGGCTTTTTTATACCGCCGGAGGCATCAGATCTTGTACCAGTTTTAACCGCGCCTTCGCGTCTTCGATGTTTTAACTATAAATGTCCGTCCGCACGTTGCGCAGCCCCAGGTTTCGTCCTCCATCATCTCGCGCCCCTCCAGACTCCCCAAAAACAACCACTTCACTGGCAAACACCACGACGACCGTCTTGGTGAAATGTGAGATTTCAATTATTGTGGGTATCGTGGGTACTACCTTGTAGGTATCCGAATTTGTACCAGAAGACAAATGCGTAAATAATTAGCACAAATTTATAAAAACATCTAGGTTTCTGGGCCTATGATGTGGGCAAAATACAATTGGCCACTTGGCCGCAGTGTTTGAAGGGTTTTTAACCCGTTATACACATTTAAAAAAACCTTTTTCCGGCCGCGTGCCATTTTTTTTTAATTTTCACATTTTGAAATGCTGACGTGGCAGGTCTACTTTTACAATGCGATAGTCAAAATCAGTTACCGTATTAGCGTGAATATTTGACGTGTTACGTGCGCCTTTTGAAATTACGGGTAAACCAATCGATCGATTTTGATAAAACGTTGTATGGTTTGATATTTTTACAAGATCTCACAAATTTCCAAATTTCAAAATTGTAGCTTTGTAAATACGGCTTTCTTGAATTTTTAAAATTTGTAAATTTTTGTGCATCTTTTGCAATTACGGACAAACCAATCGACGGATATTGACGAAACCTGGCATAAATTGATATTCTTACAAGATATCACAAATTACCACATTTGAAAATTGTAGCTTTGGTAATACGGCTTTGGTGAATTTTTTGAAATTCGTAAATTTTTGTGCGTCTTTTGCAATTACGGAAAAACCAATCGACGGATTTTGATAAAACGTGGTATGAATTGATATTCTTACAAGACATCACAAATTACCACATTTGAAAATTGTAGCGTTGTAAATACGGCCTTGGTGATTTTTTTTAAATTTGTAAATTTTTGTGCGTCTTTTGCAATTACGGACAAACCAATAAACGGATTTTGATAAAACGCGGTATAGTTTAATATTCTTACGAGATCTCACAAATTCCCAAATTTCAAAATTGTAGCTTTGTAAATACGGCTTTCGTGAATTTTTGAAATTTTTGTGCGCTTTTTGCAATTACAGGCAAACCAATCCACGGATTTTGATGAAATGTAGTATGATTTGATATTCTTACGAGTGCCCACAAATTGCCAAATTTCGAAATTGTAGCTTGGTAAATTCGGGTTCCGTGATTTTTTTAAATTTTTATGCGCCTTTTGAAATTACGGACAAACCAATCAACGGATTTTGATGAAACTTGGTATGAATTGATATTCTTGCGAAATCTCACAAACCTCCAAATTTCTAAATTGTAGCTTTGTAAATACGGCTTTCGTGAATTTTTGAAATTTTTGTGCACCTCTTGCAGTTACAGGCAACCCAATCCACGGATTTTGATGAAACGTGATATGATTTAATATTCTTACGAGGTACCACAAATTGTCAAATTTCAAAATTATAGCTTTGTAAATACGGGTTTTGTGAATTTTTTAAAATTTTATGCGCCTTTTGAAATTACGGACAAACCAATCAACGGATTTTGATGAAACTTGGTATGAATTGATATTCTTGCGAAATCTCACAAATTTACAAATTTCAAAATTGTAGCTTTGTAAGTACGGCTTTGGTGAATTTTTTAAATTTGAAAATTTTTGTGCGCCTCATGCAATTACGGCCAAAAGTAGTTTGAGAAACTTAAAAAATTATTTTTGAAAAGATAGAATTAGAATAGAAGAATTATTTTAGAAAAGCAAGTTTAGAAGGCACGCATGAGAAGTAGTTCGTGTGCCAATAAAATTTTCCTACGTGTCAGCTGTGACACGCGTGCCATAGGTTCGCCACCACTGATATATGGCTCCACTGCATGGTAGACCAAACTCAAACAAAAACTGGCCATAAAAGAACTCTCTAATGTTCAAAAATTCGATCGTTGAGAACCGTCCCAACTGCAGCTCTGCAGGTCATGATAGGCCCCAAAAACCCCCCTGGATATCTTAATCATGGGTGACGCAAGGATGGGAGCCGTTAGTTGCAAATGTAATGGTACAAGGGCTTTGGCGAAGTCATGGCACGATAACGAATGTAATATCAGAGCCAATCCTCAATATTGAGGGAGACTCAATGCTAAAAAGGCTATATGTCAGATTACAAAAAAATTTATCTTTCGATCTACACTATCTTCGATTTATAATTCGATCTGCACTATCTACGATCATACAAAAAATGAAATAAATGGTCAGAAACACTGCAAACGAATGCTAAAAAACCGAGTTGTGGCTCGCGCACCGAGGGTTCCGTACAAACTTGTAAGTAAGGTATCTTTAGGAGGAAAAACCTAACTGTATGCAACCCTTATGCATCTGGTGCCTGACAATACCACGCAACACATTAGTGTATTTTCATAAGTTTCTAATAGTAAATTCGCATTGTTCTTGTAATTAAACTTCATATTTACAGTTTTCAGATTTTTCCCTTTACATGTGCTGTAAGACACCGCTTCTTGCCAAATTTCATGATTCTAGGTCAACGGGAAGTACCCTTAGGTTTTGATTCCCTTGTGAAATCGCAAAATATGCGACATAAACGGATATATCTTTTGATCGTGTTGACTTACAAGTTTGATTTTTTCACAGCTGAAAGAGACAGCAGACCCGAGTATATGATACAAATTTCAACTTGTTACCTCTACGCGTTCCTGAGAAAAATGGTCTTGACAGACAGACAGACAGACGGACGGACAGGCGGACAACAAAGTGATCCTATAAGGGTTCGTTTTCGGTACGGAACCCTGAAAATTTATCGGACACTTTAACTGCTGAAATCCTGCAACTGTTAAAGATGCAGATTACAATTGTGGCAGGCCTAGTCACAGTACACTGCGCTCTACAAGAACTTCTGCACAAATGGGGATCTAGAAAGATGAACCATTATGCAGACTATGCTATGAGGAGGATGAAGCTGCCTGCCATATAATCTTCCAATGCGAAGCAATTGCACGTAGGAGACGCAAGCTTAACATTACAGCAAAAGAGATCCCCGTCAAGAACATGGCACATAAACTCCTAGATCTAATACAGGGGCTGCATCTATTTGCATGAATGATATAATGTGGGGAAATACAAAAGGCCGCAGTGTTTGTTGCAACATTTTCAATTATTAAGGTAAAAGGTAAAAAGGTAAAAATTATTAAAGTAAAAGTTAAAAAATAATTAAAAAAATTAATAGTTAAAAAGTAAAAATTTAGCCAATTTTCAACAATTTTTTGTTTTGATATGAAATTCCGTTTCTGCAGTTTATGAAACAGGAGAGTAAGTAACAATGATAATTGTGAAAGGGATTTTGTGCCTACACACATTTCTTAAAGCAAAGGTCAAATAACAATAAGCAGAATTATATTTAAAAAAGGGCATAAATTACAAATTGAAAAAATTGATTTAAATATTTTTAATTGTGTTAAAATTAAATAATTAAAAATATTTTTTTAAGAAATTTTTTTTTGTAATCTGACTTTGATGGAATTTTAAAAGGGCATAAATTAAAAATTAAAAAAATTGATTTAAATATTTTTAATTGGGTTAAAAAAAAGAAATCTTTTTTTGTAATCTGACATTGATGGAACATTTAAGGGTGGAATGGTTATCATCGCAGTTTATATCCTACTCTATTTCCGGTCCTAATCGCATGTTCAAAGCTTGGCTAGAAACTTTCCGCTAACTCCCTAACGCAACCCTTCAACCCGCAGATTTAAAACTAATTGAGAAACAAACATTTTTGAATACATTACAGCGCAAATTCTAGTTTTAATTAAAACAATTAGTAAAAACTTTCTGCATTGTCCAATTGATATTAATTTAAACTTCGCGAAAATGACATTGATAAAACATTGAGGGGTGAGAATTTTGGGATTTTGTTCATCACGTTATCATTCTCAGTTTATTCTACCCTTCACATCCCACTCTACTTCCGTTCCTAATCCTATGTCCAAAGCTGCGCCTACAAACTTTTAGCAACCGTTCAACCCTCACATTTAAAACTAATTTACCCAACAAAAATTCACAACAAATCACACAAATTCTTTACACAAAATTTTTCTTTTTTAGGGTTCCGTACCGAAAACGGAATCCTTATAGGATCACTTTGTTGTCCGTCTGTTTGTCTGTCTGTCTGTCTGTCTGTCTGTCTGTCTGTCTGTCTGTCTGTCTGTCTGTCTGTCTGTCTGTCTGTCTGTCTGTCTGTCTGTCTGTCTGTCTGTCTGTCTGTCTGTCTGTCTGTCTGTCTGTCTGTCTGTCTGTCTGTCTGTCTGTCTGTCTGTCTGTCTGTCTGTCTGTCTGTCTGTCTGTCTGTCTGTCTGTCTGTCTGTCTGTCTGTCTGTCTGTCTGTCTGTCTGTCTGTCTGTCTGTCTGTCTGTCTGTCTGTCTGTCTGTCTGTCTGTCTGTCTGTCTGTCTGTCTGTCTGTCTGTCTGTCTGTCTGTCTGTCTGTCTGTCTGTCTGTCTGTCTGTCTGTCTGTCTGTCTGTCTGTCTGTCTGTCTGTCTGTCTGTCTGTCTGTCTGTCTGTCTGTCTGTCTGTCTGTCTGTCTGTCTGTCTGTCTGTCTGTCTGTCTGTCTGTCTGTCTGTCTGTCTGTCTGTCTGTCTGTCTGTCTGTCTGTCTGTCTGTCTGTCTGTCTGTCTGTCTGTCTGTCTGTCTGTCTGTCTGTCTGTCTGTCTGTCTGTCTGTCTGTCTGTCTGTCTGTCTGTCTGTCTGTCTGTCTGTCTGTCTGTCTGTCTGTCTGTCTGTCTGTCTGTCTGTCTGTCTGTCTGTCTGTCTGTCTGTCTGTCTGTCTGTCTGTCTGTCTGTCTGTCTGTCTGTCTGTCTGTCTGTCTGTCTGTCTGTCTGTCTGTCTGTCTGTCTGTCTGTCTGTCTGTCTGTCTGTCTGTCTGTCTGTCTGTCTGTCTGTCTGTCTGTCTGTCTGTCTGTCTGTCTGTCTGTCTGTCTGTCTGTCTGTCTGTCTGTCTGTCTGTCTGTCTGTCTGTCTGTCTGTCTGTCTGTCTGTCTGTCTGTCTGTCTGTCTGTCTGTCTGTCTGTCTGTCTGTCTGTCTGTCTGTCTGTCTGTCTGTCCGTCTGTCCGTCCGTCCGTCCGTCCGTCCGTCCGTCCGTCCGTCTGTCTGTCTGTCAAGATCATTTTTCTCAGGAACGCGTTGAGGTAACAAGTTGAGAATTGTATCAAATACTCGGGTCTGCGGTCTCTTTCAGCTGTGAAAAAATCAAACTTGTAAGTCAAAGCGATCAAAAGATATGACCGTTTATGTCGCATATTTTGCGATTTCACAAGGGAATCAAAACCTATAGGGTACTTCCCGTTGACTTAGAATCATGAAATTTGGCAAGAAGCGGTGTCTTACAGCACACGTAAAGGGAAAAATCTGAAAATCCTAAATTTGTAGTTTAATTACAAGAAAAATTGTGTTGCGTGGTATTGTCAGGCACCAGACGCATATGGGTTGCATGCAGTTAGGTCCTCCTAAAGATACCTTACTTACAAGTTTGTACGGAACCCTACGTGCGCGAGTCACAACTCGCACTTGGCTGTTTTTTTTTAGTTTATAAATATTTCAAGTGAGTGGTTTACAAATTATTGTTGATGGAAGCAAAGCTGTGCTGATGAGAGATAAATCTCGAAACGCGTCCACAAATGGCTATCCACTTAAGGTATCGGAAAAACATGAGCTTAAAAACAATGATATTTTTATGGTTTTTGTTGAGTGCCACGAAAGTGGACTGAAAGCTATAAAATAACTTACAAATTTCATGTGAGATTTTGTTTGGTAGTCCTAAAAAGACTCAATAATTGTTATAGAGCTCCGGAAAGGCTGAATATATTTATTAAAAAAATTACGGAGGACGCGGCGAAGATACCCTGGGAAAATTAAATTCAAGCAAGGATTCCGGTAGAAAAGTTGCCGACGCGTCATCAGACACGACTCTCGTCGCTGCGCGACTTTTATCGGCGACGTTATTCACATTTTTCTGCGAATCCGGGCCCCCGACCAAAATCCGGGCCCGCGCGTTTTGCGGGGGTACATAGAACTTCGGAACTAATTGACGGATCGGAACCGGACCAGTGCCTTTCGATCGGCCATAGAACGTTTTAGTTCATTTCGCGACGCCCAATTATGGGTGCCGAAAGCCAAAACACCGTTCTACAATCCACGGAAAAATCTGAAACTTTCACCGGGGCGCTGCAAAAATATGGAGGTTTTACTGTCGTCACTTGTTTTACGCAATACGGCGAGTTTAGGCGGGCGTCGCGACGGTCGCAGACGACGCAGCGCGATGCCGCTTGCAGGGAAAGATGAAACGTTCAATTCCCTGCGGGAATCGCGCGAAACTGTTCCCGCAGAGCTCAAAAAACGTAGACGTCGTGACGTCCAAAAAACGTAGTTTTTATGGGGTCACGACGCCATCTTCGGCCCAATCAGGATTAAACTCCCAAACAAACTAAAACGTTTTATGGCCGATCGAACGGCACCGGTCCGGTTCCGATCCGTCAATTGCTTCAGACGCCCTAGGGATCCCCGCAAAACGCCTCTGGTTTTTCGCATTTTTTGAGCATTTTTCTCTTCAAACTTCCGCAAAAAGTGGTCGCAGTTTAAAAATTCTTGCCGGAATGGCTGCGGGAAAGTGTTCTGAAGTGAACGAACCCAGCCGGCGACTACAAGAGTCGCCCATACGCGGCAGCCCCGCGCGTATGTGGTCTTGAACAGATAAATCAAGATGATCAACAATATATATGAACTTGATCACATAAAAGCGCGTATATGAACTTGATCACATAAATCAACATCCAAAAGCTTAAGGCAATGTGGCACAATACATTTTTTATCGAAATATTAAGACTCTACCGCTTCTATTCATTTGCAAAGAATTGCATGAAATTTAAAAATAAAGTTAAATGCCATATAATTAAAGTTAAATGCCATATTTTTTCAAAAACTCTATTGCTAGGTAACGCTTCTAAAGCGCTTTCATTGGCACAGTCTGGCAGTATATTTACAACGAAGTCTTGTACTCCAAGTCCAATTACGAAGAGGACGTTCAAAACCGGAAAGTAAATTAAAAAAGTGTTCCGAACCCTAAGACTCTCTAATGGGACCAACTATCTTCAAGATATTTGTTAATGATCTGAGGCAGACAAATAATGCTGCAATTATTTTTTTATTACGCATGTGAGAAAAGTATTGTTTTGGCGCCCGTTTTTTAGTGCAATAAATGGCTTTGTTAATTCAATTATTTACGTGCGATAAGTATAATAATCGCAAGCAAATTTTCAATAAAAATCGAATAGGTAACTAAAAAAAAAAACACAATCAAAATCAATATTAAAAAAGTGACAATGAATTTTTGAAAGTGAAGAATTTTTTCACATGAAAGTGATTTTTTTCTCATTAAGAAATTGAAATTAAATAAAAAACTTTTAGAATGAGTGTAAATTCTATGGTATACCGGAGACTGATGAGACTTCTTATGACGAATCGACACCATCGAAGATATAATTGAAAAAGCAAATTCTTAATTTTTTATTCTTTTTAGGGTTCCGTACCGAATCACTTTGTTGTACGTCTGTCTGTCTGTCCGTCTGTCTGTCTGTCTGCCTGTCCGTCCGTCCGTCTGTCTGTCTATCAAGGCCATTTTGCTCAGGAACGCGTAGAAATAACAAGTTGAAATTTGTATCAAATACTCGGGTCTGCGGTCTCTTTCAGCTGTGAAAAAATCAAACCTGTAAGTCAACGCGATCAAACGATATGACCGTTTATGTCGCATATTTTGCGATTTCACAAGGGAATCAAAACCTCTAGGATACTTCCCGTTGACCTAGAATCATAAAATTTGGCAAGGAGCGGTGTCTTACAGCACATGTAAAGGGAAAAATCTGAAAACCATAAATATGTAGTTTAATTGCAAGAAAAATGCGAATTTACTATTAGAACTTATGAAAATACACTTATGTGTTGCGTGGTATTGTCAAGCACCAGAAGCATATGGGTTGCATACAGTTAGGTCCTCCTAAAGATACCTTACTTACAAGTTTGTACGGAACCCTCGGTGCGCGAGTCACAACTCGCACTTGGCCGGTTTTTTCTGAACATTTCGTCTTTTTTTCTGAACATTTCTTTTCATTTCGAATGAGTTGAAACAAATTTTCGTTAATCATCTAAGGATTACCTTCTAAACATTTCGTCCTTTTTTCTGAACATTTCGTCCTTTTTTCTGAACATTTCGTCTATTTTTCTGAACATTTCGTTTGATTTCAAATGAGTTAAAACAAATTGTCGTTAATCATCTAAGGATTAACTTCTAAACATTTCGTCCTTTTTTCTGAACATTTCGTCCCTTTTTCTGAACATTTCGTCTTTTTTTCTGAACATTTCGTTTGATTTCAAATGAGTTGAAAAAAATTGTCGTTAATCATCTAAAGATTACATTCTACACATTTCGTCCTTTTTTCTGAACATTTCGTCCTTTTTTCTAAGCATTTCGTTTGATTCCCAATGAGTTGAAACAAATTGTCGTTAATCATCTAAGGATTACATTCTAAACATTTCGTCCTTTTTCGGAACATTTCGTCCTTTTTTCTGAAAATTTCATCCTTTTTTCTGAACATTTCCTCCTTTTTTCTGAACATTTCGTCCTGTTTTCTGATAATTTGTCCTTTTTAGCGTTCCGTACCGAAAACGGAACCCTTATAGGATCACTTGTTGTCCGTCTGTCTGTCTGTCCGTCCGTCCGTCTGTCTGTCTGTCAAGGCCATTTTGCTCAGGAACGCGTAGAGGAAACAAGTTGAAATTTGTACGAAATACTCGGGTCTGCGGTCTCTTTCAGCTGTCAGGCACCAGAAGCATATGGGTTGCATACAGTTAGGTCCTCCTAAAGATACTTTACTTACAAGTTTGTACGGAACCCTCGGTGCGCGAGTCACAACTCGCACTTGGCCGTTTTTTTTTTAATTGCGCTTTGTACTGTTTCACAAGTTTGAAAAAAAGTCTGTTATTTTATATTGCGTAACGTCATAATTATTTATTACTTTACATCGTTTCTTGTTTCTGAAGAAATGTATTTTTGTGGCAGGATTACCATTGTCTTTCTCGGGAGCTTCTCTCAGAGCTTCCCCAGTAAGAGTTTAGTATAAGCTCACTGTGTTTGTTACTGTAGTGAGGACGTAATATGGAGGTAATGCGAATATATTGTGAACGTAATTCAGGGAATGCAACTGTAATTCAAGGAATCCAAGAGTACTTTGTGTAATGTAGTGTAATACTTACGTACTGCCAAGGAATGCAAGTAATGTGCAGTAATGCATCTAAATATTAACATGTATTGCAAGAGTGGATGACCCCTACAAACGTAAACGATTCAGTCCATTCTGTTTAAAAGAAATATCCGAGATCCGCGCTGTGACTGTCAGTTATGAACTTGGCGGCGGCAGTCGTAAGACTTCCGAGAAGGGATATTTCTGTTTCTTTTTTTTTCTGATTTTTTTTGTTTTAATTTATTTCTGAAGAGCCATAAGCTCATACAATAACAACCACATGTGGCTCGCGAGCCACACTTTGCCGATCCCTGCCCTAAGTAGATAGCCAGCCGGCGCGAGTGGTGTAGCCGGCGCGAGTGGTGTAGGCCGGCGCGAGTTGTGTAGGCCGTCGCGAGTGGTGTAGGCCGTCGCGAGTGGTGTAGTGGTGACGCTCGTGGCCTCCTGTTAGAGCGCTAACTGACAAGTATAGAGGTCCCGAGTTCTATCCCCAGTGCCGGCCGCATTTGTTCCAGACAAATGTGAAAAATGGTAATTAGCGCAATTTACAATAACAACAGGTTTCTGGGCCTAATTGAATGTGAATACAGAATATTATAGGCTACCAATAGGTCGCACTGTTCGAAGGGTCGGCAAACCCGGCATTCACATCGAACCAAACTAAAAAAACGACGCGTTTCTAGATTTATTTCTCGTCAGCACAGCTTTGCTTCCATTCCTTTTACAAATTTCACATCAGATTTGTTTTTGTAGTCCTAAAAAGACTCGGTAATTGTTATAGTTTTTCCGATACCTTAAGTGGATTACGCGTTTAGAGATTTATCTCTCATCAGCACAGCTTTGCTTCCATTCCTTTTACAAATTTCACATCAGATTTGTTTCGGTAGTCCTAAAAAGACTCAGTAATTGCTATAGTTTTTCGGATACCTTAAGTGGATTACGCGCTTCGAGATTTATCTCTCATCAGAACAGCTTTGCTTCCATTCCTTTTACAAATTTCACATCAGATTTGTTTTTGTAGTCCTAAAAAGACTCGGTAATTGTTATAGTTTTTCCGATACCTTAAGTGGATTACGCGTTTTGAGATTTATCTCTCATCAGCACAGCTTTGCTTCCATTCCTTTTACAAATTTCACATCAGATTTGTTTCGGTAGTCCTAAAAAGACTCAGTAATTGCTATAGTTTTTCGGATACCTTAAGTGGATTACGCGCTTCGAGATTTATCTCTCATCAGCACAGCTTTGCTTCCATTCGTTTTACAAATTTCACATCAGATTTGTTTTGGTAGTACTAAAAAGACTAAATAATTGTTATAGTTTTTCCGATATCTTAAGTTGATTACGCGTTTTGAGATTTATCTCTCATCAGCACAGCTTTGCTTCCATTCGTTTTACAAATTTCACATCAGATTTGTTTTGGTAGTCCTAAAAAGACTCAGTAATTGTTATAGTTTTTCGGATACCTTAAGTGGATTACGCGTTTCGAGATTTATCTCTCATCAGCACAGCTTTGCTTCCATTCCTTTTACAAATTTCACATCAGATTTGTTTTGGTAGTCCTAAAAAGACTCAGTAATTGTTATAGTTTTTCGGATACCTTAAGTGGATTACGCGTTTCGAGATTTATCTCTCATCAGCACAGCTTTGCTTCCATTCCTTTTACAAATTTCACATCAGATTTCTTTTGGTAGTCCTAAAAAGACTCAGTAATTGTTATAGTTTTTCCGATACCTTAAGTGGTTTACGCGTTTTGAGATTTATCTCTCATCAGCACAGCTTTGCTTCCATTCCTTTTACAAATTTCACATCAGATTTGTTTTGGTAGTCCAAAAAAGACTCAATAATTGTTATAGTTTTTCGGATACCTTAAGTGGATTACGCGTTTCGAGATTTATCTCTCATCAGCACAGCTTTGCTTCCATTCCTTTTACAAATTTCACATCAGATTTGTTTTGGTAGTCCTAAAAAGACTCAGTAATTGTTATAGTTTTTCCGATACCTTAAGTGGATTACGCGTTTTGAGATTTATCTCTCATCAGCACAGCTTTGCTTCTATTCCTTTTACAAATTTCACATCAGATATGTTTTGGTAGTCCTAAAAAGACTCAAATTGCTATAGTTTTTCGGATACCTTAAGTGGATTATGTGTTTCGAGATATATCTCTCATCAGCACAGTTTTGCTTCCATTCCTTTTACAAATTTCACATCAGATTTGTTTTGGTAGTCCTAAAAAGACTCAGTAATTGTTATAGTTTTTCGGATACCTTAAGTGGATTACGCTTTTCGAGATTTATCTCTCATCAGCACAGCTTTGCTTCCATTCCTTTTACAAATTTCACATCAGATTTGTTTTGGTAGTCCTAACAAGACTCAGTAATTGTTATAGTTTTTCGGATACCTTAATTGGATTACGCGTTTCGAGATTTATCTCTCATCAGCACAGCTTTGCTTCCATTCCTTTTACAAATTTCACATCAGATTTGTTTTGGTAGTCCTAAAAAGACTCAGTAATTGTTATAGTTTATCGGATACCTTAAGTAGATTACGCGTTTCGAGATTTATCTCTCATCAGCACAGCTTTGCTTCCATTCCTTTTACAAATTTCACATCAGATTTGTTTTGGTAGTCCAAAAAAGACTCAATAATTGTTATAGTTTTTCGGATACCTTAAGTGGATTACGCGTTTCGAGATTTATCTCTCATCAGCACAGCTTTGCTTCCATTCCTTTTACAAATTTCACATCAGATTTGTTTTGGTAGTCCTAAAAAGACTCAGTAATTGTTATAGTTTTTCCGATACCTTAAGTGGATTACGCGTTTTGAGATTTATCTCTCATCAGCACAGCTTAGCTTCCATTCCTTTTACAAATTTCACATCAGATTTGTTTTGGTAGTCCTAAAAAGACTCAGTAATTGTTATAGTTTTTCCGATATCTTAAGTGGATTACGCGTTTTGAGATTTATCTCTCATCAGCACAGCTTTGCTTCCATTTATTTTACAAATTTCACATCAGGTTTGTTTTGGTAGTCCTAAAAAGACTAAGTAATTGTTATAGTTTTTCGGATACCTTAAGTGGATTACGCGTTTCGAGATTTATCTCTCATCAGCACAGCTTTGCTTCCATTCCTTTTACAAATTTCACATCAGATTTGTTTTGGTAGTCCTAAAAAGACTCAGTAATTGTTATAGTTTTTCCGCTACCTTAAGTGGATTGCGCGTTTCGAGATTTATCTCTCATCAGCACAGCTTTGCTTCCATGAACAATAATTTGTAAACCATTCACTTGAATTATTTTTATTAGAACAGCTTTTAATTAGTTTAAATAATATGTTTAAATATATTTAAATAATAAATTTAATGATAATAAAAAATATTCGAGAAATTGTTTATTGTTGAGAGAATTAAATGATTTTGATAAATATTGAACTGGTTCTATATGAGAAATTCGAGTGTTAAGGGTGAGAGAGTCTGGAAGAATTGGAAATGTCAAATAATGAAAGGGACTGCGAAATGAAAAGGATTATAGATTGGATTTTGCAAAGAGAAATTTCAGTTATTCCATTCATGCTAGATTCCCACCATTTAGTAATTATTTTCGTTAATTAGTTTTAAAATAAGTGAATCCCTGAAGCAAGTTTTTTTTTCTGCAGGAAAATTTCACGTTTAAATTTCAATTACAAAAATCTCTTGAGTATAATTCAACAACGTGAGAACTAAATTTGTTTCACACTACAGCTGCCTTATTAAATTCAATGCTTGAATAATTTCCTGAATTTAAAAAAAAAAACGGCCAAGTGCGAGTTGTGACTCGCGCACCGAGGGTTCCGTACAAACTTGTAAGTAAGGTATCCGAGAAGGACGTAACTATATGCAACCCACATGCTTCTGGTGCCTGACAATACCATGCATTTTTCTTGTAATTAAACTACATATTTACGGTTTTCAGATTTTTTCCTTTACATGTGCTGTAAGACACTGCTTCTTGCTACATTTCATGATTCTAGGTCAACGGGAAATACCCTATAGGTTTTGATTCCCTTGTGAAATCGCAAAATATGCGATATGAACGGTCATTTCTTTTGATCGCGTTGACTTACAAGTTTGATTTTTTCACAGCTGAAAGAAACCGCAGACACGAGTATTTGGTACAAATTTCAACTTTTTACCTCTTCGCGTTCCTGAGAAAAATGGTCTTGACAGACAGACAGACGTACGGACAGACGAACAGACAGACAGACGGACAACAAAGTGATCCTATAAGGGTTCCGTTTTCGGTACGGAACCCTAAAAAAAACTGCCAAGTGCGAGTTGACTCGCGCACCGAGGATTCCGTACAAACTTGTAAGTAAGGTATCTTTAGGAGGACCTAACTGTACGAAACCCATATGCTTCTGGTGCCGGACAATACCACGCAACACATTAGTGCATTTTCATAAGTTTCTAATAGTAAATTCGCATTTTTCTTGTAATTAAACTACATATTTACGGCATCCAACGTCTGGAAGACAACAATTTTAATGGAATCCCTCCACTTATTATCCCCATTTCCTCCATTAAAAAAAGCGCCGGAAGGACGATCACACGTGGCGGAGACGCGAGCAGCCCTAACAGGTAAGTGATTAAACCAGCCCTGTTCTAAAACTGAAAAATTTGATTTTCGTGAGACACGGTCCAAACAATAATCTTTGAAGAAAAGATACAAATGTTACTATTCATTCAAACTCATCAATATATAACTAATTGTAAGATTTCCAGTGAAATATCTATTTTACTATTTTTGTTGTGAGAAATGTTTTATTAAAACTTGTTGTAGAATGGGATTTACGCAAAGCTGTATTAATGGCAAATATTATTGTTGCAAATATTTCACAACATAAACTAGTTATAAAAAGGTGTTGAGATTTATGAGTAGTTATTTTTGTGAAATTCAGATATTCGCGTTTTGTTATATAGTGAGAGTACGTGCTTTAATTATTCGTCGGGGATTGAATATCCGGTTTCAGCGGTGAGATTTCAGTTGGTTTTTGCATTTTTCGTCTAGAGCTTTGCTGCGTAAGTGTCTAGTAACCGAAAGATAATTGATTTACATTGTATCTTCAAAAGTTATTATTAAATATTATATTACGTAACGAGAGTTGTAAGAAGCAAATTACATACGATTTTGATTCCCTTGTGAAATCGCAAAATATGCGACATAAACGGTCATATCTTTTGATCGCGTTGACCTACAAGTTTGATTTTTTCACAGCTGAAAGAGACCTCAGAACCGAGTATTTGATACAAATTTCAACTTGTTACCTCTACGCGTTCCTGAGAAAAATGGTCTTGACAGACAGACAGACGGACGGACAGACAGACAGACGGACAACAAAGTTGTCACACTAATTTGTTTCTGTTTAATTAGAAAAATATGTTTGATGTAACAAATTTATTTCTTATTAGGTTATGTTTATTTAATTATCATTATTTACCATTATAATAAACAAACAGTTGTATTTTCTTGACTGTTACTCGACAATATTTAACTTGAAAGAAATACATTCTTAATGATTACATACCTTATTATTTACTACTTATTTGGGTTAAACTGCAATAAGATATGCGATATAGGCAACATCGATATAGGCAACCCAATGTACGCAATGTCAATTTCCGTTAGTTTGAATTGTGGCACGGGGGTCGCTGAACGTATGAGCACGTAGTAGCAGCTCTCAGCCAATCAACGAATCGTAAACCAAACGCACGTGTGTTTTATCAATCTTATCATTAATCGCGGACTGTTACATACGTGTGTATTACGATTTATTTACATAGTCCACGAACTGTACAATAATCTTATAGATAAGCTCGTAGATATAGGCAACTAATGTAACAATTTAAGATTGATAACACACACGGGCGTTTGGTTTACGATTCGTTGATTGGTTGAGAGCTGCTACTACGTGCTCTTACATTCAGCGCCCCCCGTGCCACAATTCAAACTAACGGATATTGACATTGCGTACATTGACAATGTCAATATCCGTTAGTTTGAATTGTGGCACGGGGGGCGCTGAACGTAAGAGCAGGTAGTAGCAGCTCTCAACCAATCAACGAATCGTAAACCAAACGCACGTATGTATCAATCGTAACTTATCATTAATCGCTGACTGTTACATACGTGTGTGTTATGATGTATTTACATAGTCCACGAGAGGCGGTGGTGGCCTAATAGTCAAGGTGTCAGACTTCGGAGCCGCAGGACCGGGTTCAAATCCTGGACAATGGGGCACTCGCCCTTGGGGCTCGTTCCCCAAACGAGCTGTCGCGTTGTAAAATCAAACTTTCCACACTCTAATGTAATAGTTATTTACATTAGAGTGTGGAAAGTTTGATTTTGTAATGCGACAGCTCAATTAGCTGGAGCGCTGTAAAATCATTTCCGCACGAAATTTGTATAAAATTTTTTGGCCGACAATTATTTTTTAAGAAACAAATGGACCCTCCGCCTCCACTTCCAGTCTCCCACTTCCGGTTCCCACCCCACTTCCGATTCCCACCCCACTTCCGGTTACCACCGCCACATCCGGTTTCCTCCCCACCTCCTATTCCTACCCCACTTCCGGTTCCAAATTTTCCACACTTCCGGTTCCGGAACTGGAAGTGGGGTGTGAACTAGAAAAGGAGGTGGAAACCGGAAGTGTTAGTGGGAACCGGAAGTGGGAGCGTGGTCGGAGCCGGAAGTGGAGCTGGAGGGTCCAGAACGGACCATCTTTCCCAACTATTTAGATTATTTACAATTTTGGAAATTATTTTATTTGGCACAATGTTGTAAAGTAGGACTACAATCCTGGAAAGTGATTTTACCGCATTGTAGCCGGACTTTGCAACATTGTGGGTAAAATCCTAGTTTCGCTTGACGTATACACGAAGTCAAAGCTCGTACATCAAGCGAAACTAGAATTTTACTCACTATGTTGCAAAGTCCGGCTACAATGCGGAAAAGTCACTTTCCCGCATTGTAGCCGTATTTTACCGCATTGTAGCCGTATTTTCCAGCATTGTACCAAATGAAATAATTTTTAATATTGTAAATAATCTAAATAGTTGGGAAAGTTAGTTCCTTCTAAACCGCAAGTACCGCAACCGCATGGAAAGTATGATTTTACAACGCGACAGCTCGTTTGGGGAGCGAGCCCGAAGGGCGAGTGCCCCATTGTCCAGGATTTGAACCCGGGACCTGCGGCTCCGAAGTCTGACACCTTGACTATTAGGCCACCACCGCCTCTCGTGGACTATGTAAATACATCATAACACACACGTATGTAACAGTCCGCGATTAATGATAAGTTACGATTGATACATACATGCGTTTGGTTTACGATTCGTTGATTGGTTGAGAGCTGCTACTACGTGCTCATACATTCAGCGCCCCCCCCCGTGCCACAATTCAAACTAACGGAAATTGACATTGCGTACATTGGGTTGTCTATATCGATGTGCAGTCTTATTCCAGTTTAACCCAAATAAGTACCAAATAATAAGGTATGTAACCATTAAGAATGTATTTCTTTCAAGTTAAATATTGTCGAGTAACAGTCAAGAAAATTAAAAGCTTGTTCTAATAAAAATAATGCAAGTGAGTGGTATACAAATTATTGTTCATGGAAGCAAAACTGTGCTGATGAGAGATAAATCTCAAAACGTGTACGAAAACTATAACAATTACTGAGTCTTTTTAGGACTACCAAAACAAATTTGATGTGGAATTTGTAAAAGGAATGGAAGCAAAGCTGTGCTGATGAGGGATAAATCTCGAAACGCGTTCACAGATGGCTATCCACTTTTTTTTTAGTTTGGTTCGATGTGAATGCCGGGTTTGCCGACCCTTCGAACACTGCGGCTTATTGGTAGCCTATTGTATTCTGCATTCACATTCACTTAGGCCCAGAAACCTGTTGTTATTGTAAATTGCGCTAATTACCATTTTTCACATTTGTCTTCTGGAACAAATGCGGCCGGCACTGGGGATAGAACTCGGGACCTCTATACTTGTCAGTTAGCGCTCTAACATGAGGCCACGAGCGCCACCATTACACCACTCGCGCCGGCCTACACCACCCGCGTCGGCCTACACCACTCGCGCCGGCCTATACCACTCGCGCCGGCTACACCACTGGCACCGGCTGGCTATCCACATAGGGCAGGGATCGGCAAAGTGTGCCCCGCGAGCCACTGTTTCTATATAAAATACCTCCACCTATATAAAATACCTCCACCTCCACTTCCGGTCCCCAACCTAGCTCCCACTTCCGGTTTTCACCCCACGTTCGGTTCACTCCCCCACTTCCGGTTCCCACTCACACTTCTAGTTCCCACCCCCTCTTCAAGTCCACACCCCACTTCCGGTTCCGGAACCGGAAGTGGACATTTTTTTGTAACCAGAAGTGGGGTGGGAACTGGAAATGGGATAGGACCCGGAAGTGGGGTGGGAACTGGAAGTGGAAAATTTTTTGAAACCGGAAGTGGCGTGGGTACTTGAAATAGGGTAGGACCCGGAAGTGGGGTGGGAACCAAAAGTGGGGTGGGAACCGGAAGTGGGCACCTGAAGGGTGGGAACCGGCAGTGGGGGGTGGGAACCGGCAGTGGGGGGTGGGAACAGGAAGTGGGGTGGGAACCGGAAATGGGAGGTGGGAACCGAAAGTTTCTTAAATAATAATTGTCGGCCAAAAGAAATGATACAAGTTTCGTGCGGAAATGATTTTATAGCGCTCCGGCTAATGGGGCACTCGCCCTTCGGGCTCGTTCCCCAAACGAGCTGTCGCGTTGTAAAATCAAACTTTCCACACTCTGATGTGAATAACTATTATATGGTATTTTAAAAATCGAAGTGGGTTTTGAAAGAAGAAGTCAGCTGATTTAGTTTGTAACTGTTGCCACAACAAACTACAAAGTGATCAAGAGAATTGCAATAAATTTTGTAGTGGCAACAGTGTTGAAGACAGAACGTCAAACGTGTGGCTGTGTCAAATTTGTCTCGCGATTTTTATACTTTTCCCTGCTTTAAAACGCAATATTTTCGCAAATACCATTGCAATTTGTTGCTATTAGTCGTGTAATTTTTGGTGTTTATATAGATTTCGTTCGGGAATTTTGCAATTCGTTTATGTGGATGAAAACTTAAATCGGTGGAGACAGCGAGTTTGTGGATATCTCAGCGTGGCGAGACGAATGGAGGGGGAAGCAGCAAAGGTAAACAAATTTTGTATGGTATTTTAAAAATCAAAGTGTGCTTTGAAAAGTCAGCTGATTTAGTTTGAAACTGTTGCCACAACAAACTACAGAAAAACTCGTTAAATAATCAAGAGAATTGCAATAAATTTTGTAGTGGCAATAGTGTTGAAGACAAAACGTCAAACGAGTGGCTGTGTCAAATTTGTCTCGCGATTTTTATACTTTTTAATGCCTTAAAGTGCAATATTTTTGCAAACGCTGTCGCAATTAGTTGCTATTACTCGTCTAATATTTGGTGTTTATATAGATTTCGTTCGGGAATTTGCAATTTGTGTATGTGAATGAAAACTTGAATCGGTGGCGACAGCGAGTTTGTGGATATCTCAACGGAGCGAGACGAACGGGGGGGCGGAGCTGCAAAGGTAAATAGATTTATTTCTTTTTCGATTTTGTCAAGTTTATTCAATATAATATAAACATGTTTACATTAATCTGAAAAACATTACTCTGAAATTATAAACAAAAATAAAACATTAATCTGAAAAACATTATTTTAATAATAATTTTTTAAATTATTTTTAAATGAGATAATAATGAAATTATTATTAACACCTAACCACCTGACATACGTCTCTCAGACCCAAAGTAGCAGTAATTTTCTCACCTAAGACGTATGGCAGGTGGTTAAGGGTTAAATAAAATGAAATGCATTTTTTGTCTTTGAACATAAAATGTAAATATTACATTTGTTCCAAACTAGTGTCCGACCGAAACAGGACATTCTACGGAAAACGAAACCGAATCTTCGGTATTAGTCTCAGTTTTGGCCGAAACCGAAACCGAAAACGAAACATTTTTAGGCATGTTACAAATCTATTGTTTACTGAAATTTAACTTATTTTTACACTTATGCAGACAGTTAACACGTGTTAAATGGATAAAAAAACAATTGAAATATACGAACAAATAAATATTTAAGGTAAGTGTGCCAATTATTGACACATTAAGGCTATTCTCCTAATTTATTTACATACTGCATTTGGTATGTTAGAAATAGAGTCGAATGGATTGTTTTTTCTATTCTTTTAGAGTTTTTTTCTATAGCAGGGGTCTCCAAACTACGGCCCGAGGGCCACATCCGGCCCGCGGACAGATTTTGTCCGGCCCGCCGAGAGCTAGCATACTTGAAAACTCCTTTTAGAGAACATATTTTTTATAGCAAATTAAATTTAGTTTACTGAAGTATTCTAATTTTATGTTGAATAATTATTAATATGAGATCTACATTGATATGGTCATGGGCTAACTACTCATAACATTGTTGTAGGCTTATTGTTATTGTTTTTGTGATAAGTTGGATAAAGAAACACAGAATTGTAATGAGTAAAGACATGTATAATATGCAGAAAATTTAACTTCAGTATATAATAACTAACAAATTATTGAAATGAATCCAACTAACATTCTATACATTTTTAATAAAAACATAACTTATAACAAGCATAATGATATATGAAATACTAATGAGATTTATGTAATTGAGATTTTCCACTGACAATAGTTTGTAGTTGTGGACAGTAGGGAAAGATGATGCGTTCTGGCGCCTCCTCCTCCTCAAACCTCCTCTGACCTTGACCCCTAACTTGACCTTGACCCATTAACCTAACCTTGACCTTCCGGTTTCGACTTCCGGTTTCCGGTTTCGACTTCCGGCCGCCATTTTCGGAACTTCCAGATGCGCGGGAAAATTCAAAAAATAGACGCGAGGCGGGGAAATTCAAAATTAGATCCTGTTGAGACAAATGAGGTGTGAAGTTGGTTGCATACATCAACGGGGCTAAATACATGAGACTAGACAGACGAGGCTAGAGCCATGGGACTAAATACATGAGACTAGATAGACGGGACTAAATACATGAGACTAGAGACTTGAAACTAGATACATGGAGCCAGACAGACGAAGCTAAATACATGAGACTAGACAGACGGGGCTAGATACATGAGACTAGATAGACACATTAGAGCTAGATACATTAACGGGACTAAATACATGAGACTAGACAGACTAGACTAAACCATTTGATGAGAAAAATCAAATCTGGTGTCTGAACGGCTCTAGCATGTGCCTTAAGCGAGATACCGCCCGACCGCCTACCCCACAGTTGATGACGTCATCCGCCGCGGCAAATATTACTAAACTAATTACCTCGATGCTGATTGGCTGATTAACGAATAAATAATTACAGTTGACCTTTTCCCTCAATTTATATGTAATGGACAAGACTGGACAGACAAGACTAGCCAGACAAGACTAGACGAGACTAGTTAGATGAAGCTAGACAGATGGGGGCTAAATACATGAGATTAGACAGACCAAGCTAAATACATGAAACTAGATTAGACTGAACTAAAATATATAAGGGATTGTTTAATTCAAATAAAATATATTTTCGATTGTTTTTTTTATAATTGTTAATAATGTTTATATTATTACTTTCATTTTGTTATCAACGTTGTATTTTGATTTACGGCTTGTTGATTAGACGCAACCGGATGTTTGTCAGTCATAACACCAGGCAAGAATAGAGGGACTAGACTAGACAGACAGACAAGCGGAGAAAATCCAAAATGAGTTGCGGATGGGTAGCGGACAATCCTGTATGCATACATAATTGATTGCAAACATATTACGGATTGTTTCAAATGAGATTATTGGTTTTAGGCCGGACAAGATCGGACGATACCGAAGAAAGTCGAACAAGAACGGACAAGACTATACAGACCTTATATTTATCCGAATAATTTCCTATGAGTAAACGAAATTTCTTATACTTGTCTGTGAACCAGATCGTATTAATGTTTTTCATTTATATAAATACCAAAGAGTTCAATTTTCTGGCATCCACTTTTCATTTACTTGCATCCACTTTTCATTTACTTGCATCCACTTTTCATCTACTTGCATCCACTTTTCATCACGCCAAACAGGGTGTGAGGTCTATGCGACCCCACGCTAAACAGGGTGTGAGGTCTATGTGACCCCACGCCAAACAGGGTGTGAGGTCTATGTGACCCCACGCCAAACAGGGTGTGAGGTCTATGTGACCCCACGTTGAACAGGGTGTGAGGTCTATGTAACCCCACGCTAAACTCCGTCCACTTTCCGTCCACCCCATCCACTTTCCGTCCACCCCATCCACTTTCCGTCCACTTTTCATTCTTTCAGCTTTAATCTCATTGGGTTAGTTGGGTTAGGTTAGGTTAGGTTAGGTTTTTTAACCCAACTAAAAAATGAAAGAACACTCGTAATACACTTAGACATGTTGGATACACGAGACCTTGCACCATCTTGCCGATACCAAATATCGTTTATTGGTAATTGGAGTTGAGCGATAGCATCCATAAAGAACGTTTGTGGTACCTCCACATAAATTCCGTTAGTAATCTCCGTCTATTGGTGGGAAGAAGAGGAGTCTAGATCCCGAATATTCACCCTAAACCTGAAGCCGGTGAAGCCGGTCCAGCAGAACATCATCCAAGCTTGTGTCAGCTATAGAATTGATGGTTCAGGGATTGATGTAGATAGCTTTATTAGTAAATTGAACAGCCGTTGTACGAGAAGCCGCATTCTATCCATACACTTTACGTCCACTTTTCCGTCCACCGTCCACTTTTTCCGTCCACCGTCCACCGTCCACTTTTTCCGTCCACCGTCCACTTTTTCCGTCCACCGTCCACTTCTTCCACTTTACGTTCACTTTTCCGTCCACCGTCCACTTTTTTCGTCCACCGTCCACTTTTTCCGTCCACCGTCCACTTTTTCCGTCCACCGTCCACTTTTTTCCGTCCACTGTCCACTTTTTCCGTCCACCGTCCACTTTTTTCGTCCACCGTCCACTTTTTCCGTCCACCGTCCACTTTTTCCGTCCACCGTCCACTTCTTCAGTCCACTTTTCATCCACTTTAATCAGCTTTTAAACAGCTTTTTACAGCTTTTAATCAGCTTTTTAATCATATTTTAAACAGCTTTTTAATCAGCTTTTAAACAGCTTTTTAATCAGCTTTTAAACAGCTTTTTAATCAGTTTTCAAACAGCTTTTTAACAGCTTTTAATCAGCTTTTTAATCATATTTTAAACAGCTTTTTAATAATCTTTGAAACAGCTTTTTAACAGCTTTTAATCAGCTTTTTAATAATATTTTAAACAGCTTTTTAATTAACTTTGAAACAGCTTTTTGATCAGCTTTTAAACAGCTTTTTAATCAGCTTTTGAACAGCTTTTAATCCATTTTTAAACAGCTTTCAATCAGCTTTAAACAGCTTTCGACTAAAGCTAATCAGTTTAATCCACTTTAATCGGATTTTAATCGGGCCTTAAAAGAATACTAACTATATAAATCCATCAGTCATGTCCCAGACCTTCACACTGTAAAGTACTACAAAAGTGCTCTCTGTGAATTATTAACTACCGACAGAATTAGACCTCGACACATTATATTGCTTAGGACTTATTGGATTTCACACATACAGTACTATTCCAAATATTTAGAAAGATCGTAACAATCTGCTAGAGTAGACGGATAGGATACAAATAAAAATACCAACTGGCTCGTATGAGATAGTCGTTTAGAGCTGAAGAGTATTAAGTGAGAGAGAGAGAGAGAGGGTGGGAGGGAGAGAGAGAGAGATGGGAATTAATTTTCACGGAAATCGTATAAGAGCGGTTGTTTCGGACAATTCTACCAATCGACATTTACATCGCAGAAAGTTAACACCTATATTAAAAAATAAACTATTATCTCTAGGATATAAGTTAAAGCGACAGTATGGATAAAATAGATATATTCTCCAAAGTTGACTATGAGGATACTATCACAAAGAGTGAATTTTACACGTATTATCCTATAGCTCAAAATTATAGGGGTTGGAAGTGGGAACTAATGGGCGGGGTCTGGGGGTTGGAAGTGGGGTCTGGGGGGTTGGAAGTGGAGTTTTAGGGTGAAAGTGGGGGGTTGGGGGGCATGGTCTGGGGCGGGGTCTAGGGGTGGGGTGTGTGGTCTGAGGCGGGGTCTAGGGGTGGGGCTAGTGGTGGGGGTGGTCTTGGGCGGGGTCTAGGGTTGGGGGTAGTGGTGGGGTAGTAGTGGGGGTAGTGGTGGGGGGCGAGGAGTGAGGAGGCTCCAGAACATAGGATCTTTCCCTACTCGCCTCAATCGATTGCCCAGCCAATTTGTAGTCCTCAATTAGGCCTTGCATGTGCAATTTAGACTGTTCCGCCAGTATTTGCCTAGTTTCTTCCACTAGTATTTGCCTAGATTATTTCACTAGTATTTGCCTAGAATCAAATACTAGTTTCTGCCTAGACTCTACCACTATTATTTGTCTGGGCTGTTCCACTAATATTCGCCTAGACTCGTCCACTAGTATTTGTCTAGGCTGTTCCAATAGTTTTTGTCTATGCTGTTCTACTAGTTTATGTCTCAGCTGCTCCATTAATAGTTGCCTAGGCTCTTCCACTAGTTTTCGTCTAGGCTATTCCACTACTTTCTGCCTAAGCTGTTCGAATAGGCAAATAGACTCTTCCACTAATATTTGCCTAGACTGTTCCACTAGTTTTTGCCTAGACTCTTCCAGTAATATTTGCCTAGTACACTACACCTTTTCCAATTGTAATTCAGAAAGCGTCAATTTTAATTCAAAAAACCTCAATTGTAATTCAAAAAGCGTCAATTGTGATTCAGAATGGTCAATTGTAATTCAGAAAGCGTCAATTGTAATTCAGATTAGTTAATTGTAATTCAGAAAACGTCAATTGTAATTCAGAAAAGGTCAATTGTAATTCAGAAATAATTAATAATTATAAATATTTATAATTCATTAATATAGCTCTTTAAATAAATGTAGGGCATCCGTGGAAGTGATTGCAAAAGTTGTATTTTCTCTTGCACCAGGTGAATGGGACGTCGCAGGACGGCGAGCAAGGGCTGTAAAAAGGCGGCGCGGCGGCAGCTAAAACGTCCGGGAAGAATTTTTGAGATCCGACGAAAAATGCGCCTCGAAGATAAAAAATCATTTTAGGTTTCGAGCTGGTGCGTCTAAACCTGGGGGAGTTGAGATGCGAAAATGACACCACCCACTGGGGTTGTACACCAGAAAAATGTACAATCCCATTTACGCCAGCTGCCGTCACTTCCGTCGGGCCGTTTCCGCAAAAACCTCGATTTTCGAGGGGGTTTGACCCTCTGGAGGGTCGCGACAGGACGGAGGACGAAAGCAAGCAACAACGTGCGGACGGACATTCGCAGTTAGAGCATCGAAGACGCGCGGTTAACACATTGAAGATCTGCCGCCTCCGGGGGGTTAAAAAAGCCGAATTGGACCTTTTCAAAAACCCACGCGGTGCGGTCCCCCAGGTGAAATTCGGGAAACGCCTCAGACGTCAGTCGTTTCCGAATTGATCGAAATTTGCGATTACGTCCTGACCTGGTGTTTTAGGCCGAACGCTTCCTCACTCGGACCCCAAAAGTTAGCTTTACAAAAATTACCACTTTTGCGGAGGTCACGGCGAAGATGGCCAGGAAAAATGAAATTCACGTAAGGATTCCGGTAGAAAATTTCGAGACGCATCCTCCGACACTACTCTCGTAGATGCGCAATTCTTATCGGCGACGTTATTCAGATTTTTATGCCTTCCTCCGACTAGAACGGCCCCTGCGGTCTGAAAAAGTTGGTGCATCAGTTTATTTTAGCCAAGGAATAGACGAATGAACCCACGTACGGTGATTTTCGATAAGACTTCCGGATCGTGTAGTTTAGGCGACCAAAAATGACAAATATTTTTGCAAGAAAAAGTGAGATTTTTGAATTTCCTAAAAATTTTAAGCAAAAATACCGAAAAGTGAGGTAACAGTCGGACGTGTGGTGACGTTCCGGGCACACCGACATCGGAACGACGTCCGTGCGACGAAAACTGTCGGAGTTGTGGGTGAAAAAGTGAGAAAGCTTGAAAAATTCGCCCAGCCGCCCCCGGAGACAGCAGATGGGTGAAATGATTTTTAGATAATACTTGAATCTTTTGCAAATCAGTTGTGTTAAATTTCGAGTCGTTAAACGATTTATAAATATTTTTTTTAAAAATTCCAAAAAATCATGTTTTTTGCCCCCTTATTTGTTAAGTGACTTTTGGTCAATAGATGACTTATATATGTGAAAAAGGTTGCATAACTACCAGTATTTTTTATAAATATTAGCGCTGTGTGTTATTCCTTTTAATTGACATGGCAGTGAAAGGGTTAAAAATATTATTAATATTCAAGTTCATTTTTAGTGGAAAGTTCGAAAATTTGATAAGCAATATAAAGCAAATAATATATAAATAATATTTTTTATTTTGGTATTGTTTGTTTGAAATGAGTAATTGAGTAAATGAGTTTTAATAAATGAATAAGAATAGTGTAAGGTAATTTGTAAAGTGAAAACGTAATGTAATATAAGGTGCAGGATTGACTTGCGGTATTGGGGCACGTAGAAAGATCGATTGATATCAATTGACACATGGAGGCAGAGGGAAAACAAATAGACTAAAGTTTATTTACAGTGGCAATTCGGTGGGATATTGGGTATTTGCAAATTTTTCAATCGATTTAGTAGTAAATTTTTGTGGCGGGAGCCGTGGAAGTTTAGCTATCGATAACAATTTAGGGGTGTGTTTGCCGAGGGTTAATGCGTTTTTAGTGAAGGCTCGAGCTATTAGCAATAAAGTAGTTCAAAGTCTAAGAGCTAGTAAAATTTTAACAGTGCGGTTTACGAGTAGTCCTAGAGATGTTTGTTTCGGATCGGAAACCCTTGGAAGTTCGTACGCGTCACATGGTGAATATTATCTTCCATATGCCGTACAACATATTTAAAGTGGATTTCTAATTTTAATCTTGTTCGCTAAGGGTGGTTTTTGAATGACACGTTGTTCCTCCTCGAGAACCATAAAACTTAACGATTCCGAAATTACATACTGAATCGCTGTCTAAACATTTATCGCACAAGCTACCCCAAAAAAAATATGTAAGATTTTAGGGTGTGTATATTTAGGGACATAAATTAAGTGGCTTAAAAGCTTTGCTTTAGCGATTTATAAATAAAGTAATTATTATCAAAGTGCGTTTGGAATGTTTGTGCCTTGAGGAAGATATAATGCGAAATAAAAAAATATTATTAACTAAATGATATTTATTCTTCATCCCGGCGGGGTCGTTTTTAAAATGTAGCGCGTGAAATGGGGGGCCTAATACGATTTTTCTAACGATAAATCACAAATTTTCAGTTTTGTAGCGATATGAATTTTTAGGTGACATTCAAGTTACTCGGCGATATTAAAGCAGCATACTTTGTAGATCCCGGTGTCTCCACCCAGAGCACGGACATAATTTATGCGGCTGAAAGACTAGTATATATCTTCCCCATCGCGACGCATACAAAACACTCGCATTTTATACGCCACTTAATTGTCCCGACAACCGTAAGAATATAATTAGACACATGAATGCAATTATTGTCTCCTTCAATTCATACTAATTTAAATCACACAATAAATAATTTAACACAACTTTTTTTTTGTTCTTTTAAAGTTTTTTTTATTTTTCTTCTTTGGTATAGATTCGTGTGCATTTATGGCTTCCTCACATTCGCCTTTTTGTTATATTTGCCTGCGGCGTTTATTTCGCGTTCTTTTGTATACTTTCGTTTCACATCATTTTCTCTCTATTACCACAAATTTTCGCATTTACATATATTACGCATAAAATATTCCACATTTTACATGAATTTCAAAACATATTTTCAAATTCATACATATCATATTAACTTAACTATTAGCTTGGTGTAATTTATTTTATTTTTGGGCTTTAAATCATTTCGTTAATTCCAGGATTTAAAGGATAATTTTATTTTGACTAACAAATAAAATTTTTAAACTCTACTTGCATATATGTGAGCAACAGTTCTTAGTTGTATTATTAATAACAATTTTGCAAAGTTTCAAAATTTTTGGCAAACAAATGACAATTTTAGAAATTATCGCATAAATCTGAAAGAGACAATTTTTTTATTTCTGTACTTCTAACAGAATTTTATGAAACTAGCAACGTTTCTAAGTTGTATATTAATAATAATTTTACAAAATTTCAAATTTTTTGGCAAATAAATGACAATTTTAGAAATTATCGCATAAATCAGAGAGAAAAGACAATTTTTTTATTTCTGTATTTCTAACAGAATTTAATGAAACTTGCAACATTTCTAAGTTGTATTATTAATAATAATTTTGCAAAATTTCAACATTTTTGGCAAATAAATGACAATTTTAGAAATTATCGCATAAATCTGAGAGAAAAGACAATTTTCTTATTACTGTATTTCTTAACAGAATTTAATGAAATTTGCAACATTTCTTAGCTGTATTATTAGTAACAATTTTGCAAAGTTTCAAAATTTTTGGCAAAGAAATGACAATTTTAGAAATTATCGCATAAATCTGAGAGAAAAGACAATTTTTTTATTTCTGTACTTCTAACAGAATTTTATGAAACTAGCAACGTTTCTAAGTTGTATATTAATAATAAAATTTCAAAATTTTTGGCAAATAAATGACAATTTTAGAAATTATCGCATAAATCTGAGAGAAAAGACAATTTTTTTATTACTGTATTTCTTAACAGAATTTAATGAAACTTGCAACATTTCTTAGCTGTGTTATTAGTAACAATTTTGCAAAGTTTCAAAATTTTTGGCAAAGAAATGACAATTTTAGAAATTATCGCATAAATCTGAGAGAAAAGACAATTTTTTTATTTCTGTATTTATTAACAGAATTTAATGAAACTTGCAATATTTCTTAGCTGTATTATTAGTAACAATTTTGCAAAATTTCAAAATTTTTGGCAAATAAATGACAATTTTAGAAATTATCGCATAAATCTGAGAGAAAAGACAATTTTTTTATTTCTGTATTTCTAACAGAATTTAATGAAACTTGCAACAGTTCTAAGTTGTATTATTAATAATAATTTTGCAAAATTTCAACATTTTTGGCAAATAAATGACAATTTTAGAAATTATCGCATAAATCTGAGAGAAAAGACAATTTTTTTATTACTGTATTTCTTAACAGAATTTATTGAAACTTGCAACATTTCTTAGCTGTATTATTAGTAACAATTTTGCAAAGTTTCAAAATTTTTGGCAAAGAAATGACAATTTTAGAAATTATCGCAAAAATCTGAGAGAAAAGAAATTTTTTTAATTTCTGTACTTCTAACAGAATTTTATGAAACTAGCAACGTTTCTAAGTTGTATATTAATAATAATTTTACAAAATTTCAAAATTTTTGGCAAATAAATGACAATTTTAGAAAATATCGCATAAATCTGAGAGAAAAGCCAATTTTTTTATTTCTGTATTTATTAACAGAATTTAATGAAACATGCAATATTTCTTAGCTGTATTATTAGTAACAATTTGGAAAGTTTCAAAATTTTTGGCAAAGAAATGACAATTTTAGTAATTATCGCATAAATCTGAGAGAAAAGACAATTTTTTTATTTCTGTACTTCTAACAGAATTTTATGGAACTAGCAACGTTTCTAAGTTGTATATTAATAATAATTTTACAAAATTTCAAAATTTTTGGCAAATAAATGACAGTTTTAGAAATTATCGCATAAATCTGAGAGAAAAGCCAATTTTTTTATTTCTGTATCTATTAACAGAATTTAATGAAACTTGCAATATTTTTTAGCTGTATTATTAGTAACAATTTTGCAAAGTTTCAAAATTTTTGGCAAAGAAATGACAATTTTAGTAATTATCGCATAAATCAGAGAGAAAAGACAATTTTTTTAATTCTGTATTTCTAACAGAATTTAATGAAACTTGCAACATTTCTAAGATGTATTATTAATAATAATTTTGCAAAATTTCAACATTTTTGGCAAATAAATGACAATTTTAGAAATTATCGGATAAATCTGAGAGAAAAGACAATTTTTTTATTACTGAATTTCTTAACAGAATTTAATGAAACTTGCAACATTTCTAAGTTGTATTATTAATAATAATTTTGCAAAATTTCAACATTTTTGGCAAATAAATGACAATTTTAGAAATTATCGCATAAATCTGAGAGAAAAGACAATTTTTTTATTTCTGTATTTCTAACAGAATTTAATGAAACTTGCAACATTTCTTAGCTGTATTATTAGTAACAATTTTGCAAAGTTTCAAAATTTTTGCCAAAGAAATGACAATTTTAGAAATTTTCGCATAAATCTGAGAGAAAAGACAATTTTTTTATTTCTGTATTTCTAACAGAATTTAATGAAACTTGCAACATTTCTTAGCTGTATTATTAGTAACAATTTTGCAAAGTTTCAATATTTTTGGCAAAGAAATGACAATTTTAGAAATTATCGCATAAATCTGAGGGAAAAGACAATTTTTTTATTACTGTATTTGTTAACAGAATTTAATGAAACTTGCAACATTTCTTAGCTGTATTATTAGTAACAATTTTGCAAAGTTTGAAAATTTTTAGCAAAGAAATGACAATTTTAGAAATTATCGCATAAATCTGAGAGAAAAGCCAATTTTTTTATTTCTGTATTTATTAACAGAATATAATGAAACTTGCAATATTTCTTAGCTGTATTATTAGTAACAATTTTGGAAAGTTTCAAAATTTTTGGCAAAGAAATGACAATTTTAGTAATTATCGCATAAATCTGAGAGAAAAGCCATTTTTTTATTTCTGTATTTATCAACAGAATTTAATGAAACTTGCAACATTTCTTAGCTGTATTATTAGTAACAATTTTGCAAAGTTTCAAAATTTTTGGCAAAGAAATGACAATTTTAGAAATTATCGCATAAATCTGAGAGAAAAGACAATTTTTTTATTACTGTATTTCTTAACAAAATTTAATGAAACTTGCAACATTTCTTAGCTGTATTATTAGTAACAATTTTGCAAAGTTTCAAAATTTTTAGCAAAGAAATGACAATTTTAGAAATTATCGCATAAATCTGAGAGAAAAGACAATTTTTTTATTACTGTATTTCTTAACAGAATTTAATGAAACTTGCAACATTTCTTAGTTGTATTATTAGTAACAATTTTGCAAAGTTTCAAAATTTTTAGCAAAGAAATGACAATTTTAGAAATTATCGCATAAATCTGAGAGAAAAGACAATTTTTATTTCTGTACTTCTAACAGAATTTTATGAAACTAGCAACGTTTCTAAGTTGTATATTAATAATAATTTTACAAAATTTCAAAATTTTTGGCAAATAAATGACAATTTTAGAAATTATCGCATAAATCTCAGAGAAAAGCCAATTTTTTTATTTCTGTATTTATTAACAGAATTTATAGAAACTTGCAATATTTCTTAGCTGTATTATTAGTAACAATTTTGCAAAGTTTCAACATTTTTGGCAAAGAAATGACAATTTTAGAAATTATCGCATAAATCTGAGAGAAAAGACAATTTTTTTATTTCTGTATTTCTAACAGAATTTAATGAAACTTGCAACATTTATAAGTTGTATTATTAATAATAATTTTGCAAAATTTCAACATTTTTGGCAAATAAATGACAATTTAAAAATTATCGCATAAATCTGAGAGAAAAGATTTTTTTTTTATTTCTGTACTTCTAACAGAATTTTATGAAACTAGCAACGTTTCTAAGTTGTATATTAATAATAAATTTACAAAATTTCAAAATTTTTGGCAAATAAATGACAATTTTAGAAATTATCGAATAAATCTGAGAGAAAAGACATTTTTTTTATTACTGTATTGCTTAACAGAATTTAATGAAACTTGCACCATTTCTTAGCTGTATTATTATTAACAATTTTGCAAAGTTTCAAAATTTTTGGCAAAGAAATGACAAATTTTAGAAATTATCGCATAAATCTGAGAGAAAAGACAATTTTTTTATTTCTGTACTTCTAACAGAATTTGATGAAACTAGCAACGTTTCTAAGTTGTATATTAATAATGAATTTACAAAATTTCAAAATTTTTGGCAAATAAATGACAATTTTAGAAATTATCGCATAAATCTGAGAGAAAAGCCATTTTTTTATTTCTGTATTTATTAACAGAATTTAATGAAACTTGCAACATTTCTTAGCTGTATTATTAGTAACAATTTTGCAAAGTTTAAAAATTTTTGGCAAATAAATGACAATTTTAGAAATTATTGCATAAATCTGACCGAAAAGACAATTCTGTATTTATTTACCGAATTTAATGAAACTTGCAACATTTCTTAGTTGTATTATTAAAAACAATTTTAAACTGCTCAACTTCCTCTAGTATACGGTCTACATAATCCTTGTAACTAACAGTTAGCGAAGCTGTGGTATAAACTAAGATTTAAGCAAACTCCAATTTAAATATTCTTTATTTTTGATTTCAGGAAGTTAACTATATAATGTCTCGATTACTCTTGTCAGTCCGTTACGTTCAGTCCAACTTAATCCCGATCTCCGATAATAAATTAGTTATCTGGCTAAGTTCACTGGGTCCTGTTTAATCGTTTTCTCACGGAAAAAACACGATTTTTATATTAACTTTAAAGCCCGAAAATCCCAGTCTTCCATCAGATATTTAAAGAAATCAACCGATTTATTACGTTGGCGAGTTTACAAAAGAAGGAATTTTAGGCTTTAGATTTCATTTCGACTTATCTAAATGTAGGGAGTTCAGGAATGTTTTAATTAAAGTGAACTTATTTGTAAATAGATTCAATTCGATCTTTCTCGTTCCTTTATATTTGACTAGCTATTGGCTCCGAGCGCAACAACACTAGCGCCAAAGGTGACAGTTTTAAACGTTAATTCAGGATTTAAAGGATAATTTTATTTTGACTAACAAATAAAATTTTTAAATTCTACTAATTTAATTATATTCATAATTACTTCATGACCGAAATACGAGAAAATATATTTCCTTAAAATTATTATTTATGAAGTGAATCGCAAAATTTCTAACAATGTGTGTACAAAATGTGTAACAAAGTGTGTCTGAAAGTGTTTTCTCTGATGGTTGTAATTATATAAATTGCATATTGATAACAGCTTCCGTTAAATATATAAATTGCATTTTGATAACAGCTTCCGTTCGCGATACATGACTTAACCCCTTGACATACAATGACGTCTCTGAAACGTCATGTATATGTGATAAGATCACATGTATATGACACGTCAACGCGCATTTTATTCGTATGTCAAGGGGTTTGAAAATGGCAAAAATCGAGCAAATTTTCGTAAAATTTGGTCGCCCGAGGAGAGAACTGGGAAACTAATTAATATTTTTAAGGAAGCCTGGGTGCAGCCGCAGGGAAATGACCTCCTGAAAACGATTCCGATCCGTTTTTAATTATTTAATTATCTGCAACCGTTCTCGAGATACGGACTTGTGAAGTCGAAATTCTGGAAAATTTGAATTCAGAATTTTGCAGTAAAAAATTGAGTTTTTTCAAACAATTTACACATGAAAATCACACTTGAAAATGACCGTCATACGTCGAAACTTAAGTCGTGATATGTGCAGAAATTTATATAACTGTGAATAACAAGTTGTATAACATTTTTACATAGTATAAGTGCGATATAAACATATTTTGATTTACAACATTGACAAACAACATTGACAGACAACATTTAACAACATTGTATTTATTTACACATATTACATTGAATTTTTCAATTCAATGTAATTTACACATCGATTTTCTCTTCTTGTCGTCTAGTTTCAGTGTGGCGACAATAATTTCGCTGGGATTTGTTGTTCCCGAGAGGATTATAGGAAACCGAAACTGCAACTTTTTTCCAGATCAAAACCATGGATTTTTTTGGCGATTTTTTCAGAAAATTTTAGGGCTTTCAGAATATTTTTGCTGAATACGATTTTCCAGGTAATTGGGTTCAAATGGTCAAAATACCCAAGATATAGGCTATATCTTGCTTATTTGTAACTTTAGAGCGAAAATCGTTTTCAGCACTTTGAGTTTCACAACATCGATTTTCTCGCATTTCGTCGTTTCCGCGGCTTAGACTGCTTATTTATTTATTGGACTAATAGTCGCCAGCACTCCGTCGACAAGGACACTATGCTGGTACATAATAATTAATACATCATAATTAATAACATAATAAGAAGAGGCAAGAACGTAGACCGAATTAACAGAAAATAGTCAATTTAAATTTAGTTTCTGGTGATGACTAGGTCGTGATCCAATCTTCTTAGATTTTTGGCGCATTCGTCAAAAATCTTCCACCATTTCTTGTTTTTTTCGACTTCCCTTAACTCCTCTTCGTCTCGTGGCCAGGAGCATCCTGCATGGGACATACTCAGTTCGGAATCTTGCCTCCATTTTGAGATGACCGGACAATAAAAAAGCACGTGTGGAGCTGTGTCTTCTTCACCGCACTGGCATAGTGGCGATGCCCTTTTTCCAAAGCGATGTAGGTAAGACTGAAAATTTCCATGGCCTGTAATAAGTTGGACCGCGTGGTGCGAGAGACAGATCTCCATATTAATCCACTTGTCGATAGACGAGATAAAGTTTTTAGTCCAAAGACCAGTTCCTGACGCATTCCATCGCTGTTGCCACTCCCTGTTAAGATAGGTGTTGATCCCGTGCTTTATAGCCTGGCTTGGTACTTTCTTGAAAACTTCAGCACAATTTTGAGGTTCTGGGCCCGTGGAGTCTTGACCAGAAGCTTGTCTTGCCAGACTGTCGGCTCTTTCGTTACCTGTCAGGCCGTCATGTGCCCTCACCCAATGGAAGCTTAGATTAGTGTTTTGTGAGACCTCGTTATAGAGCTGCCATGTGTCGAATAGTATCTCGGTTGGCGAGGCCATGTTTTGAAGAGCATCTAGAGCAGATTTGCAATCGGATAGAATAGAGCATTCGTCCATTACGTCAGATTTCGAAAGAATATACGCTAATGCCCGGTTAATTGCAATTAACTCTGCTTGAAATATCGAGCAGTAGTCAGCCAAACCAAATGTTTCGAAATGAAACTCCTCTTCTTCATTGTATGCTACAAAAGCTGCTCCAACTCCTGCGTATAATTTAGAGCCGTCTGTGAATATTTTTATTCGGTGTGAGTTGGTGGGTGACGTAGTGTAGACAAGGGGGCGAAAATAGGCGGGATGGATAAGATGCTCAAGGTGGGTCTTTGTTTCCAAAAGGTCGGAGGATATGTTAAGGCCGGTTATTTCTCTTAGGGTCTGGTTTTCAAGGGAATGTTTGGTTTGGTACAATGAAACCTGTTTTAGTCGGAGGTCGGAAGGTATAAGTCCGGAGATAACGCAGGCTGCCTCAGTGGATACCGTTCGGTATGCTTTCGCCGCTCTTAGTGTGCAGACTCGTTGTACGCTCAGGAGCTTAGCTTTTTCCCTAACTCCACAAGACTTATGCCAAATGGGAGCGGCGTATAATAATCCTGGTTCAATTGCTCCGCTATAAATTTGTTTCAAAGCTATTTTGCCTAAGCCCCATTCCTTCCTTGCCACCCGGCCAAGTTGAACACTCAACTGTTTGGCCTTTACACAAGCTAATTTAATGTGTGGTTTAAAGTTTAGATTTCTATCTATTGTGACCCCCAGATATTTTAAATTATCCTGGCACTTGATCTGCTTATCTCCTAGTGTAACAACTGGTCTACGCTGCCTCGGATTTTTTCCAAAGAATATTGCCTCGGTCTTATTGGCATTAAAGATTAATTTGTGGTTCTTGGCCCAAGCTAATAAAACTTCTAGTGCTTGATTGGTTTTCTCTTTTAGGCCCATTATACTACCACAAGAAGTAATAAGCATGGTATCATCTGCGTAGGCAACTATATTACACCCTACTGGAAGATCATACTCGAAAATTGTGTCGTATAGAATATTCCAGTAGGTAGGGCCCGATTTCGATCCCTGTGGGCAACCTTTACTGACTGATCTCTCCTCGCATAAGCCTGGTTCAGAGATTATGGCTTTACGGTTGCTGAAGTAATCTTTACTCAAGCTAATGAGATTATCAGGGCACTGTTTGATAACTAATTGTTCCATAATGTTAGGCCACCAGGCATTGTCGAAAGCACCGCTTATATCAAGTGCAACAATGGCACAATATTGTTTCTGAGCAATATTGTCTTTGATAGATTGAATGACTTTGGTTATGGTATCGGTGGTTCCTACGCCTTTTCTGAATCCAAATTGGTTGTTACTAATTAAATTGCGACTATAAAGATGGTAACCGATCCTGGTGATGAGCAAGGTGTCGAGGACTTTCCCAATTACAGGCATAAGACTTATGGGCCTAAAGTCTTTACAGGATGTACCTTGTCTAAGTGGTTTGGGAATTATTTTTACTAGTTGTAGTTTCCAAATTGCTGGAAAAACGCCACATCTTAGACATTTGTTAAATATTGAATTGGTAAAACCATACAACATTATAGATAATCAGATAAACTTAATAAAGACGGAACAAAGCTTGAATATATAAATATACTCAACCTTTCCGGAACTCTATAATACTAATGAGTCTTTTTAGGACTACCAAAAACAAATCTCTTATGAAATTTGTCCGTTATTCTATAGCTTTCAGTCCACCTTCGTGGCACTCAACAAAAACCATACAAAAACTCAACGTTATTTGTATGGTTTTTGTTGAGTGCCACGAAGGTGGACTGATTAGTATTATAGAGTTCCGGAAAGGTTGAGTATATTTATATATTCAAGCTTTGTTCCGTCTTTATTAAGTTTATTTGTTAAATAGTTTATGGAAAACTTGAGGCGCAGCCTTAAATGCCGCTGACACGATATCCGATGAGAGTCCGTCTATGCCTGGAGCCTTTTTGGGATTTATACCGTTGATCGCCATTACAATCTTTGGAATTGTGAATAAAGGGTCGTCGGGTCCACCTTTTCCTTCTAGAGCTGTTTTTCTAGACTGTAAGTGTTCCACTAAGTCTGTTTCGGCTTAGACTGCCCGTGTCTATGGTATTTCTTAACTGAAAGCTTCCCGGGGAATATTATATACGTTCTCCGACTAATTTTGGGACGGTGAATCGATTGGTGATGACTAGAAGTCTCTGTGGCGAGCGGTTCAAAAGACAGTCGGAAATGCGATTGTGTAAAGCGAAAAAATATTGAAAATTTGTTTATTTGTAACTTTGGAGCGAAATGAACTGGAAAACCGTTTTCACCACTTCGTTTAATTTCCTTCGTGTAACTAGGAAAATATAACGAAAAAAATTTGTAAAAAAATTTTCGACAAAAATTTTCCATAATTTCGTTCGAAAAATACATGCTTTTTCGGGTTTTTTCGATTTTTTCGAAAACGGTAAAGAGCAGCGAAATCATTTTGGGCACACAGAAACTACACGACAAGACGAACAAGTCGATATGTAAATTGTACGGAAATATTCATTAATTCGTCGATAAATTTCAAACTGAAATTTACCCGATTCTCGATTTGCTAAGTAGATATCTCGGAAGCGGTTGCATATAATTAAAAACGAATTCGGCATCGTTTTCAGAAGGTCATTTTCCCATGAATACACTAAGATTGTCGGCCGGAAATTCACGACTCTCCGAGATCTCCACTAGAGCGCCGAAAGTTCATAAAAATTTCTTCAATTTTTGCAGGCGAAAGTGAACCGAAGGAGGTAGCGAAATATAATTTGCATATCTGTAATCAGCAGCAAAAATGCTTTAAGAAACGTTTTTAAATTTTGCTGTGACTCAAAAAATTACGATTTTGACAAAATCAATTTTCTCGCATTTCGTCGTTTTCGCGGTCTAGATTTCCCGTTCCGATGGTATTTCTTAACTGAAAGCTTCCCGGGAAATCTTATATACGTTCTCCGACTAATTTTGGGACGATGAATCGATTGGCGATGACTAGAAGTCTCTGTGGTGAGCGGTTCAAAAGTTATGAGAGTCGGAAATGTGTGATTGTGTAAAGCGAAAAAAATATAGAAAATTTGTTTATTTGTAACTTTAGAGCGAAATGAACTGGAAAACCGTTTTCACCACTTCGATTTCCTTCGTGTAACCAGGAAAGTATCACGAAAAAAAATTGCAAAAACGCTGAATCGATTGGCGATGACTAGATGACGAATACAAATTTGCAGAGATTGCAGTCGCATACTGTAATTTTTAAAACTTATTTACTAATAATACCGGAAACTGTAATTAAAAAAAAAAGCAATTGTTAGTTTTTACAGTTTCAAATTCGTACGGCTGATGTTGCTATTTAAACTGTAATTTTTAGAGTGTACTTTTTTTCCGTGTTCTTAGATTATCCGCGGTAAATTCATTAGTTTCCAAAATCACTGAGTTTCCAAAATTCGGCTCGAATGCCGAAATATCTTCAAATTTAAAAAAATCTATTTTCTCGCATGTCGTCGTTTCCGAGGCCTAGACTTCCCGAGTCGCTGGTATTTCTTTACTGAAAGCTTCCCAGCGAATATTATATACGTATCAGGACTAATTTTGGGACGCTAAATCGATTGGTGAAGACTAGAAGTCTCTGTGGTGAGCGGTTCAGAAGTTATGACAGCGTCAAATCAGTAGGAAATGTATGCTAGTGTACAGCAAAAAAAAAAATTTAGTTTATTTGTTACTTTAGAGCGAAATAGACTGGAAAACCGTTTTTATCAGTTCGATTTCATTCGTGTAAGAAAAAAAAAATCACGAAAAAAATTTGAAAATAAATTTTCGACAAAAATTTTCCATAATTTCGTTCGAAAAATACATGCTTTTTCGGTTTTTTCGATTTTTTCGAAAACGGTAAAGAGCAGCGAAATCATTTTGGGCACACAGAAACTACACGGCAAGACGAATCAGTCGATGTGTAAATTGTACGGAAATATTCATTAATTTGTCGATAAATTTCAAACTGAAATTTACCCGATTCTCGATTTGTAAGTAGATATCTCGGAAGCGGTTGCATATAATTAAAAACGAATTGCGGCATCGTTTTCAGAAGGTCATTTTCCCTTCCCTTTCCCTTCCCAAGATTGTCGGCCGGAAATTCACGACTTTCCGAGATCTCCACTAGAGAGCCGAAATTTCATAAAAATTTCTTCAATTTTTGCAGGCGAAAGTGAACCAAAGGAGGTAGCGAAATATAATTATCTAATTATCTTTAATTATATAATTATTTATATATATTATATAATTATCTGTAATCAGCAGCAAAAATGCTTTCAGAAACGTTTTTAAATTTTGCTGTGACTCAATTTCTCGCATTTCGTCGTTTTCGCGGTCTAGACTTCCCGTTCCGATGGTATTTCTTAACTGAAAGCTTCCCGGGAAATATTATATACGTTCTCCGACTAATTTTGGGACGATGAATCGATTGGCGATGACTAGAAGTCTCTGTGGTCAGCGGTTCAAAAGTTATGACAGTCGGAATTGTGTGATTGTGTAAAGCGAAAAAAATATAGAAAATTTGTTTATTTGTAACTTTAGAGCGAAATGAACTGCAAAACCGTTTTCACCACTTCGATTTCCTTCGTGTAACCAGGAAAGTATCACGAAAAAAAATTGCAAAAACGCTGAATCGATTGGCGATGACTAGAAGTCTCTGTGGTGATCGGTTCAAAAGTTAGGACAGTCGGACAGTCGTGATTGTGTAAAGCGAAAAAATTTTGAAAAATTGTTTATTTGTAACTTTAGAGCGAAATAAACTCGAAAATCGTTTTCAGCACTTTGATTTCCAACGAGGAATGGTAAATCATTATGTCGGGCCTGTAGCGATTCAGGATACTCGATGTCTGCTTCGATAAAATACCCAATAGGTGATGATTCACCTATTGGTTTTTCACTCATTTTCGTCACGTCAAAGCTAAAATTTCAGTCTCCGTCAACCATTTAAAACCACCGTAAGGCATTAGTTGATAAAGTGCCCAGCCATACAAATTATTCGCATCCCAGTACGCTAACTAGGGCTTTCAATACCGGAGCAAAAATGAAAACCGGTATTTTGGTATTATTCGTTTTCAAAACCGGAATACCGGTATTGATACCGGTATTACCAGAAAAAATATTTTCGACTGATTTTAATAAATATTAATGATAATGGTGATTTATTAAAAAGAAAACAAAGGAAAAACTTTAATTAAAATTTAATTTTTTTTTTAATTAAAAACATATACTTATTTAGTTATAAACTATACAAAAAAATATTTAAACGAAATAAGTATAAAAACTAAACATTTGTTTACTCCTTCTGTATATAAAAAAAACAAATTATTTATAGCAAACATTCGGAACAAAGTTATCATAAACATTACTACATTTCGCAATTTGAGTTTGTTTTTATTAAAATATGCCCGAAAAAACATAAACAATCAATTGTGTTGTCGTTCAGACTGGAGCGAATCTTTGTATATAAGTGACTTGCTGCAGAAAACGCCCTTTACGATTCTTGTACGATTCTTTGTTGCAATTGTACTTAATTGGTCGTACGTCAGTGGCAAATATTTTCCTTTTACTCCTGTTTTTCCAAAAATAGCAATTTCGTCTATTATAATTGGTTCTACCCCTTGCACTTTTATAATTTTAGGTTGAACTGAAAGTTTTTGTTGGATTGCTGATTGAAGTTGCAGTTTTAATTTGTCATGGTTATGAAAAGCAAGGTTGGAGCCAGTCCTTAATGTATTGGTCAGATTTCTTTCCAAGGATTCTTCGGAATTTTCGTCTTTATCTGAATCTGATCCAACATGTTCTTCTGCGGTTTCGGGCGAAAGTCGTTTAATCAAACGAATTATTTAACGTATTAAGTGACTGTGGAAATGTAGTTTGAACTAAATGGCTATTATGTTGTTCTCCACTATGTAAGTACTGAAGTACCTGCGATACATTATTTCGTCTTTGTAATATGCGAATCTTTAAAGCGTCATAAACTTCTTTAGCAATTTCAAAATTTTGATTCGGAAGAGGTTCCATCATAAATATTATTGTTTCATCTGCTGTAAGAAGATTAGAATCTTGGTGACATAAGGCATCAACTGCTAATTTTATAGGAGTAAGGGAAGTGACAATTTCAGATAATAAATTAAAGTATGGCTTTCAAACCATTAAAGCACTAAACATCGGCTATAGCATGGGCGTCAGAATTACAAACATCATCTGTTACGCTGATGACGCAGTGCTCTTAGCGGACAACGAGGACGATCTCCAGCGTCTACTATATAAGTTCTCCCAATCAACAGCAAAGTATAACTTGCAGATTTCAGCCGAAAAAAACAAAATGCATGGTCATCAGCAAAATACCAATAAGATGCAAGTTGCAGTCTGCGAACAACATTATAGAACAAGTAAACACATTTAAGTATCTTGGGGTAGACATAACGGACAGCAAAAGACTTAAAGAGGAGGTCAGAAGATCAACAACCAAAGCAGCACAAATATCCGGAGGACTACATAACATCATTTGGAAGAACAAATATATGTCCTCACATAGCAAAGTCAGAATTTACAAAACATGTGTTCGTCCCATTCTAACATACGCGGCTGAAACGAGGGCAGAAACTAACCCAACTAAACAACAAATGCGCACCACCGAAATGAAGACACTACGTGCAATATCAGGCGTGACTCTTATTCATCGAAAAAGAAGTAAAGAAATCAGGGAAAATCTGAACGTACAGGACGTGGTGCGATGGACCAGAGCCAGACGAAGAGAGTGGGACAGACACGTAGACCGGATGGGCCCAGAACGACTGGCAAAATGGGCCAAAGTAGCAAAACCCAACACAAAACGCCCCATGGGAAGACCACTAAAGCGATAGAACGAGTCATGGAGCTCAAGGTCGCAAGAGACAAGAGATGCGTAAAGAAACAGGACAATGTCCTAAAAAGAAGTAGGAGGAGGAGGAAATAAAAATTAATTCCGGAATTTATGTCAATAAGGGCTTTTTGAACACAATATCTCAATTGGTAAAATGTTTCTAAGATAAGTAACATGCTATTCTATCTTGTTTTACAGTCTAATTTTAAAGCAATTTCTCTACCAAAATCTTCTTTTACATATTTCTGTAAAAAATTATCATTTTTAGTATGTGAATTTATAAATATTTTGACTACCTTTCTTATGTTTTGTTACAAGAGGAGAAATAGTAGCATGACTAATACTGACCGTAGTATCTACTAAATTAGATTCTATAACGACGCCGTCAACATATTCTCCATTCTCATCATCTTCTACTTCAAGATTCATGCATCAACAATTTCATCGTTTGGTTCTGAGTCAGAACCAAACGATGAAATTATCAGAACTTCGGACCTTGACTTATAAAGTATATCGGTTATAGCTACACCAAGCAGATCTGATGCTCAGCATCAATAAGTTTGCCTAATTTAACCACAACCGATGCCCCATCAGTGGTTATGCTGACTATATCTTTAGAAATACAGAAGCCAAATTCTTCTAACTTTTCTCTAACCAGCATTAAACACCTTTCTGTCGGCAGACTTCCAAATACTCGTACTAGTCCAATATTAAAAAAAAAATCTCCAGCAGTATGTATATTTATATTTAGATATCTTCGATTGCGAATCGATGTCCATTCATCAAATGTTACACTCAAAGTTACCTCACTGCTTTTTCTCAGATTTATTCCATGCATTGTCTTTAATGAGTATGTAGTCCACTAGTAGAGCCTCCACCACATTTTATTTCCTTTGAACACTCTTTACACTTGGCTAGATGAACATTTGTTTCATATAAAAAATAGTGCTAAACCGAAGATGCATCGTTGCCCTTTTGTGTTTTAAGAACTCCATTTGTGTGGACGTAGACATGGCGTACGATACGCCGCGTATCGTATATGTATATTTAAAACTTAATAAAATCATTATAAAAATTTGATAATAAAAAACTTACGGTTTCAAACAACGAACATTACACCAATTTACAGCAAATAATAAATTCAGAAATATAGCTTATATCGTTGAATGTATGTGTCGTTAATCGTGTGCGTGAGAGATGACGCGTAAACAGGAAAGCAAGTTTATTTTTAACGAAATTCAGTGACTAACTTCACTATGCATTGAAGAGGTATAAATACGAATTTATTATTCTTGTTCTTATTCTGTTCTGCTAATTGAAATAACTAATATAAATAAAAAGTAAGATATTTTACACAAATACCGAAATACCGGTATTTTTCTTGTAATACCGATTTTCTAATACCGGACAAAATAGACTTAAATCCCGGTTTTCGGGATCACGGGATTCCGGTATTGAAAGCCCTAACGCTAACCAAAAAAAAACACATTTTTGATGCGGGTAACCAAAAAATACGTTTTTTTTCGATTTCCTCAAAAACAGTAACGAAATCATTTTCGGCACAGAAACTACTCGACAAGACGAACAAATCGATGTGTAAATTGATCGAAAAGTTTCAATTTTTCATGGCGAAATTTCAAACTGAAATTTTACGATTGTGGAATTGATAAGTCGATATCTCAGAAACTGTGATACATAATTAAGAAAGGTTTGCAGCAGAAGATCACTTTCTTATTGACACTCACGGAAAAAAGTACACTCTAAAAATTACAGTTTAAATAGTAGCAGCGGCCTTACGAATACAAATTTGCAGAGATTGCAGTCGCATACTGTAATTTTTAAAACTTATTTACTAATAATACCGGAAACTGTAATTTAAAAAAAAGCAATTGTTAGTTTTTATAGTTTCAAATTCGTACGGCTGATGTTGCTATTTAAACTGTAATTTTTAGAGTGTACTTTTTTTCCGTGTTCTTAGATTATCAGCGGTAAATTCATTAGTTTCCAAGATGACTGAGTTTCCAAAATTCGGCTCGAATGCCGAAATATCTTATACACTAATTATACACTAGGCGTGCCGTTTTTGGTTATCCCTTTCACTTCTTTAATTTTCTTCTGTAGATGGATAATGTCATATTTCCGTTGGCACCCCTCTATTTCTGCGCATTCTTTTCTATTCCATTCAGCTTTCGCTTCCCTGATTTTTTGTCTTATTTTTGTATGGGAGTTTTTGTATCTGGTAGAGTTTACGCCTTTGTGTTTTCTTCTTTCTTCCATCATCTGTAGGATTTCAGCTGTCATCCATGTGTAGCGGCAACGAGCCGTTCCATTTTTATTTCTTAGTTTACGAGTTCATTATAATAATTACCCACATATTTTCGAACAATTTCCGAACATATTTGATTAGGGTCGGTAATGTAATCCTCGAGCAGATTAAGAAATATTTGTACTTTTAGTTTTACCGGCGCATTACGGTGATTACATAAATATTTTCAAAAGAATTTCCGAAAATATTTTATTAGGGTCAATGGTGTAATCTCCGGGTAAATTACGACAAGATGTTTTTCCCGAGAATCGGTAATCACCGAAGCGACAAATAGCCGAAAATAGAAAAATAATCACCCCCAGATGAGGGACATAACATAAATACCTGAACCCCCGAACATGTAGGTCTGTTCCCTCTCGACAGTCAGGCGCAAACAGTCAGCAAGTCGACTCCAGTTCAGTTCAACAGCCAGGCGCAACCAACCAAAGAGTCCAGTCCAGCTAGTGGACACGGTCAGCGAAGCGACTCCAGTTCAGTTCAACAGTCAGACGCAACCAACCAACGAGTTCAGTTCAGTCCAGCCAGTAGACTCAGACACACCAGGCATGCCAGTGGACACAGTCAGCGAAGTGACACCAGTCACACTAGTTCAGTTGACATTAGAGACATTAGTGACACTAGTTCAGTTCAGTCCAACCAGTTCAACCAGACTCAAACAGCAGTCAGTCAAACAAACCAGTCGAGTCCAGTTCAGAGAGTCCAGCTTTACTCATTCCGTTAACAGTGTTTGTATCTCTTGTACACTTGCATGTATATATATCGTCCATGTAAATAAATTCCTCTGCAAACCGTGGGAGATACATTATTCTACGGCGTATCACACCACACATGTTTGTCTAGCCGTTTTTTTCATGTTGTCTGTCATTAGATTTTCTTCTTGTGTTTTTAATATTATGCCTTTGCAGTCCTGCCACATGTTTTCGCCTCGTATCATCTTCATTTCTTCATCCATAACCTTTCGAATTGCTTTTTACGTGCTGGGTCAATTATCTCTGTCTATTCTTGAGTTCTTTTTTGTTTTGGTTCTTCTTAAATCTTCCCGCCAGCATGTTATGGTCCGATGGTGCGTCTGCTCCTGGAAATGTTTTTACCGAAGTTATTGCGTTTCTGTATCGTTTGTTTATGCAGATGCAGTCAATTTGGTTTCTTATTATTCGGTTAATTGCGTGTGAGGACGAAGACCATATGTATAATCTCCTTTAGGTAATTTGAAGAAAGTGTTTGTAATTATTAGTTCTTCCAAACAAAAGCTAGCGAACCTACCTCCTCTTTCATTCCTTTCACCCAGACCGTGTCTTCCGATGTACGCGCCCTCTCGTCCTTCACCCACTTGTGCGTTCATGTCTCCCATGATAATAGTCATTTCGTTACTTTTTGTCATGTTTAGGACTTCTTCTATTGCTTCGTAGAATTTCCCTATTTGTTCTTCTTCGTAATCATATGTTGGGACGTATACTTGTATAATGTTCCTGATGTTTAGGACTTCTTCTATTGCTTCGTAGAATTTCCCTATTTCTTCTTCTTCGTAATCATATGTTGGGACGTATACTTGTATACTGTTCAGAATTTCCCTATTTCTTCTTCTTCGTAATCATATGTTGGGACGTATACTTGTATAATGTTCAGATGTTCGCTTTTTGCATATTTGTTATCTGCAGAAAAAATGCTTCCAGAAACGATTTTACATTTTGCTATAGTGTTTTAAAATAACGATTTTAGCGAAATCGGTTTTCTGTATTGTTCTGTTTCTTCTGTATTGTTTTCTGTATGTTTTTCTGTATATTAACATTTTGTCGTTTCCTATATCCACGAACGACGGCTATCCACGAATAGCTTCCAGCCACTTCGATCGCGGGCTATATAATATATTAGTAAAAGTAAGTAAACGTACTTTATGAGGGTGTATTTCTCATGAAGTACGTAAACTTATTTTGTGAGGAATATTCACAATTTTTAACGCTTTTTGAAATTCAGATGTATATAGAAGTATAGTTTATCAATCGAGTTAATTCAGGGCCTTAATTCATATATTGCTAAATGTTTTTGTTAAATTTCCAATTTTTGGAAAAATATGTAAAATTGAAATTTCGTTTATTCTTACAAGTCATTATTTTTTTATAAAAATAATGCGTTGTAGGGGGTCCCCGACACCCCTACAACTCATTATTATAGTTTATTACCCCCGAAATATAGTTTATTACCCCCGAAATTTTAAATAAAACGAAGTTTTATATAATAAGAAAGTTTTCTTAATATATTTAATGGGTCATATTTCTTTATGTTTTTTTTTATGAGTGGATTGATAAATAAAAAAGTTGTGAGTAAGTAACAATTATGTTTTGATAGGAAAAGTATCATACATTTTATGTGGGTATTTGATGTTTTTTAGTAGATAAAACAAATGGTTTTGGTTTAGGGGTTTTGAAAAATTAAGGATAAACTGTTTCAATTTATATCAGGTTCAAGTTTTGAGTAGATTGGAAAGTTTTATTTGTTTTTGATGCCGTCTCGTAGTCGTGCATGTATAAATTTAGGAACTAGAATGGAGCTCATAGGTCGTATAAAGCTCGATGGCAACGATTAAAGGATAAGAGGAGCAGATGTCTCGTTTATTCCGGATGCATTTGGGGAGAAAAATGTTTTTTTCTAGCTTCGGTTCGTTTTAAGGGTGGATTTGAATTTTTTGGGGAAAAATGTCGGTCACGTGCCTTCCAAATAAATCTACTAAGTTTTAGAAATGGAGTAATTGTTTGTTTGGTTTCGTGATGAATAGGACTTTCCCTTAAGACAGTAATTTTCTTTGATTAATATCTCACTCGAAAAACAAACTTTTACCCAACACATTTTCTAAATTCTCACGAAATTTAGAAAAATTATTATAAATCCACACACAATTTTAATATTATTATTTAATATATAAAATTGACATCCTCGAAAGAAATTTACATTTCCCGAACTTGAACAACAAAATATATTCGTAAACAAAATAAAATACCCGCGTTGCAATCCATCATTACAAAAGTATCAAAACATTACAGAACACAATAGCGCAAACTATCAATTTCAAGAAAAATAATAAACTGTAATATACAACTCTCTCCTACTCCCAATATTATATTACTTATATATTTCCCCAAGTTTTTCCTGTTATTGAATAAATCTTTAACCTTCCCGCTCGGTTTTTTTTTTGTAAACACTTTTGATATATTTGATTTTTATTATGATCGATCTAAACCAAATTAAGGGTAGTGCAGTCAATATTTATTTTGGTTTATCTCGCAGTTTTTCGGCTAATAATTCTTGTTGGGTAAACGACTTTGCTTTTAAATTACTGGCCTTTTGTTTGATTCTCACACACAGATTCATTTTGCCTGAATTATGATTGATTTCTAAAAAAAAATTAAGGCTAATATAGGATAATTTATATATATATATATATATATATATATATGTATATATATATATATATATATATATATATATATATATATATATATAAATAAATATATATTTCTGACTTTTTTGTAAACTGATAGACACATCAATAACAATTAGATAATGCGGTCATGTGTAGTAGATGAAAAACTTATTAGTGGTGGGCATTTGTGTAGAAATTACTACGCATAAGTTGGTTTGTCATCTTTTCTTTTGTAACCAATAATTCTGTCAAATCTCAACCGATTTCTAAAAACGGTACGTCACTGTATTCGCAATGAAAAGGGCTTTAAAATGATGTGCCACAAGTGGGGTAGTTGCATTTGAAATTTTTAAGTTGGGGTTGCTAGGGATTAGGGGGATGAACATATCGAGTTGGCTTGACTGTCAAAAAAGCTCCCCCCAAGAACAAAAATCGACGGGTCTCGGCGAATTTTGAAATATTATTCGGTTTTCCAATTATAGGGGGGGTCAAATTTTCGTTGGGATACCCTGTATATATATATATATATATATATATATATATATATATATATATATATATATATATATATTTATATATCGTTTTAAGTCAAGTTAACCAGCGGTGTAATCACGAGCCTAAAGGGCTGAAGCGGCATCCAACGTCTGGAAGACAACAATTTTAAGGGAATCCCTCCACTTATTATCCCCATTTCCTCCCTTAAAAAAGGCGGCGGAAGAACGATCACACGTGGTGGAGACGCGAACAGCCCTAACAGGTAATTGATTAGACCAGCCCTGTTTTTAAACTGGAAAATTTGATTTTCATGAGACACGGTCCAAACAACTGTTATAAAATATATATATATATATATATATATATATATATATATATATATATATATATATATATATATATATATGTGTGTGTTGTATTGTTTTCTCGGGGATTCCGCGTTGATGTTGAGGGTTGGTTCTGAAAAGAACCGGATTCTCGACGTTTCGGCGAACTAACATTCGCCATTCTCAAGAGATATATGCGTCCGTGCGGGTCAACGGTTAGACGCATACTGACGTCTAACCGTTGACCCGCACGGACGCATATATCTCTTGAGAATGGCGAATGTTAGTTCGCCGAAACGTCGAGAATCCGGTTCTTTTCAGAACCAACCCTCAACATCAACGCGGAATCCCCGAGAAAACAATACAACACAGGTATCTATCCGCGAAAACCTCAAATACAACATATATATATATATATATATATATATATATATATATATATTTATATATATATATATGTATATATATATATATATATTTATATATATACATATTTATATATATATATATATATATATATATATATATATATATATATATATATATATATATATATATATATTTATTATATATATTTATAATAGTGTATTTTCATAAGTTTCTAATAGTAAATTCGCATTTTTCTTGTAATTAAACCACATATTCACGGTTTTCAGATTTTTGCCTTGACATATGCTGTAAGACACCGCTTCTTGCCAAATTTCATGATTCTAGGTCAACGGGAAGCACCCTATAGGTTTAGATTCCCTTGTGAAATCGCAAAATATGCGACATAAACGGTCATATCTTTTGATCGCGTTGATTTACAAGTTAGGTTTTTTCACACCTGAAAGAGACCGCAGACCTGAGTATTTGATACAAATTTCAACTTGTTACCTCTACGCGTTTCTGAGAAAAATGGTTTTGACGGACAGACAGACGGACAACAAAGTGATCCTATAAGGGTTCCGTTTTCGGTACGGAACCCTAAAAATAATCTAATAAAAACCCGATTGATTTAAAAATAAAACAAATATTAACACAATACAACTAGGGCATCCAAAGAACCGATGTAATTTAAAAAACCGGTTTTCGGTTTTTCGTAAAGTAAAAAACCGGTTAAAATCCGGTTTTAAGTATAAAAATAAATAAATCGCGGCTGTAAACCAAATAAAATAAATATTTATCCCCCATTTATAATTATTCAATGTATAAAAATTATATATTTGTGTATTATTTCATTAAGGCTGTTAGGGGCATACGCCGCGTAGTGGCACTGAGTCTGAGAGAGACAGATATAGTGCGGCGATACAAACGAAAAAGCCGCCGAAGTGTGCTTAAGTTAACATACTTTTTGTTTGGAGGCAAATATTTGATTATTCAAAGGCGATAAACAATAAATCTAAGGCTTTACATTGAAAATGTTTATTTACGAACCATACAAAACTATCTTTACGTTAAAAAAAATACAGAATTGAAATTAAACAACAAAAACCTCAATCATGTCCATGTTGCTAAGTTGACACACGTCAGTCTAAGATGACATACATAATTATAGGTGCACATTTCACATTTGAATAGCTTAGTTCTTGCTACAACGCCAGCACATAGAGTGTGTCTTCATCGCTTACATAACTGGAAACATACCCAATGCTCTCCTGGCTTCGATTTGCTATATAATTCTTTGTAAAAAAGGCATACATCATCGGAGTCATCCCGAAGGATACCACGCTTCACTTTGCTTTCGAGTTGTAATGCTCTGGCGATTTACCTTCTCTTTTTTATTTTGGACTTGGGCTTTAACTTCGTCCATAAAAGGAGTGTCTATCGGAACCTATGAGCCAGTGATTTACCTCTTTCTGTTTCTTGTATGCCCCGTAGACACTGATTTCGGGAATGGTGAAATCTCATTTAGTATCTCCTGGGTTGTGGACGATGACAACCCAGCAATGACTTCGCAATCACACTGAACTGGAGCTACTGGAACAGGGTCCGTGGTGGTCTTTGAGAATGAAGATCCGCTATTGAGTTGGCTAGCATATTGAACTGGATCGACTATTGTAGGATCCATAAGCTGGGCTGTGCTCGACGAAGAAGGCCCAAAGACATTATCAAGATTGCAATGAAATGGATCTGCTGGTGCAAGATCATCTTGAAAAAGTTGTGTGAAACCAGTTGCTGGTCCAGAATATTCTTCAACATTTTCCTCCTCGCACTCTTGATCATCCGTCTCAATAATATTCTCGGTGACTTCGCTCGGCAAAAATAAGTGATCCGCAAAAACATCTGCGTTTAACTGATAAATACCAGTTCTTTAAAAGACTCGTTTTATTTTCGTTTTTAAAAGCCTCATATTTCCGACCGAGCAAGCATTCGTTAAATAAGAAAACATCTTCCATGGGTAAGACAATCCAATATAATGTTGGGATGTTTTTACCAGAAAAGCTTAACTGAAACTATACAGGAACAGGCTTAAAATTTTGACAGGACTTCTGCACGAGACACTGTAGAGTTAAAAAACAGTTCAACACCCTAGGCATAGAGGAAGATGACAGTTGCAGATTCTGCAGCTCAGCATAGGAAATATACATATATAGTCCATATAGAGGTCAGTATAGTCAGTATAGAGGTATATCCTATAATATACATATATAGAGCATTGCTCCGCAAGAGACAAATGTACCATGGGGTCCACTGTTTGAACGAAGTAGAGTTGCAATCCTTGACTATCACCCCGATCCTGAAATTCTTTGGTATTATAATTCCTTAGTTGGTAAGATTAGAGGAAGAGGGTGGGGTACAATAGATCTATAAAGGTCAAGTACAAGTACAAGTACGCTCTTCAAAAAATACCGGCGACTTGGTGAAGTCCTACAGTTTTACCAGGGTGCGTTTTTAGCCAGGTGCTCATTTCTCGGTTATAATATGCATGTAGTGGTCCAAAAAATTGGATGTCAAGTGGCTGCAATGAGTGCAATGCGGTGGCAGACACAGTAATAGGACTCCATTGGTCTTAGCGAATTCCAGTGCCCCGAGTTTTTTGTGGCTACTGTGGCCACCGAGGAGCAAAATAACTTTGCTTTCATGGTTGCAGCCAGTGGAACTGACGAAGTGTTTCATCCATTTGACAAATAAGTTACCAACCATCTAACCACTTTCATAACATGCAAGGTTCCTGGAGGTGCTCCATTAAACTATTCAGGTTCTTTCTTGCGATAATCTTTACAGGTGGAATGAAGTATTGGCCCAGACAGCGATAGATACATGCTGGCCTCGTTCGGCATTTGCTGCGACTTGATTTTTCCTCTTCTGGGCAAATATATTCTCCTGCCTTTTTTGCAAATTCATATGCTAATTTTCTGACATCAGTGGTGTTAAACCCAAAGAATCTCTGTTCAAAATGAAGTATATGCTCCACTAACTGCGAAACGTCCAAGATTTACAAGAGCATTTACGAAGTGCCGACGAAGAGTGGTATGGGGCACGTTGAATGTTTTCGAGGCCTTAAGCCACCCCATTTTGTTTTCTTTTTCACTTTCAATGGCTTTCGCCATATCTTCCTTTGAACACGAATGACGTGCAGACTTTCTTTGAAAATTTCTGGGCATCCTGAAAGTCAGTAAAACAGGATTTTAAAGTATTCTTATGCTCGCCATACACGTTACGGTCTACCGTACAGGTTACATGCGCAGGTCAACCGTACGCAAGAAACTGCACAGGTCTATTCCCACACACGCTCCGGTCTACCTGCGTAGGCAAACCTGCACAGGTAGACCTGTCATGTGGACCGTTGTGTGTATGGCGGGCATATCACGTCTAGAACTTGAGGGTAAGTTGACATACTATGTCAACTTAAGCCGGCGGTTGCTATGTCATATTACCCTACGAGGTAAACAGTGTTTGCCGCATTTTGTGATTAAAGCGTTGCGATTGCTTAAATTATTCCTCGATATTCATAGCCCAAATTAATCGCAGTTCATTACAGAGTAATCATTTCAACGAAAAACGTACCTGATACAAATTTATGGGCAGAAACGGTTTCAACACAAAAATATTTTTGGGTGACGAAATTAAAACTTTGCACACCACATCCAAATAACGAAAACGGGCGGTTATTAAAGTTTTTAGTGGTGGCGTTGTATGTGAGCCGACATGTAAACTCTATCTACGCACTTGTGGCGCGTATAGTTTAACAGATGTAAGTACTGTGTCATCTTACCTGAGTATGTCATCTTAAGCACAATTCCCCGATATTTGCGTAAAGAATAAAAAAGTGGCACGATTTATAGAAATATTCAAATAGGATTTAAAACAATTCAACATGTAACATGTTTCACCACGTATTGTTAAATTATTTTTAACTACAATTTGCCTAGTAGTGGTTGGTCGGAAGCAGGATCGACGGGTCCTAGCTGTTAGGGGCATACGCCGCGTAGTGGCATTGAGTCTGAGAGAGACAGATATAGTGCGGCGATACAAACGAAAAAGCCGCCGAACAGAAAAGCCGCCGAAAAAAAAGCAGCCGAAAAGAAAAGACGCCGGAAAAAAAAGCCGTCGAGAAGAAAAGCCGCCTACAAGAAAAGCCGCCTCTGTTGATTGAGTCATGCAATTACATATGTATTAATTTTTCTTCCGTTGTATGCTATAGAGGGAAAAATAAAAAGTTCAGTGATCCGAATAACGGAAATTATTGTATGATTTTGGAACTGTTAGCTGAATTCGATCCTTTTTTAGTGAGTCATGTTCAATATCTAACAGTAAAACTAAAATTTTTATAAATTCGACACAAAGCTGGCAAAAGTTAATGACTGAAATTGGGAAAGAGAAAACGCTAGAGTAAATTTGACACGTTGGTCAGCTAGAGAGGACGCATGTAGTAGAAGTTGGAGAGTTTCTTGGCACGAAGTTTGGAATCAAAGGTTGCTAAAAAACATCACGTGATTAATGGACGACGCTTTACTTTTGATTTTAGTACAAATAAATCTACAACATAATACTTCATCAATAACCATAGAAAAATAAAATTATTTTTTTGAATACGAACTTCGTGCCAAGAAACTCTCCAACTTCTATTAGCTGACCAACGTGTCAAATTTACTCTAGAGTTCTCTCTTTCCAAATTTCAGTCATTAACTTTTGCCAGCGTTGTGTCGAATTTATAAAAATCTTAGTCTTACTGTTAGATATTCAACATGACTCAGTAAAAATGGATCGAATTCAGCTAACAGTTCCAAAATCATACAATTATTTCTGTTATTTGGATCACTGAACTTTTTATTTTTCCCTCTATAGCATACAACGGAAGAAAAATTAATACATATAAGTAATTGCACGACTAAATCAACAGAGGCGGCTTTTCTATTCGGCGGCTTTTCTTTTCGGCAGCTTTTTCGTTTGTATTGCCGCTCTATATCTGTCTCTCTCAGACTCAATGCCACTACGCGGCGTATGCCCCTAACATAGGGTGACCAAACGTTCCGTAAAATCGGGATTGTCGCGTTTTTTAACGATCGTACACGGGATACCGAAAAAGTCTCCCCGGACGCCTAAATGTCCCGTATTTACGTTGGGTTGATTCTCCTCGGGCCGTCTTGCCCTCTCCTCGACAGTTGAACTCGCCCATTGCCGTCTTCCTCTCTCCGCGATAGTTGAACTCGCCCATTCTGCAGGCGGCTATCTAACCGGAGTCACATGTCAACAAGTCAGTGTGGCTGTGGGTGTTTGTCTTGTTACAAGTGTTTGTTTGGTGCACCACATATTGTTATTAATTACTAATTATGCCCAAGCGTCAGTGCAAGTTTAAGGAGGAGTACTCTAAAGAATATAAGTACATTAAAAAGGGACACTATGACAATGAAGTACAGTTTGCAATACTGTTTTTAATATTGCTCATGGTGGACGTTCAGATGTAAAACTACACATCGCATTTGTGAAACACACGAACAGACTGAGTGCCCCAAGTAGCAGTAAGACTCTTAAAATTATTTTATAAAACACGATTCAAATGAAGAAACGAAAGTTAGTGCTGCTGAGATAACTCAGGCCTTTCATACGATCAAGCACCACCACAGCTTCAGGTCAAATGACTGTATCAGTAAGTTAAACAGCGTTATGTTTAGTGACTCAAGTGGCGCAATTGCATCTAAGTTTAGCTGTGCCAAAACAAAGCAGTCAGCTCTGATAACTGGTGTTTTAGCTCCATTCAGCTTGAAAACTAGTATTGAAGAGATTCATGAATCCCCTTTTTATTGCATTTCAACTTATGCAAGTAATCTTTTGGGGTTCAGTTTTTTTATATAAATGAAGGGATACAGTCAAAGTTATTGAAAGTTGCTTCTTTGCCATGTGAAACATCATATAAGATATCTAGTTTCTGCTTAAATTGCATTGATGAGTTCAAGTTAAATAAAAACAGTTTCATTGCATTTTGTGGTGATAATACAAATACAAATTTTGGTGGTATGAACAGAGCAGGACAAAACAACGTATTCAAAAAATTAAAAACTACTTTACATGTTGGTATTGAAGGTGTGGGGTGACCTGCACATATATTACATAACTCCATTTGTATAGCAGCAGATAGATTAAGCTGTGACATCGAAGGTATTATTGTCAAACTCTTCTCTTATTTTTCTATATACACGGTGCGAACAGAGAGGCTAAAAGAATTTTCTGAAATGGTCGACGTCGAATATGGCACTATTTTAGCACATTCAAAAACTCGTTGGCTGTCTTTGATGCCTGCAATAGAACGAATTTTAAAACTGTTTGATGCTCTAAAGGATTTCTTTTTAAACGAGAAAAAAGCTCCAAACATTTTGTTAACATTTTTTAATAATCCTTTAAGTGAGGCATACCTATGGTTTGTCCATAGCCAATTCAATATTTTTCAGCAAGGAATTAAAAAGATTGAAGAAAGTACAAAAAGTGTTATGGAAGTTAATGATTTGGAATAATAATAATGTATTGGAATCTGCTCTCACAGCATTGACCAGAGAAGAAAACCGCTTTTGGGACCGATTTTGAGAAGAAAAGAGGAACAGTTCATATCATTTAATGTAAAATCCCTTCTTTAGCGTGGCAGTATTATGCAACAAAACGAAATTAACTTCAGAACTGAAGTTAATGACTTTTATGAAACCTGCATACAGTATCTTGAAAAATGGAGTGTACCGTTCTCTACTTTCTCAATGTTTAAATGGATGCTTTTGAAAGAGGTCCCCAGTTGGGAACAAAATGAAGAAACTATTTGTTACTCCAATGAAAAAAACATTGACATAAATGATACTTTGCTATTTGATCAAGTGGCACCATTACTGGATTTTGTAAGTGAAAAAATGAAAGAATGGACTGATGAAGATAGAAAACCACCTCAGTGTCACGAAAAATGGGTTTGTTTTTTTAAAACGCATACCAGAACAGCACTCTGAATTTTTGAAGATATGCCAGTATGTGTTTGCGATCCCTGCCCATAATGGTAATACTGAAAGAATCTTTTCGCTTATGAACATTGAATGGACGGAGGAAAGGAACAAGATGGGAATGGATACCCTTTCTGCAATCTTGCAGGTACTCTACAATTTAAAAATGGACTGTTCTAGTTTTTACAACTTTATATTGGGAAAGAAAGAGGTTTTAAAATTCACTGCAGTATTCACTAAGTATTCACTGCTAAATTGTTGTTTTTATTTATTATACGCCACACAATTTAAATTAAATTACATATTCATAGGTAAATTGAAAAAGATTTATAGGTCTCAAATTAGCAAAAAGAGCATCATTGAAACATATGATTACGTCTCGATATAGGCCCCTCGGACCCCCCTTTAGCTGGAGGGTATCGCCCCCAAACCCTACTTGGATGTGTCCCGTTTTATCAAGTTTATGATTTGGTAACCCTACTCTGACAGCTAGGCCCCGTCGATCCTGTTTCGGACCAACCACCACTAGCCAAATTGTAGAAAAAAATAATTTACCAATACGTGGTGAAACATATTACATGTTGAATTGTTTTAAATCCTATTTGAATATTTATACAAATTGTGCCACTTTTTATACTTTAAGTAAATATAATGAAATAATACACAAATATATATTTTTTTATATATTAAATAATTATAAATGGTGAATCCATTAATCACGTGATGTTTTTTAGCAACTTTTGATTCCAAAATTTTAAGAACTTCGTGCCAAGAGACTCTCCATGCGTCCTCTCTAGCTGACCAACGTGTCAAATTTAATCTAGCGTTTTCTCTTTCCCAATTTCAGTCATTAACTTTTGCCAGCGTTGTATCGAATTTATAAAAATCTTAGTCTTATTGTTAGATATTCAACATAACTCACTAAAAATGATCGAATTCAGCTAACAGTTCCAAAATCATACAATAATTTCCGTTATTCGGATCACAGAACTTTTTATTTTTCCCTCTATGGTATAGAACGGAAGAAAAATTAATACATATAAGTAATTGCAGGACTCGATCAACAGAGGCGGCTTTTCTATTCGGCGGCTTTTCTTTTCAGCGGCTTTTCTTTACGGCGGCTTTTTCGTTTATATCGCCGTTCTATATCTGTCTCTCTCAGACCACTCTCTCAATACCACTACGCGGCGTATGCCCTGTACAGCTAGGCCCTGTCTATCCTGCTTCGGACCAACCACTACTAGGCAAATTGTAGAAAAAAATAATTCAACAATACGTGGTGAAACATATTACATGTTGAATTGTTTTAAATCCTATTTGAATATTTATATAAATTGTGCCACTTTTTTAAACTTTACGTAAATAATTACGAAATAATACACAAATTTATACATATTTTTATATATTAAATAATTATAAATGCTGGATAAATATTTATTTTATTTGGTTTACAGCCGCAATTTATTTATTTCTATACTAAAAACCGTGTTTTAACCGGTTTTTTGCTTTACGAAAAATCGAAAACCGGTTTTTGAAATTAAATCGGTTTTTTGGATGACCTAGTTGTATTGTGTTAATATTAGTTTTTTTTTAAATCAATCGGATTTTATTAGATTATTTTTTGTGTGCAATCATTCTCAAGGTTAGTTGATTATTTGATAATGAGTGTGTTTCTCACGAAAATCAAGTTTTCCAGTTTTAAAACAGGGCTGGTCTAATCACTTACCTGTTAGGGTTGTTTGCGTCTCCGCCACGTGTGATCGTCCTTCCGGCGCCTTTTTTAAGGGAGAAAATGGGGATAATAAGTGGAGGGATTCTCTTAAAATTGTTGTCTTCCACACGTTGGATGCTGTTTCAGCCCTTTTGGCTCGTGATTACACCCCTGGTTAACTTGACTTAAAACGACAAACTTAAAGATGCGTGCACGTGTCGGTCGAGCTTGGTTCGCGCTTCGATTCTCGTCTTTACGCTTCTCACACTCGGAGCATACTCTGTCGAATAATATAAATTCGCGAAGTAAATTGATAAGTAAATCGCGCGATTTCGGCCCAGGTCGATACACCTGTCCCCTTCTGTTAATCGGTGCCGATTTATTAAAATTGGCGCGAACAACAGTTGTATTTAGAGCATCCAAACCGGTTGAAACCGAACCCAGTTAACCGGGTTTTCTGTTAAAATTAACGAAACCATAAATTTTGTTTTTTCGAAAAAACAAAAGTCGATTTTTATTTATTTTATTTTTTTCTTCAAGCGGAAAATAATTTTATTTTTCTATGGTTATTGATGAAGTATTATGTTGTAGATTTATTTGTACTAAAATGAAAAGTAAAGCGTCGTCCATTAATCACGTGATGTTTTTTAGCAACTTTTGATTCCAAACTTCGTGCCAAGAAACTCTCCAACTTCTACTACATGCGTCTTCTCTAGCTGACCAACTGACTCTAGCTGTCAAATTTACTCTAGCGTTTTCTCTTTCCCAATTTCAGTCATTAACTTTTGCCAGATTTGTGTCGAATTTATAAAAATCTTAGTTTTACTGTTAGATATTGAACATGACTCACTAAAAAAGGATCGAATTCAGCTAACAGTTCCAAAATCATACAATAATTTCCGTTATTCGGATCACTGAACTTTTTATTTTTCCCTCTATAGCATACAACGGAAGAAAAATTAATACATATTAGTAATTGCATGACTCAATCAACAGAGGCGGCTTTTCTTTTAGGCGGCTTTTCTTTTCGACGGCTTTTTTTCCGGCGTCTTTTCTTTTCGGCTGCTTTTTTTCGGCGGCTATTCTTTCCGGCGGCTTTTTCGTTTGTATCGCCGCACTATATCTGTCTCTCTCAGACTTAATGCCACTACGCGGCGTATGCCCCTAACAGCTAGGACCCGTCGATCCTGCTTCCGACCAACCACTACTAGGCAAATTGTAATTAAAAATAATTTAACAATACGTGGTGAAGCATATTACATGTTGAATTGTTTTAAATCCTATTTGAATATTTATATAAATCGTGCCACTTTTTTATTCTTTACGTAAATATCGGGGAATTGTGCTTTAGATGACATACTCAGGTAAGATGACACAGTACTTACATCTGTTAAACTATACGCGCCACAATTGCGTAGATGCAGTTTACATGTCGGCTCACATACAACGCCACCACTCAATACTTTAATGACCGCCCGTTTGCGTTATTAAGTTTTAATTTCGTCAGCCAAAAATATTTTTGTTTTGAAACCGTTTCTGCCCATAAATTTGTATCAGGTACGTTTTTTGTTAAACTGATTACTCTGTTATGAACTGCGAATAATTTGGGCTATGAATATCGAGTAATCGCAACGCTTTAAGTCACAAAATGCGGCAAACACTGTTTACCTTGTAGGTTGAGATGACATAGCAACCGCCGGCTTAAGTTGACATAGTATGTCAACTTACCCTGAAGTTCTAGACGTGATATGCCCGCCATACACACAACGGTCCACATGACAGGTCTACCTGTGCAGGTTTGCCTACGCAGGTAGACCGGAGCGTGTGTGGGAATAGACCTGTGCAGTTTCTTGCGTACGGTTGACCTGCGCAGGCAAACCTGCGCATGTAACCTGTACGGTAGACCGTAACGTGTATGGCGGGCATAAGAATACTTTAAAATCCTGTTTTACTGACTTTCAGGATGCCCGGCAATTTTCAAAGAAAGTTTGCACGTCATTCGTGTTCAAAGGAAGATATGGCGAAAGCCATTGAAAGTGAAAAAGAAAACAAAATGGGGTGGCTTAAGGCCTCGAAAACATTCAACGTGCCCCATACCACTCTTCGTCGCCACTTCGTGAATGTTCTTGTAAATCTTGGACGTTTCGCAGTTAGTGGAGCATATACTTCATTTTGAACAGAGATTCTTTGGGTTTAACACCACTGATGTCAGAAAATTAGCATATGAATTTGCAAAAAAGGCAGGAGAATATATTTGCCCAGAAGAGGAAAAATCAAGTCGGAGCAAGTGCCGAACGAGGCCAGCATGTATCTATCGCTGTCTGGGCCAATACTTCATTCCACCTGTAAAGATTATCGCAAGAAAGAACCTGAATAGTTTAATGGAGCACCTCCAGGAACCTTGCATGTTATGAAAGTGGTTAGATGGTTGGTACCTTATTTGTCAAATGGATGAAACACTTCGTCAGTTCCACTGGCTGCAACCCTGAAAGCAAAGTTATTTTGCTCCTCGATAGCCACAGTAGCCACAAAAAACTCGGGGCATTTTTGCCCAGAAGAGGAAAAATCAAGTCGGAGCAAGCGCCGAACGAGGCCAGCATGTATCTATCGCTGTCTGGGCCAATACTTCATTCCACCTGTAAAGATTATCGCAAGAAAGAACCTGAATAGTTTGATGGAGCACCTCCAGGAACCTTGCATGTTATGAAAGTGGTTAGATGGTTGGTAACTTATTTGTCAAATGGATGAAACACTTCGTCAGTTCCACTGGCTGCAACCTTGAAAGCAAAGTTATTTTGCTCCTCGATGGCCACAGTAGCCACAAAAAACTCGGGGCATTTTTGCCCAGAAGAGGAAAAATCAAGTCGGAGCAAGTGCCGAACGAGGCCAGCATGTATCTATCGCTGTCTGGGCCAATACTTCATTCCACCTGTAAAGATTATCGCAAGAAAGAACCTGAATAGTTTGATGGAGCACCTACAGGAACCTTGCATGTTATGAAAGTGGTTAGATGGTTGGTAACTTATTTGTCAAATGGATGAAACACTTCGTCAGTTCCACTGGCTGCAACCCTGAAAGCAAAGTTATTTTGCTCCTCGATGGCCACAGTAGCCACAAAAAACTCGGGGCATTTTTGCCCAGAAGAGGAAAAATCAAGTCGGAGCAAGTGCCGAACGAGGCCAGCATGTATCTATCGCTGTCTGGGCCAATACTTCATTCCACCTGTAAAGATTATCGCAAGAAAGAACCTGAATAGTTTAATGGAGCACCTCCAGGAACCTTGCATGTTATGAAAGTGGTTAGATGGTTGGTAACTTATTTGTCAAATGGATGAAACACTTCGTCAGTTCCACTGGCTGCAACCCTGAAAGCAAAGTTATTTTGCTCCTCGATAGCCACAGTAGCCACAAAAAAGTCGGGGCATTTTTGCCCAGAAGAGGAAAAATCAAGTCGGAGCAAGTGCCGAACGAGGCCAGCATGTATCTATCGCTATCTGGGCCAATACTTCATTCCACCTGTAAAGATTATCGTAAGAAAGAACCTGAATAGTTTGATGGAGCACCTCCAGGAACCTTGCATGTTATGAAAGTGGTTAGATGGTTGGTAACTTATTTGTCAAATGGATGAAACACTTCGGCAGTTACACTGGCTGCAACCCTGAAAGCAAAGTTATTTTGCTCCTCGATAGCCACAGTAGCCACAAAAAACTCGGGGCACTGGAATTGGCTAAGACCAATGGAGTCATATTACTGTGTCTGCCACCGCATTGCACCCACTTGAGATCCAATTTTTTGGACCACTAGATGCATATTATAACGGAGAAATGAGCACCTGGTTAAAAACGCACCCTGGTAAAACTGTAGGACTTCACCAAGTCGCCGGTATTTTTGGAAGAGCGTACTTGTTCTTGTACTTGACCTTTATAGATATATTGTACCCCACCCTCTTCCTCTAATCGTTGGTATACTTACCAACTAAGGAATTATAATACCAAAGAATTTCAGGATCGGGGTGATAGTCAAGGATTGCAACCAACTCTTCTTCGTTCAAACAGTGGACCCTATGGTACATTTGTCTCTTGCGGAGCAATGCTCTATATATGTATATTATAGGATATACCTCTATATTGACTATACTGACCCCTATACGGACTATATATGTATATTTCCTATGCTGAGCTGCAGAATCTGCAACTGTCATCTTCCTCTATGCCTAGGGTGTTGAACTGTTTTTTAACTCTACAGTGTCTCGTGCAGAAGTCCTGTCAAAATTTTAAGCCTGGTCCTGTATAGTTTCAGTTAAGCTTTTCTGGTAAAAACATCCCAACATTATATTGGATTGTCTTACCCATGGAAGATGTTTTCTTATTTAATGAATGCTTGCTCGGTCGGAAATATGAGGCTTTTAAAAACGAAAATAAAACGAGTCTTTTAAAGAACTGGTATTTATCAGTTAAACGCAGATGTTTTTACGGATCACTTATTTTTGCCGAGCGAAGTCACCGAGAATATTATTGAGACGGATGATGAAGAGTGCGAGGAGGAAAATGTTGAAGAATATCCTGGACCAGCAACTGGTTTCACACAACGTTTTCAAGATGATCTTGCACCAGCAGATCCATTTCATTCCAATCTTGATAATGTCTTTGGGCCTTCTTCGTCGAGCACAGCCCAGCTTATGGATCCTACAATAGTCGATCCAGTTCAATATGCTAGCCAAGTCAATAGTGGATCTTCACTCTCAAAGACCACCACGGACCCTGTAGCTCCAGTTCAGTGTGATTGCGAAGTCATTGCTGGATCGTCTACGACCGAGGAGATACTAAATGAGATTTCTCCATTTCCGAAATCAGTGTCTACGGGGCATACAAGAAACAGAAAGAGGTAAATCACTGGCTCATAGGTTTTGACAGACACTCCTTTTACAGACGAAGTTAAAGCCCAAGTCCAAAATAAAAAAGAGAAGGTAAATCGCCAGAGCATTACAACTCGAAAGCAAAGTGAAGCGTCGTATCCTTCGGGATTACTCCGATGATGTATGCCTTCATTACAAAGAATTATATAGCAAATCGAAGCCAGGAGAGCACTGGGTATGTTTCCAGTTATGTAAGCGATGATGACACACTCTATGTGCTGGCGTTGTAGCAAGAACTAAGCTATTCAAATGTGAAATGTGCACCGATAATTATGTATGTCATCTTAGACTGACGTGTGTCAACTTAGCAACATGGACATGATTGAGGTTTTTGTTGTTTAATTTCAATTCTGTATTTTTTTGAACGTCAAGATAGTTTTGTATGGTTCGTAAATAAACATTTTCAATGTGAAGCCTTAGATTTATTGTTTATCGCCTTTGAATAATCAAATATTTGCCTCCAAACAAAAAGTATGTTAACTTAAGCACACTTCGGCGGCTTTTTCGTTTGTATCGCCGCACTATATCTGTCTCTCTCAGACTCAATGCCACTACGCGGCGTATGCCCCTAACAGCCCTAATGAAATAATACACAAATATATAATTTTTATACATTGAATAATTATAAATGGGGGATAAATATTTATTTTATTTGGTCTACAGCCGCGATTTATTTATTTTTATACTTAAAACCGGATTTTAACCGGTTTTTTACTTAAAACCGAAAACCGCTTTTTAAATTACATCTGTTTTTTGGATGCCCTAGTTGTATTGTGTTAATATTTGTTTTATTTTTAAATCAATCGGGTTTTAATAGATTATTTTTAGGGTTCCGTACCGAAAACGGAACCCTTATAGGATCACTTTGTTGTCCGTCTGTCTGTCTGTCAAAACCATTTTTCTCAGGAACGCGTAGAGGTAACAAGTTGAAATTGGTATCAAATACTCAGGTCTGCGGTCTCTTTCAGCTGTGACAAAATCAAACTTGTAAATCAACGCGATCAAAAGATATGACCGTTTATGTCGCATATTTTGCGATTTCACAAGGGAATCAAAACCTATAGGGTACTTCCCGTTGACCTAGAATCATGAAATTTGGCAAGAAGCGGTGTCTTACAGCACACGTCAAGGGAAAAATCTGTAAACCGTAAATATGTAGTTTAATTACAAGAAAAATGCGAATTTACTATTAGAGACTTATGAAAATACACTAACGTTGTCGTAGTGGTATTGTCAGGCTCCGGAAGCATATGGGTTGCATACAGTTAGGTCCTACTCGGTTAGGTCCGAAGGTTAAAAAGTATGTATTGGCACCAAGCTGTTTATTCTGAATTTTCTTTGTTTATATTCGTTATGCATTTCATCAAGTACGCTCTATATACATAATATATACAGGGTATATATTATGTCTAAATTTTGCTTGTTTATAACCGACATGCGACATACTTAAGTCCCGTAACATCCTGTATATATTATATTTCGTCTAATTTTTCTTTATAATCTACATATACTTAAATCACGTACGCCCTATATTTTTTGGTAATCAATTGCCCAAAAAGCAGTCAATTGAACAACTGAATGCTAAGAGTATCGAAATAGATCTAGAAATAGTTAATATAATAGTTTATATTAGATCTAGAAATAGTTAGTTCTTAATATAAGTTAGTGAATAAGTGTAATACTAAAATAAAGTTTTCTTTCTATAAGTTTAAAAATATTCGCGTTATTTAAAAAAAAATATTTTTAAATATGGAACAATTTTATAAAATTTATAAAACACCATAATTTATAAAACACCATAATATTATTTGCTTATAGCGCCATGATGGAATAGAATTGGAATTATTAAATGAACACCATGGAGGTTTACATGGTCATGGAGGAGGTGGTGGAACTGCACTTCACGTTCCAACTTTACAAGTATCGCAACCCGTTTTCTTGGGAGCGGAAGCTAGAAGTTCACAGTTGGAACTTCTCGCTAGATCTAGACGTAGTGCCCGCCTTCCACCACCTCCACCACGCACACGCTGGCATGTAGGCCCACCACCTCCGCTAATGCCGGCGCCTCCACCACAATATTCTGGATTCTTATTGCATTTCCTGTTACTTATTAAAAAATATAAAGGCAAAATTGAGCAGTAAAAACAAATAGTGAAGTTCCAGAACCCCTAAACACTCATAGTGAATGAGGGGGATGCATGGTAATAAAATGTAGGGTAGAATTCCATCGTACGACAGCGACATCTTGAGGTTATGCTTGCAGCGGTACTAAGATGGTCGTGATTTCAGGAGGGCCATTTGTCAAGTTAACTGAATGTGCTTGTTACGTCTTCCACAAACAAAAAGATACCTTACTTACAAGTTTGTACGGAACCCTCGGTGCGCGAGTCACAATTCGCACTTGGCCGGTTTTTTTTGTGTGAAATGAAAACTGGAAAACTTGATTTTCGTGAGACACGGTCCAAACACACGTATTATCAAATAAACAACTAATGTTGAGAATGTAGTTGTTTATTTGATAATACGTGTGTTTGGACCGTGTCTCACGAAAATCAAGTTTTCCAGTTTTAAAACAGCGATGGTCTAATCACTTACCTGTTAGGGATGCTCGCGTCTCCGTCACGTGTGATCGTCCTTCCGGCGCCTTTTTAAGGGAGGAAATGGGGATAATAAGTGGAGGGATTGCCTTAAAATTGTTGTCTTCCAGACGTTGGATGCCGCTTCAGCCCTTTGGGCTCGTGATTACACCCCTGGTTAACTTGACTTTAAACGATAAACTTAAAGATGCGTGCACGTGTCGGTCGAGCTTCGTTCGCGCTTCGATTCTCGTCTTTACTCTTCTCACACTCGAAGCATAATCTGTCGAATAATATAAATTCGCGAGGAAAATTGATTGAAATGTTGAATTAAAAATACATATTTATTAAAATTGTCGCGAACAACGTGTATTTTATTAATATTAAGTTTAGATTATTTGGTCTATTGTCTATGTGGAAATCAAAATGATGAAATTGTTAATTGGGTATGATTTCGGTACGAGATTATAGTTTAGTTGAAATTATCACAAATACGGGGAGAGAACAGGGGGATGATTCCGTTAATTCGCCGAATCTAATTGTTTTCGTTTTTAAGGTCGCGTAATTGCCTGAATAATCAGCTTGTGCATACAGCCGAAATAAAACCGCCCATGCTATCGGTTTTCATTTATTGTTTGCCATAACACCCTCTACCTTTTCATCCCCCGGGAGTTCAGGAAATTGCAAACCAACATAATATCAGTTGATTGAAACACACGGTTTGGGACACTCGTTTACCTACATCACGAATTTATCAAATTTTACATCGAAATCAACACCCAAACAAAAAAAAATTGAATTCTTTTTTTTTGGAATGAATTTCCATGTTCACTGGCCGTTTAACGACCGTGTAATGTAACTAATCATTGTGAATTAAACCGGAACCGAACAAGAACTGGAACCGAACTTTACATTCACTTTACGACTTGTCCTACAAACCCATCTATGCGCCCTTAAATCTTATCTGTGGTAACAAACCCTCACGCCTCCAAACTGCTCAATCCCAAAACTTTTATTGCACGTATTTTAGAATATTAGCTGGTCGTTTTTTAATTGCGAGGATAATAACGGTTATTGTTTCGGGATGCAAATGCGTGAAAATTCGGGTGCATTAAACGCGATGGCGCATATATAAATAGATATTGTTTATAACAAATTTGATTGTTGGATTAAAATGGGGTTGTTAACAAAGCGTTATGTGAAACCTATCAAATTTTCGTCTATATTATAATTTTATCAGGGATGTTTTTTAACGGTGGAACTAACACAATGATGTTTAAATTGAATCATGTTTGTGATAAACTGATGAAGTTATTGTCTACACAATTTTCTTCCTCCAAAATTAAAAAAAAAAGGGCCAAGTGCGAGTTGTGACTCGCGCATCGAGGGTTCCGTACAAACTTGTAAGTAACTTGTAAGTTTCTAATAGTAAATTCGCATTTTTCTTGTAATTAAACTACATATTTACGGTTTTCAGATTTTTTCCCTTACATGTGCTGTAAGACAGTGGTTCTTAACCTATGGGTCGCGACCCAAGATTGGGTCGTGAGACAAATTTCTTGGGTCGAACTAAGAGGTGAAACAGAAAAGTTTTTTTCTCTAATTTTACGAGAAAACATAGGTATATGAACTATGTAATCTTGTGGGTTACATACACATGATTTAGCCTTCTTTAAATTCTCTTCCAGTTTCGCTTTTTCCAAAGCCTTTTTCACATCCTTGATATACCAAAATCTTGTGTTTTCATCCAAAGCCAGCCTTTTCCCCATTTCATCGGTAATAACTCCATGGTCGTGCAACAACGCCTCCAACTCTCCCAAACTCAAACTGTGCCCTCCCATTTCCTTCTCTGCTTCCTCCATGGCGTTTTGCACTGAATACCTCTTGAACAATCTGTCCATTCGATACCCGGAAAACTCATCAGTCTGTTTTGGTAAGTCGTGCAGTCGTCCCCAAGAGTTTCGCTTCCGGGTATCTTTTAATTCTGTTAGGATTTCATGTCGGAAGTCTGGTGGTAAAGATTTGAACTCTGAGGATGTGACGGCGATTCCGTTCGGTGTTCGGTGTTGTGAAGAACACGAAATATCACACGGGTGTAGTGAGATATCACGTGTTTTTATTTTTTCGTTAAACGCGCAATTTTTTGCGCGCGAACATTGGACAAAACACTTTTTATTGTAGCTCTAGTGCGCTAAAATATTTAGATCAGGCCAGATTAGTCAAGTCCAGAGAGGACCAAACAGCGCCGCCGTTTGGATTAGGAGGCCCCAGACATAGATATTGAGGTGGGGCCCCCACTAAATAAAATACGGCGAGTTTGGGCGGGCGCCGCGACGGTTGCAAAGGACGTAGGGCGATGCCGCTTGCAGTAAAAAATGAAACGTTCAATTTGGGGCGTTGTGAAGAACACGAAACATCACACAGGTGTAGTGAGATATCAGGTGTTTTTATTTTTTCGTTAAACGCGCAATTTTTAATTTTGCTGAACGCTTAAAACACGTGATAAATGGACGACCCCTTTCGTGCTTTCCGACAAAACTTTGTTGATTGCAGAATGTTTCAATAAAGTCGATAGCAATTGTTTTTAGATATTATCTGTTTCCGATAAGTGTTAGACTTCAACTGATTCCTCTTTGCCTGGAACAAACTTGGTTTAAATTCAAACTGGCGATTCTATTTACACTATTGTTTGGATTTTGAGTGCGGGAGCTCCGCCATCGAAAATACCGGTTTGATCCCGAAGTACAAGAGTTTGAAAAACCGATGGTAAATCCCCAACAGCCAAGTCGAAACATCTGATCTTAAGCTAAGGACCAAAACCTTTCTAAAATAAATTATCTAAAAAATTATCTAAAAAATCTTTTCTAAAATAAATTATTAAGTTTCTCAAACTACTTTTGACGTGTTCAAAATCCGTCGATTGATTGGTTTGCCCGTAATTGCAAAAGACGCACCAAAATTTTCAAATTTAAAAAATTCACCAAAGCCGTATTTACAAAGCTATAATTTTGAAATTTGTGAGATTTCGTAAGAATATCAAATCATACCACGTTTTATCAAAATACGTCGATTGGTTTTCCTGTAATTTCAAAAAGCGCATAAAAATTTCCAAAATTCACAAAAGCCGTATTTGCAAAGCTACAATTTTTAAATTTGGCAATTTGTGAGATTTCGCAAGAATATCAAATCATACCAAGTTTCATCAAAATCCGTCGAAAGGTTTGTCCGTAATTAGAAGAGGCGCACAAAAATTTACAAACTTAAAAAATTCACAAAAGCTGAATTTACAAAGCTACAATTTTGAAATATGGGCATTTGTAATATCTTGTAAGAATATCAATTCCTACTAAGTTTCATCAAAATTTACAAATTTAAAAAATTCATGAATGCTGTATTTACAAAGCTATAATTTTGAAATTTGAGAAATTGTGAGATCTCGTAAGAATATCACACGATACCACGTTTTATCATAATCCGTCAATTGGTTTTCCCGTAATTTCAATAGGCGCACAAAAATTTCAAAAATCCTTAAAACTTCCTTTGAAAATCCTAAAAATCCTTTGAAATTTGGTAGTTTGTGAGATTTCGCAAGAATATCAAATTATACCAAGTTTCATCAAAATCCGTCCATTGGTTTGTCTGTAATTGCATAAGGCGCACAAAAATGTACAAATTTAGAAAATTCACAAAAGCCGTATTTAGAAAGCTACAATTTTTAAATTTGGCAATTTGTGGGACCTCGTAAGAATATCAAATCATATCACGTTTCATCAAAATCCGTGGAATGGTTTGCCTGTAATTGCAAAAGGTGCACACAAATTTCCAAATTTCACCAAAGCCGTATTTACAAAGCTACAATTTTCAAATTTGGTAATTTGTGATATCTTGTAAGAACATCAATTCATACCAAGTTTCTTCAAACTCCGTCGATTGGTTTGTCTATAATTGCAAGAGACGCACAAAAATTTACGAACTTAAAAAATTCATGAAAACTGTATTTACAAAGCTACTATTTTGAAATTTGGCAATTTCTGCGACCTCGTAAAAATATTAAATCATATAACGTTTCATCAAAATCCGTAGATTGGTTTGTCTGTAATTGCAACAGGTGCACAAAAATTTAAAAAGTTCACTAAAGCCGTATTCACAAAGCTACAATTTTGAAATTTGGAAATTTGTGAGATCTCGTAAGAATATCAAATGATACCACGTTTCATCAAAATCCGTCGATTGGTTTTCCCGTAATTTCAAAACACGCCAAATATTCACGCTAATACGGTAACTGATTTTCACTATCACACTGTAAAAGTAGACCTGGCACGTCAGCATTTCAAAACGTGAAAAAAGTAAAAAAAATGGCACACGCCAATCTTTTATGCGCAATAATTCCCATATGCGCGACACTCAGCTAAGCGACGTCGTGCGACATCGCCTGTCAAATTATGATTACATTGTTTTAATAGTAAATTCGCATTTTTCTTGTAATTAAACTACATATTTACGGTTTTCAGATTTTTTCCCTTACATGTGCTGTAAGACAGTGGTTCTTAACCTATGGGTCGCGACCCAAAATTGGGTCGTGAGACAAATTTCTTGGGTCGAACTAAGAGGTGAAACAGAAAAGTTTTTTTCTCTAATTTTACGAGAAAACATAGGTATATGAACTATGTAATCTTGTGGGTTACATACGCACGATTTAGCCTTCTTTAAATTCTCTTCCAGTTTCGCTTTTTCCAAAGCCTTTTTGACATCCTTGATATACCAAAATCTTGTGTTTTCATCCAAAGCCAGCCTTTTCCCCATTTCATCGGTAATAACTCCATGGTCGTTCAACAAAGCCTCCAACTCTCCCAAACTCAAACTGTGCCCTCCCATTTCCTTCTCTGCTTCCTCCATGGCGTTTTGCACTGAATACCTCTTGAACAATCTGTCCATTCGATACCCGGAAAACTCATCAGTCTGTTTTGGTAAGTCGCGCAGTTGTCCCCAAGAGCTGTGCTTCCGGGTATCTTTTAATTCTGTTAGGATTTCATGTCGGAAGTCTGGTGGTAAAGATTTGAACTCTGAGGATTTGACGGCGATTTCGTTTTGGTAGAACGGCTTTGGGATCGTCCATTACTCATGTGAGGTTTTTTAAAAAGGGAGCGGGGGGGGGGGGGGTGTAGTGGGTGTTATGAAGAAACACGAAATATCACACGGGTGTAGTGAGATATCACGTGTTTTTATTTTTTCGTTAAACGTGCAATTTTTAATTTTGTTGAACGCTTAAAACATCACGTGATAAATGGACGACCCCTTTCGTGCTTTCCGACAAAACTTTGTTGATTGCAGAATGTTTCAATAAAGTCGATAGCAATTGTTTTTGGATATTATCTGTTTCCGATAAGTGTTAGACTTCAACTGATTCCTCTTCGCCTGGAACAAACTTGGTTTAAATTCAAACTGGCGATTTTATTTACATACTATTGTTTGGATTTTGAGTGCGGGAGCTCCGCCATCGAAAATACCGGTTTGATCCCGAAGTACGAGAGTTTGAAAAACCCCAACAGATGCGCGTTGGGCAGTGGCGCCCTCTTGGAGTCCTGAAAGCCTTTGATTGCCTGGTGCAGCCAAATCGAAACATCTGATCTTAAGCTAAGGACCAAAACCAACTAATTCTGTACAGGTTAGATACATGCCGAAGGATACCGATGGCTAAAACTTTGTTTTCTAACGTTTCTAGTGGCACTGGTTTTCCTGCGGGCTCGATCAGCTTCCAGAAACTGTGAACTCCCATGGTTCAACTAATTCTTTAGTTATAAGTAGGGCCCGGATTTATATGTAAATACGTATTTTTAATTCAAATTATTTTTGGTTTTTATTTTGTTTTCTACATAAATTATGATATTTGGAAATAAAGATTACATTTTCGTGTTGAAAATGTCATAATTTGTGTGGAAAACAAAATAAGACCGAAAATAATTTGTATAAAGAGCATATATTTACATATAAATCCGGGCCCTAGTTATAAGCTATAACCATTTAAGATTTTAAAACTAATTCGCAGCGTCGACTGCAGAAACTAAATTAAACAAAAACTGTAAACAAAAAAACCGGCCAAGTGCGAGTTGTGACTCGCGCACCGAGGGTTCCGTACAAACTTGTAAGTAAGTTATTTTTTTTTGTGGAGGACACATAACCGAGGAGGACCTAACTGTATGCAACCCATATGCTTCTGCTGCCTGACAATACCACGCAACACATAAGTGTATTTTCATAAGTTTCTAATAGTAAATTCGCATTTTTCTTGTAATTAAACTACTTACAGCACCGTCGTTTGGATTTGGAGGCCCCGGGCATATATATTGAGGGGGGCCCCCAGTAAATGAAATATGGCGAGTTTGGGCGGGCGTCGCGACGGTTGCAAACGACGCAGCGCGATGCCGCTTGCAGTAAAAGATGAAACGTTCAATTCCCTGCGGGAATCGCGCGAAATCGTTCCCGCACAGTTCAAGTTGGCGGTTCTGTGAGACTTTTCCTAGATGTCCAAAAAACGTCGTTTTAATGGCGTCGCGACGACATCTTGGGCACAATCGGGATTAAACTCCCAAACAAACTAAAAGCTTATATGGCCGATCGAACGGCACCGGTCCGGTTCCGATCCGTCAATTGGTTCCGAAGTTCTATGTACCCCCGCAAAACGCCTCTGGTTTTTCTCACTTTTTGCGCATTTTGCTCTTCAAACAGCCGCAGATTCGCAAAAAGTCATCGCAGTTTAAAAATTCTTTCCGAAATGGTTGCGCGCGAACATTGGACAAAACACTTTTTATTGTAGCTCTAGTGCGCTAAAATATTTAGATCAGGCCAGATTAGTCAAGTCCAGACAGGACCAAACAGCGCCGCCGTTTGGATTAGGAGGCCCCAGACATATATATTGAGGTGGGGCCCCCAGTAAATAAAATACGGCGAGTTTGGGCGGGCGCCGCGACGGTTGCAAAGGACGCAGCGCGATGCCGCTTGCAGTAAAAGATGAAACGTTCAATTCCCTGCGGGAATCGCGCGAAACCGTTCCCGCAGAGTTCAAGTTGGCGGTTATGTGAAACTTTTCCTGGATGTCCAAAAAACGTCGTTTTAATGGCGTCGCGACGCCATCTTGGGCACACTCGGGATTAAACTCACAAACAAACTAAAAGGTTATATGGCCGATCGAACGGCAACGGTCCGGTTCCGATCCGTTAATTGGTTCCGAAGTTCTATGTACCCCCGCAAAACGCCTCTGGTTTTTCTCACGTTTTGCGCATTTTTCTCTTCAAACAGCCGCAGATTCGCAAAAAGTCATCGCAGTTTAAAAATTCTTTCCGAAATGGTTGCGCGCGAACATTGGACAAAACACTTTTTATTGTAGCTCTAGTGCGCTAAAATATTTAGATCAGGCCAGATTAGTCAAGTCCAGACAGGACCAAACAGCGCCGCCGTTTGGATTAGGAGGCCCCAGACATATATATTGAGGTGGGGCCCCCAGTAAATAAAATACGGCGAGTTTGGGCGGGCGCCGCGACGGTTGCAAAGGACGCAGCGCGATGCCGCTTGCAGTAAAAGATGAAACGTTCAATTCCCTGCGGGAATCGCGCGAAACCGTTCCCGCAGAGTTCAAGTTGGCGGTTATGTGAAACTTTTCCTGGATGTCCAAAAAACGTCGTTTTAATGGCGTCGCGACGCCATCTTGGGCACAATCGGGATTAAACTCACAAACAAACTAAAAGGTTATATGGCCGATCGAACGGCAACGGTCCGGTTCCGATCCGTTAATTGGTTCCGAAGTTCTATGTACCCCCGCAAAACGCCTCTGGTTTTTCTCACGTTTTGCGCATTTTTCTCTTCAAACAGCCGCAGATTCGCAAAAAGTCATCGCAGTTTAAAAATTCTTTCCGGAATGGTTGCGCGCGAACATTGGACAAAACACTTTTTATTGTAGCTCTAGTGCGCTAAAATATTTAGATCAGGCCAGATTAGTCAAGTCCAGACAGGACCAAACAGCGCCGCCGTTTGGATTAGGAGGCCCCAGACATATATATTGAGGTGGGGCCCCCAGTAAATGAAATACGGCGAGTTTGGGCGGGCGTCGCGACGGTTGCAAACGACGCAGCGCGATGCCGCTTGGCGGAATCGGGATTAAACTCCCAAACAAACTAAAAGGTTCTATGGCCGATCGAACGGCACCGGTTCGGTTCCGATCCGTCAATTGTTTCCAAAGTTCTATGTACCCCCGCAAAACGCCGCTTTTTCTCTCTTTTTGCGCCTTTTCTCCTCAAACTGACGCAGATTCGCAAGAAGTTGTCGCAGTTTAAAAATTCTTGCCGGAATGGTTGTGCGCGAGTGTTCTGAAGAGAACGAACCCAACCGGCGACCTGGAGCCGATCAAATAAGTAGGTAGGTGAACGGGACGTCGCAGGACGGCGAGCGAGGGCTCTAAAAACGTGGCGCGGCGGCGGCTAGAGGATTCGGGAAGAGAAAAAAAATTAGGATCCAACCAAAAATGCGCCTCAAAAGTAAAATATCGTGATTTTAGTTTTCGGTCTGGTGCGTCCGAACCTGGGGGAGTTGAGTCGCTCGACGGGGATCGCGGTTCTACACCGGAAAAATGTATATTCCCGTTTTGCACCGCCGCCGCCGCTTCCGTCGGGCCGTTTCCGCAAAAACCACGATTTTAGGGTGGGTTTGGGATCCCCGTAGGGGCGCGGCAGGACGGAGGACGAAACTTGGGGATGCGCAACGTGCGGACGAACATTCTCAGTTAAGTCATCGAGGACGCGCGGTTAAAATACTCAAGATCTGCCGCCTCCGGCGGCATAAAAATGTCAAATTTGAACCTTTTTAAAACCTACGTGGTGCGGTGCCCCAAGTGAAATTCGCGAAACGCCACACGTCAGTCGTCTCAGAATCGATCTGCATCCACTGTGGGGGCCCCCTAGTCCGTGGGCCCCGGGCATTCGCCCGATTGACCGACGCTAGCGACGCTACTGACTACATATTTACGGTTTTCAGATTTTTCCCTTTACATATGCTGTAAGACACCACTTCTTGCCAAATTTCATGATTCAAGGTCAACGGGAAGTACCCTATAGGTTTTGATTCCCTTGTAAAATCGCAAAATATGCGACATAAACAGTCATATCTTTTGATCGCGTTGACTCACAAGTTTGATTTTTTCACAGCTGAAAGAGACCGCAGACCCGAGTATTTGATACAAATTTCAACTTGTTACCTCTACGCGTTCCTGAGAAAAATGGTCTTGACAGACAGACGGACGGACGGACAGACGGATAGACAGACAGACAGACAGACAGACGGACAAAAAAGTGATCCTATAAGATCTTAAAAATTATTTTATTTTTTAAATTTAATGATATTTAACAAAGTTAAGGAAAGTCTGTTTATATGTAGACTATAATCTAGTCAAATTATAATTTAATCATTATAAAATTTGAATATATTCTCTTTAGAGAGATGTTGCATGCAGCAAGGTTGTTCTTAACGTCGTAGTGAAATGGGACAACGATAAATCTTTGTCTAGGATCGATAATTCTCGAAGGCGCTCTCACTTCGACTCGCAGCTATAATGCACCCCGGGTATTATTAGTTGATTTTTAAGGCTTCACCGGATCTCGAGCCCCCATTAATTAGGCCGCGTATCAATCAAACGTCCGCCAAATGCCGCAACCGACATGACCCAAAGATGCTAAGGAGCCGCCGCACTGATATTGTTTTGATCATCTAATTGCACTTACCCCATAAACTTCAAGCGCAAAACCCACCATCCACCTAAGCCTATCTAAATTTAATTGAATCTCGTGTCAAGTTAAATTGTAATTACAAGTTTTTCGTGTGTATTGAATATTGTTGAAGAGGGAGGTAAAAGGCAACCTGCGAGCTATTAAGAAAATGTAGATACTTAGTTGCGCCCGAAAGCACTTAACAAGCTGCGCTTGATTTCAGTTCGCCACACCGAGATCTCGCAATTCGGGTCAATTGTTCACCTATACCATAAGCGCGATATTTCCAAAACCACCCCCCGGGACACCAAAAAATAACATTTCTCTCCCTGACGGTTCCTCCCAGCCGCCCACTCTCAACCCTTCCAAACCATTTCACCCAACCAGATAACGTTCCAAACGAACAAAAGAAATTAATTAATTTACCGAAAGAATAAGAATTGTATACTTTAAGGAAATAATGGACACCGCTGAGATTGCTGTAGGAATCATAAAAATCGTATATCTTCAACTCAGTTTTCTCCTGTTAATAATATATTTTATTAACATATTTTTTGGAAGGTCGATTCGCTGAAAAATTTATTGAAAAATTATGTTTGAAATTTCTCGCATCTCTCCCTCAGATATCTATAAAAATGCAAATAAAATTTTATTGGAATCCAATAGTGCATTTCGAAAATGCTCAATTTTCCAGTTAAACACGAATTTACCACTCAATTTTACTCACTTTCCACACCATTCCTATTATTTTAATTTTAACGCTTTTCTTCCCATTCCAAAACTAAATAATAAGATTTTATTTTATATCGCATTGATTTAATAATTCTCATAGTAATTTTACGATGTTGAATCGATTGGTAAACACTAGAACTAAATTTTACAATGCAAGTTTTTACTAGCTTGCATTTTCAAGTTAAACTAAAAGTTAAATTATCCTGTTTATAGAGATAACAAGTGAGGTTAGAACTAGGGCATCCAAAAAACCGATGTAATTTCAAAAACCGGTTTTCGATTTTTCGTAAAGTAAAAAACCGGTTAACCGGCTAAAACCCGGTTTTAAGTTAAATAATAAATCAACTGCGGCTGTAAACTAAATAAAATAAATATTTATTCACCATTTATTAGGGTTCCGTACCGAAAACGGAACCCTTATAGGATCACTTTGTTGTCCGTACCTGTCTGTCTGTCCGTCTGTCCGTCCGTCTGTCTGTCTGTCAAGACCATTTTTATCAGGAACGCGTAGAGGTAACAAGTCGAAATTTGTATCAAATACTCGGGTCTGCTGTCTTTTTCAGCTGTGAAAAAATCAAACTTTTAAGTCAACGCGATCAAAAGATATGACCGTTTATGTCGCATATTTTGCGATTTCACAATGGAATCAAAACCTATAGGGTACTTGACCTAGAATCATGAAATTTGGCAATAAGCGGTGTCTTACAGCACATGTAAAGGGAAAAATCTGAAAACGTAAATATGTAGTTTAATTACAAGACAAATGCGAATTTACTATTAGAAACTTATGAAAATACACTAATGTGTTGCGTGGTATTGTCAGGCACCAGAATCATATGGGTTGCATACAGTTAGTTCCTCCTAAAGATACCTTACTTACAAGTTTGTACGAAACCCTCGGTGCGCGGGTCACAACTCGCACTTGGCCGGTTAGTAAGTTACGCGGTGAGAAATTTGCTAGCCAGATACAGCACGTGACAATCGAGAAATGAGGGCCGGTTTTAAGCCAGTGAGTGGGGAAATAATTTTGAACTGATCAGTTTTAACTGATCAGTGCTAAACGTCAGTTCAACTGATCAGTTTAAACTGATCGTGAATGGCGGGCTTAAGAGTAGTAAAAACTTAGTTTAATTTGGTTCTAGTATTTACTAATCGATTAAATTTTAAAATATCATTCTAATCAAGTAATTTCAAAATCAGTTAGAGCATCATCTTTTGGCAATTATTTTGATGAAATCTATTTTTTGAGTATAATTTACTTCTTGATTATACCACATTATGCAAATCGAACCCTCCCTTAACTTTATCAGTGACCATTCATGCATTTTTTTAAACAGATTTTACAAAAATTTTATCTAAAAATTTACGTCCCTTAAATATTATTTAATATTATAAGGCATAATGAGACATTGAATGTAATAAAAAAGAAACTTGTAAATCCTCCATTATTCATGGCAGCGTAACCTACATTACTACCATTCTTTATATAAAAATAAAGAACGTTCTTATGAAAAAAAAATTAGTTTTATTTATTTTTAGTTTTATAAAAAAATGTAGTTTTATTTAATTTAATTTTAGTTTTAGACTATTTAGACATTCAATGCTAATAGACTGTGACCGTAATATCCATCAATAGACCTTTTTACGGTTAATTAAACGCACGCGCATCCGCCAAGTTTGAAAGGCGGGAATATGAAAGTTTCGGGCAAATGTTAAGGTTATACGTCAAAAAGTTCGGGCAATTTTTGACGTATAACATGGCGGAAATTAACACTTGCGCACTAAAAATTTCCACTATGAAAATGTCTATTTCCTACATATTGGATTGCAAAAAAATCTTCAAATATTTGGCGTGTTTTGTGCCCCTTTTGAAATTACGGGCGAATCAATCGACGGATTCTGATAAAACGTGGTACCATTTATTCTTACGAGGTCTCACAAATTCCCAAATTTCAAATTTGTAGCTTCGTAAATACGGCTTTTGTGAATTTTTGAAATTGTTGTGCACCTTTTGCAATTACAGGCAAATCAATTTACGGATTTTGATGAAACGTGATATGATTTTAAATTCTTGCGAAATCTCACAAACTACCAAATTTCAAAATTGTAGCTTTGTAAATACGGCTTTTGTGATTTTTTAAATTTTTTGTTCGCATTTTAAAATTACGGAATAACCAATCGACGGGTTTTGATAAAACCTGGTATGATTTGATATTCTTACGAGGTCTCACAAATTCCCAAATTTAAAAATTATAGCTTTGTAAATACGGCTTTCGTGAATTTTTTAAGTTTGTAAATTTTTGTGCGCTTTTGTAATTACGGACAAACCAATCGATGGATTTTGATGAAACTTGGTATAAATTGATACTCTTACAAGATATCACAAATTCCCAAATTTAAAAATTGTAGCTTTGTAAATACGGCTTTCGTGAATTTTTGAAATTTGTACATTTGGGGCGTCTTTTGCAATTACGGACAAAGCAATCGACGGATTTTCATGAAACTTGGTATGAATTGATACTCTTACAAGATATCACAAATTTTAAAATTGTAGCTTTGTAAATACGGCTTTTGTGAATTTTTGAAGTTTGTAAATTTTTGTGCGCCTTTTGCAGTTGCGGACAAACCAATCGACGGATTTTGATGAAACTTGGAATGTATTGATATTCCTGCGATATCTCACTAATTTCCAAATTAAAAACTTGTAGCTTTGTAAATACGGCTTTGGTGAAATTTGGAAATTTTTGTGCGCCTTTTGCAATTACGGGCAAACCAATCCACGGATTTTGATTAAAAGTAGTATGATTTGATATTCTTACGAGGTACCAGACTTAAATTGCCAAATTTCAAAATTGTAGCTTTGTAAATACGGCTTTTGTAAAATTTTTAAATTTTTGTGCTCCTTTTGAAACTACGGGCAAACCAATCAACGGATTTTGATAAAACGTGGTATGATTTGATATTCTTACTAGATCTCACAAATTCCTAAATTTCAAAAGTGTAGCTTAACAAATACGACTTTCGTGAATTTTTGAAGTTTGTAAATTTTTGTGCGCCTTTTGCAATTACGGACAAACCTTTCGATGGATTTTGATGAAACTTGGTATGATTTGATATTCTTGCGACATCTCATAAATTGCCAAATTTCAAAATTGTAGCCTTGCAAATACGGCTTTCGTGAATTTTGGAAATTTTTATGCGACTTTTGAAATTACGGGCAAACCAATCGACGGATTTTGATGAAACTTTGTATGAATTGATATTCTTATAAGATATCACAAATTCCAAAATTTCATAATTATAGCTTTGTAAATACGGCTTTCGTAAATTTTTGAAATTTGTAAATTTTGTGGCGTCTTTTGCAATTACGGACAAACCAATTAATCGACGGATTTTGAACACGTCTTATACTTTACACCAGCGTTTCTCAAAGTGGGCGATGACGTCGTTTTGGAGGTCGCTAGGTGGCCAGGGGGCGATATAGGGGGCGGTAGGTAGCCAGGGGGCGGTAGGTAGCCAGGGGGCGGTAGGTATCACGAGCTATACAATGTATTTGTGTTAATTTAAAACAAACAAATACGTTCAACAAAATTGTTCCGTGTTCAGTACTATACAACCGGCCACAAAAATTAATTAATTATAACAAATTATTATATATGTAATTTTATTTCTGTAAAAATTATAATGCCTTCATTTTCTTTTCACGAGTTTTTCTTTGTACAGGGATCCCCGCATGTTTTTTTATTTGAAATATTTTTATTTGAAATATTTAAAAAACTATCACAATTTTTGTTGCTAATTATTTAAGAATGCATTTATTATTAATCTAAATAGGTTCTCAGACCTAAACCTACAATTTATTATGAATTTTAATGTTACAAGAAATTGCGGATTGTCCTCACTAATTCGTGTATTCTTGATATATAAATTTTACTTTCAACGTTGCAAGATTTTTCGTGAATATTTAAGTGTTTTCGTTGTTTTATAATAAAAATTTCGATAGAACTGAATAATTTCCTCCAGTATCCTATAAAACACTTGGCAAGTCAAAATACTTTTACTCTAGAAGGAGAAAAAAAAGCTTCTTTCAATTGAATTTGAAATTATTGCACCAAAGATGCCACATTTAACTAACTAACCACATTTAACTAACTTTAGCATGTCAAAGGTGGGCGATGAGACAAATAAGTTTGAGAAACACTGCTTTACACCATAGTTGCACAAAAGTAGATTGAGAAACTTTTTATTGTAGGAAAGATTAAGTTTAACAATTTTAGAAGGCATGCGTGAGTAATAGTTCGCGTGCCAATAAAATTTTCCTACGTGTCAGCTGTGGCACGCATGCTATAGGTTCGCCACCACTGATATAGGCAACCCAAAATACGCAATGTCAATTTCCGTTAGTTTGAATTGTGGCACCGGGGGGCCCCTGAACGTATAAGCACGTAATAGCAGCTCGACCAATCGACGGATTTTTATAAAACGTTGCACAAAAGTAGATTAAGAAACTTCATTTTAGAAAAATTTACTTTAGAAAAGATAGTTTAACAATTTTAGAAGGCATGAGTGAGTAATAGTTCGCGTGCCAATAAAACTTCCCTACGTGTCAGATGTGGCACGCGTGCTACAGGTTCGCCACCACTGATATAGGCAACCCAATATACGCTGTTGGAATCGTGTCTCACGAAAATCAAATTTTATAATTTTAAAACAGCGCTGGTCTAATCACTTATCTGTTAGGGTTGCTCGCGTCTTCGCCACGTGTGGATCGTCCTTCCGGCGCCTATTTTAAGGGAGGAAATGGGGATAATGGGTGGAGGGATCCCTTAAAATTGTTGTCTTCCAGACGTTGGATGCCGCTTCAGCCCTTTGGGCTCGTGATTACACCCCTGGTTAACTTAACTTAAAACGATAAACTTAAAGATGCGTGCACGTGTCGGTCGAGCTTCGTTCGCGCTTCGCTTTTTGTCTTTACGCTTGAAATCTGCATATCCATACAAATTTAATAATCAACGAAATTGAATAGCCAGACAACTAATTAATTATTCGGACGAAATATGGACATCCAAACAAAATTAATAATCAACGAAATTGAATATCCAGATAACTAACTGATTATTCCGACGAAACGGGATAACCAGATAAAATTAATAATCAATGAAATTATGCTTTGAGTGTTTCCGCCGAGACCGGAAACAAAATGGCGATTCCAACAGCGCATGAGCACATGTACGTCTTCGACTAACTGAACCCGATCCGGTTCGAAGGATCAATGTTTGGACCGTGTCTCACGAAAATCAAATTTTCTAATTTTAAAACAGGGCTGGCATCACTTACCTGTTAAGGTTGCTCGAGTCTTCGCTACGTGTGGATCGTCCTTCCGGCGCCTATTTTAAGGGAGGAAATGGGGATAATGGGTGGAGGGATCCCTTAAAATTGTTGTCTTCCAGACGTTGAATGCCGCTGCAGCCCTTTGGGCTCGTGATTACACCCCTGGTTAAACTTAACTTGAAACGATAAACTTAAATGCATGCACGTGAGTAGGGAAAGATGATTCGTTCTGGCGCCACCTCGCGCAACTTATGGGAAATTACATGTAAATCTTGGTCCAAGCACATTATGGGAAAATCAGCAATTTAGAGATTTCAAGATATCTCTTTGAATTTTATTTGAGTTTCAACCTAACAATGAACGAAAATTCAGAATTTTGATTTAAATTCTGTTTTTAAATTTTATCTTCTCATAATTACACAAATAATCATAAACGGTTAAACTTCAACAATGACATTTTCACATAACGTGAGCGAAAATAGTGTCAGAATGATCAGCTGTAAGTGTAAATTGGCGATTCAGCGGCAAGCAATGGTCGTAGTATTTTTGACCTGGAGTGCGAATCCGTCGATGGATTTGAGAAATTCAAACGCCATACTGTTGGCCTTTTCACCGGGCATGCACTTGTTGAACTGGAAATGTAAATTTTCTTTTTCGCGTTTCCATTTGAAGAGGTGAAAAAAAGTGACTTCGCGAATTGCGGCCTGCGGAACGTCCCCGGAGGTGTAATGCGCCGAGAGAGGTGTCGTTCGAAAGTAGACACGTAGGGCTATAATCCCTGAAAAGAGCAATACAATTCTAAAACATTTCACCGGATATTGAAGGTTTCAATTTGCACAATTTAGAAAAAATCGTTTCGAGTTTGGACGGGCGTCGAGACCCCCAAATGCGATCGAGCGATGAGTCGTTCCTATCGCCTTATAGACCCTTTCGTTCTCTATTCAGAAACCGCCACCGCGACGCCCTGCTATTTAATTTAGCAAATCACAGAAGATTCTCGCGTACTTCTGCAAAACATGGTATTTCGGGCCTCACGGCGTCATCCGGCACGCAATCGCAATTAAACTCCAAAACAAACTTAAAGACACTATGCCGAATCGATTGGTGCCGGTCCGGTCCCGACCCGACTGTTGGGTATCCCAGGAGAGGGATCCCCGCAAATTAGGTGAAAAAAACATCGCGTTTTTTCGATTTTTGTGTTAAAATTGACGCAGAGCGGGAACAGGATGCCGAAGGTACCAGATTCTTCCACCGCCGGTTGCGGGTAAACGTCTCGCATCGAACGAACCGGTTTGGAGACACGGCACTCTTCTATCAAGAGAACGGCGTCCACAAAAGTGATGGAAAAAACGGTTTTTTTTTCGCTTACATTTTCCGCCGCACCGGGTGCACCGACGGTCGCGTACTTTTCCGCATGACGTCAAAAAACGTGAAATCGACGCGGCAAGAGGACGCAGTAAAAAAATCGAGCCGCGGACCAAAATTGCTCCTCAAAGGTGCTAGAAACGATCTCCTGTTTTTGCCACCTGGAGGACGCCGTGTGGTACTTGCGTGGGGCAGACGGACACGGGTCGAAGGCCCGTTCAGTTTTACAACAGAAAATGACAATTTCCCGTTTCGACGCGCAAGAGGAACGGTGTTTTTGAGGAAAAAGTAAAAAAAATTAAAATGCACCTACAGCCGCCTTTGTAAGGCTCGTCTTAAAAAACCTAATTTTTTGTTCAATTCACCTGAAAAAAATCAAGACGTAAACCGCATTTTTTGACAATTTTTCTTAATTTTCAAGAAATCTAGACTTTTGACCCCTTTCGAGTTCAGTGACGGTACCTTACTCGATTAGTATATTTCGATTAGGTTAGATTAGTAAGTAGGGTTAATTATTAGTAAGTCCGTTAGCAGTAAAATGCAAGAGGCACACCATACTACTTATTATATTTTATTTGTGTTATTAGTCAATTTGTGAATTCAAAAACATAGTTTCCTTAATTCTTTTCTTTTACATTTTTTTAAATTACACAGAGGGAAATGGTATTAAGATAAGCAAGGGTGAATGGGGGAGAATCACGTCGGTTTAAATAATGCATCCATCAAGACACGGTCTTATAATACACGGGTCTTATAATAACTATAATTAACATCGTTATACAAAGATTGATACTCCAGCAGTAATTAGGTAATAAAATAGAAGGAAGGTATTTTTTGTTTGTTTGGGTTTGGTTTGTTTGTCTAAAATATCTGCACGTTAATCTTTGCTCAATTGCGTCAAGAGGGTTTGATGAATAAATGATTGGCTAGTAAATTGCCGGAGAGATTAGGGCACGATCTATTAACAAATATATTGTATATGGGATCTTATACAGAACATTTCTAAACAAATTGCAGTTAAATACAACTTGTCCATTCCCATCTAGTTTTAATTATAGTAATTAGACTTTGAACAACATTTCTCACAAACCAAACATTTATGTATTAGTGCTAAACTAATAACGTTTCCCTTTTCTCTGCTGAATGTTTTAACATGTTTTACTGATCAGCGCTGTTTTAATGTCAACAAACGTTGTAATGTAATCAATTTGCGAAATTACTCATAAACAGGTTTTATATTTATTTTATATTTGAAAAATAGTAAGTAGCTTTTTAGAAATCCCGATTTGAATATTTTCGGCCAAATTTCATTGTTTTATGCAAAATTTTCGAGTTTATTAAAAAAAAAAAAATAACGTGGGTTACATTTCGAAATTACATGTCGGAATATGAGTTACGTTTGACATATGAAGACGGATGAATAATTGATGGAATGCGGGGGGTTGTTTCAGCCGGAGGGGATAATGCAAAACGTTTGGAACGAGTCATAACACCAAATTACACCGTTTAGCACCATTTTAATACCCCTTAGACCATTAACATACAACAGGGGAAAAACATATATATTACATGAGACATCTGTCAACGCTTTAAGGGAAATATTCGTCTAGGCGAGGGGTCGGCAAAGTGTGGCTCGCGAGCCATATGTGGCTCTTTTGGTGTGAGCTTATGACTCTTCAGAAACATATCGAAACGAAAAAATCACAAAAAAAAAGAAACAGCCACAAATAACCTGCCCCTTTTCGGAAGACCGCCGGCGCCGCCGCCAAGTTCATAACTCACCGTCACTCTTTTTCACAATTTTAACAATAAACCAGATATTGTGAATAAAATCAAAAGCTTACTATTGTATGCCAAAACTACAACAGATAGGACAAAAAAAAGTCATCAGTCAAAAGTCAAAACAGTCAAAAGTTATATGCATGCCAACAAGTTGAGGACGTTAAATTAGCATCAGTCGTATTAATAGCGATGAGTCTTGTGACATGAATGATACGGCACAAGTTGTCCATTTTGCTCGCCATATATCATCAGTTGGTTCCAAGGACGAGGAGAAGATGTAGAAAATGCAGTGAACGAATGTCTGAATAAAAATCACATCGAACAGATGAAGCTAAAAGTATGGTGGGCAATAAAAAAGGATTTGTTACAATTTTAAAACAAAAAATTTATCATGACGTGTTATCTTTTCATTGCATAATTCATAAGAAAGCAATTTGCGGACAAACATTTATAGAAGATATGGGTAAAGTTATGGATGTGGTCAGGGTCGGACTGGGCCGGAAGGGCCTGGGCGCCTCCCCATAAACCCGGATATTGATAATTGTAAGTTCTGGATATAAAGGAGTGATAATATAATTCACTGCCATTTTGACAGTTTTTATCAGTAATTAGCTTTTTTGATAGTTATTATCTATTTTGACAGTTATTATAATGTTATTTAAACTATTTTACGATTTTGACCACTTTTGGCAGATTTAAATTATAAATGTAGCTTTAATGATTAATAATAATTGATTAGACAAATACACATAATTATCCAAAGAATGTTGTTGCCATTTATGACAAGTTTTGGGAATATAAGTTTTCGATGAACTTAATAATGAACGTAACGGGACGTGACGTATAACTTAAACACTTTCTTTTATATGCGGCTATCGGGAGCAGAGACCAAAACAGCCTCGCTGCCAAGATCCCCTGGCTGGAAGTACCAAAAGACGAAATGGTATGCAAATACCACTTCGAGAAAAACTACACAGCAATGTGTAGTAGTAAAGCCGATTGGAGCGACGAATCCTCAGCATACCACATAGAGCAAAATGCCATCAAGTGGTATACAGATGGTTCGAAGACAAAGGAAGGCACTGGCGCAGGAGTGTTTGGACCTCGTACCAGATACTCCGAATCCATGGGAACATCCCCAAGTATCTTCCAAGCAGAGGTACACGCAATCGAAAGATGTGCACAGTTTAACCTCGACAGGAATTACCGCAAAAAACTAATTGCTATCCTGTCAGATGGCCAAGCAGCCATCAAGGCCATTAGCTCATACACCATCAGATCCAAACTGGTATGGGACTGTGTGGGGAAGCTGAACAAGCTTGGCAGGGATAATAAAGTAACGCTATACTGGGTACCAGGACACACTGGTATAGACGGAAACGAAGAAGCCGATCACCTAGCAAACAAGGGATCCAGTATCCCCTTTATAGGTCCGGAACCCTTTTGCGGTATGAGCGTGAACACCATCCGCAAAAGTGTAGATGAAGAAATAAGAGGAAAATGGATGAAAACCTGGGAAGAACTTCCAGGGCTAAGGCAATCCAAAGTGATGCTGGGATGTTTTAACCAGAAGAGAACTAAAGCTTGCCTGAAACTAAGCAGGAACAAGCTCAGAATTCTGACAGGAGCCCTGATGGGACACTGCAGACTTAGGAAACATCTCAAGGCCCTAGGCCTAGAGGAGGATGATGGATGCTGATTCTGTGGCTCAGCAGAGGAAACCCCCATACATCTGTTCAAAGACTGCGGAGCATTACTCCGCAAGAGACAGATGTACCTTGGGGCTCACTGCTTGAACACAGAGGAGCTGCAGGCCTTGAATCCCACCCAGATCCTGAGATTCCTAAAGGAGTCAGGATTAGAGGAGGCGCTCTAAATGGGTAAGTACACCAACACTTGGAGGAGGAGGGTGAGGTACAATAGATCTATAAAGGTCGCAGTACAAGTCGTCACCACCATATCTACAATCTACAATCTATATGCGGCTAATTACAATTGCTTTCACATAATTGCTTGTACATATCAGAACTAAACTTAACGTAAAAGCTGCCAAAGTTCAAACTTCGCTTCCCGTTACGTTAGCTGATTCACATGACTCTTTTTGCCAATCAACGCACGAACGACCATCCACGAATTCAAGAGTGACATTGTTATTGTGTTGTGATTGGTGGTATTGTGTTCTGATTTATATTGTGCAATAGCCAGCAAGTAAAACAACAGAAAGAAAAGAAAATGTCGATGGACCTTTTAGAAACATACCGTTAGTTAAATTCAAGTCAAATCAGTTTACGTCGCGTCGCGTCCCGTTACATTAAGTTCATCGTAAACCCGGCATTAACCGTCCAAAGTTCTGCATATAAAGGAATGATAATATCATTTTTGACAGTTATTATCAGCTATTATCATTTTTATAGTAATTACCATTTTTTACAGTTAATAAAATTTTTGACAATTATGAACTACTTTACTGTTATTAGCACTTTAGACAGATTACAATAATAAATGTAGCCGCAGGCCCCGCTAGCCAGACCAGGGGGGCCGCGCAGGGGGGTCGCGCAGTATAGGGCCCGGCTGGAAAATGCCACCTCAACTATATGGCCAGTCCGACGCTGGATATGGTAGTCAAAGCCAGCAATAATATTATAGCAAAGGCGTTTAATCACCGCCAATTATGAAGAAAATTCAAAAATATTACTTAATATTATCCGTCAAAAAATATCCATCAAAATCCATCAAAAATATTATCCGTGGCTCTTGATCCGGTTTAAAATCATTTTAAATAAAAAATGGGCTCTTAAGTTTATAGAGTTTGCCGACCCCTGGTCTAGGCGAAGGTTTAAAACTTGTTAAATTACTCTGATGTATGATTCGACTCTTTGCAGATGCATACTTATGTTATAAATAGGACGAAATATTCTTTTTCTATTTTGCGTATGAAATGGACTCATAACAGCACTCATATGCGTGCGGTTATGGCTCGCCGAGTGCGATACAATTTTCTCAATGTATATCGGCGATTTTTTAATTTAGAAATCGCATAAAAGGGTGCCAAATTGAAGCAATATTTTAAAGAACAAGTTCAATAAATGAGATTTTTCAGCACGCGTCTATGTTTAGAAAACGACGAGCGTAGCGAGGAGAATTTAAAAAATTCATGACAGCCTGAAGAATTCATGATTTTCGTGAATTTCAAAAATTCACGAAAGCCGTATTTACAAAGCTACAATTATGAAATTTGGGAATTTGTGATATCTTGTAAGAATATCAATTCATAACAAATTTCATCAAAATCCGTCGATTGGTTTATCCGTAATTGCAAAAGGCGCCACAAAATTTACAAATTTCAAAAATTCACAAAGGCGTATTTACAAAGCTACAATTTTGAAATTTGGGAATTTGTGAGATCTCGTAAGAATTTCAAATCATATCACGATTTATCATAATCTGTCGATTGGTTTGCCCGTAATTTCAAAAGGCGCACAAAAATTTCAAAAATTCACAAAAGCCGTATTTACAAGCTACAATTTTGAAATTTGGACAATATTACAATCTTGAAAATATCAAATCATACTACGTTTCATTAAAATCCGTGGATTGTTTTGCCTGTAATTGCAAAAGGCGCACAAAAATTTCAAAATTTCACCAAAGCCGTATTTACAAAGCTACAATTTCTAAATTATCGCCGAGTGCGATACAATTTTCTGAATGTATTTCGGCGATGTATTTTTCACGGTGTAGCCCGGTCTATTTTCTATCCGGGGTGCGAGTTCGGCCGTTCTGCAGGCTCGACGGTGCGATTTTTTTTGAAAACCTCTAAACACGGCAAAAGTTGGGACTTTGTTGACCAATTTTTAAAACGGTTTTCCCAGAAACATATGGGTTCGTTAATGGCTCGCCGAGTGCGATTCAATTTCCTCAATATGTATCGGCGATTTTTTTAATTTAGAAATTGCATATAAGGGCGCAAAAAATACTATAAAAAACTCGTTCGGAAGGCGTTTTTCAACACTTGTCCATTAGAAAACTCCTCGCTACGTTCGTCGTTTTCCAAACTTGGACGCGTGCTGTAAAATCTCGCTTACTGAACTCGTCCTTTAATATGCTATTAATATCATGAAATACGTTCAATACGGCCAATTGCGACACCGGAAACCGCGGGCGGCCAGCTTAAACGGGGGCGGTGGCGTCCCGGATACGGCATATCGGATTAGAGAAAAGTGCCGGTCGGATCGGCCGAGGAACGCTGAAACGTGCCGCTTGCGGCCGGTTTTTAAAAAACGGCCGCCGCCGCGGGTGACGCCGCAAACCGCGTTCCTCTGCCACTCGTCTGAGCGTCGCGATACCCATTTTAAGCGTTAAAAGTGCATCTGCAAGTTTACCGCCGCCTGGGTGGTCCGTGCGGCGGTATATTCGCGATTTTTAGCCGCAGTTCCCTGGATTGAACCTTTGGCTTTGCGGCAGTGTAGCCGGTGCGGCCCCCGGACGTTGCGGCGCCGAGTTATGGGGGGCCAAAGACGTCCAGATTTTACTACTTTTTTTTAACACGCCCGGTATCCACTGAAACGCGGTCTATCGCGAAAACCGACACTTTCACGGTGTAGCCCGGTCTATTTTCTATCCGGGGTGCGAGTTCGGCCGTTCTGCGACTTGCAGGCTCGACGGTGTCGGTGCAGGCTCACGGTGACAAGTTGGGACTTTGTTGACCAATTTTTAAAACGGTTTTCCCAGAAACATATGGGTTCGTTAATGGCTCGCCGAGTGCGATTCAATTTTCTCAATATGTATCGGCGATTTTTTTTAATTAGAAATTGCATATAAGGGCGCAAAAAATACTATAAAAAACTCGTTCGGAAGGCGTTTTTCAACACTTGTCCATTAGAAAACTCCTCGCTACGTTCGTCGTTTTCCAAACTTGGACGCGTGCTGTAAAATCTCGCTTACTGAACTCGTCCTTTAATATGCTATTAATATCATGAAATACGTTCAATACAGCCAATTGCGACACCGGAAACCGCGGGCGGCCAGCTTCAACGGGGGCGGTGGCGTCCCGGATACGGCATATCGGATTAGAGAAATGTGCCGGTCGGATCGGCCGTGGAACGCTGAAACGTGCCGCTTGCGGCCGGTTTTTAAAAAACGGCCGCCGCCGCGGGTGACGCCGCAAACCGCGTTCCTCTGCCACTCGTCTGAGCGTCGCGATACCCATTTTAAGCGTTAAAAGTGCATCTGCAAGTTTACCGCCGCCATGGTGGTCCGTGCGGTGGTATTTTCGCGATTTTTAGCCGCAGTTCCCTGGATTGAACCTTTGGCTTTGCGGCAGTGTACCCGGTGCGGCCCCCGGACGTCGCGGCGCCTAGTTATGGGGGGCCAAAGACGTCCAGATTTTACTACTTTTTTTTAACACGCCCGGTAGCCACTGAAACGCGGTCTATCGCGAAAACCGACACTTTCACGGTGTAGCCCGGTCTATTTTCTATCCGGGGTGCGAGTTCGGCCGTTCTGCGACTTGCAGGCTCTACGGTGCGATTTTTTTTGAAAAACCTCTAAACACGGTAAAAGTTCGGACTTTGTTGACCAATTTTTAAAACGGTTTTCCCAGAAACAAAATATACCGAAATGTTTGTTATTTTTTTGCCGATTCTTTTCATTTATGACTTTTAGCAAGACGTTCAACTTTTTGTAGTTTTTAAGGTTTTGAAGATCTGTTAGAAAAGAATCCGACCTTTAGCCGGTAAAAAAAACTGACTTACGTGGAGTGTGAGAAACCTAGTCACCTTCAAAGGAGTCTCCTTGGGACTCCACACACTTCTCCCAGCGGTGCCGCCATTGTTGGAAGCATTCCAAAAAAGCCTCTTTCGGAATCGACTTTAGCTCAGCTTGGTTGCGGCCGGTTTTTAAAAAACGGCCGCCGCCGCGGGTGACGCCGCAAACCGCGTTCCTCTGCCACTCGTCTGAGCGTCGCGATACCCATTTTAAGCGTTAAAAGTGCATCTGCAAGTTTACCGCCGCCTGGGTGGTCCGTGCGGCGGTATATTCGCGATTTTTAGCCGCAGTTCCCTGGATTGAACCTTTGGCTTTGCGGCAGTGTACCCGGTGCAGCTCCCGGACGCCGCGGCGCCGAGTTATGGGGGGCCAAAGACGTCCAGATTTTACTACTTTTTTTTAACACGCCCGGTAGCCACTGAAACGCGGTCTATCGCGAAAACCGACAATTTCACGGTGTAGCCCGGTCTATTTTCTATCCGGGGTGCGAGTTCGGCCGTTCTGCGACTTGCAGGCTCGACGGTGCGATTTTTTTGAAAACCTCTTAACACGGCAAAAGTTGGGACTTTGTTGACCAATTTTTAAAACGGTTTTCCCAGAAACATATGGGTTCGTTAATGGCTCGCCAAGTGCGATTCAATTTTCTCAATATGTATCGGCGATTTTTTTTAATTAGAAATTTCATATAAGGGCGCAAAAAATACTATAAAAAACTCGTTCGGAAGGCGTTTTTCAACACTTGTCCATTAGAAAACTCCTCGCTACGTTCGTCGTTTTCCAAACTTGGACGCGTGCTGTAAAATCTCGCTTACTGAACTCGTCCATTAATATGCTATTAATATCATGAAATACGTTCAATACGGCCAATTGCGACACCGGAAACCGCGGGCGGCCAGCTTCAACGGGGGCGGTGGCGTCCCGGATACGGCATATCGGATTAGAGAAAAGTGCCGGTCGGATCGGCCGTGGAACGCTGAAACGTGCCGCTTGCGGCCGGTTTTTAAAAAACGGCCGCCGCCGCGGGTGACGCCGCAAACCGCGTTCCTCTGCCACTCGTCTGAGCGTCGCGATACCCATTTTAAGCGTTAAAAGTGCATCTGCAAGTTTACCGCCGCCTGGGTGGTCCGTGCGGCGGTATATTCGCGATTTTTAGCCGCAGTTCCTTGGATTGAACCTTTGGCTTTGCGGCAGTGTACCCGGTGCGGCCCGCGGACGTCCCGGCGCCGAGTTATGGGGGGGCAAAGACGTCCAGATTTTACTACTTTTTCTTAACACGCCCGGTAGCCACTGAAACGCGGTCTATCGCGAAAACCGACACTTTCACGGTGTAGCCCGGCCTATTTTCTATCCGGGGTGCGAGTTCGGTCGTTCTGCGACTTGCAGGCTCGACGGTGCGATTTTTTTGAAAACCTCTAAACACGGGAAAAGTTGGGATTTTGTTCACCAATTTTTAAAACGGTTTTCCCAGAAACAAAACATACCGAAATGTTCGTTATTTTTTTGCCGATTCTTTTCATTTATGACTTTTAGCAAGACGTTCAACTTTTTGTAGTTTTTAAGGTTTTGAAGATCTGTTAGAAAAGTATCCGACCTTTAGCCGGTAAAAAAAACTGGCTTACCTGGAGTGTGAGAAACCTAGGAGGAAATAGAATAGGAAAAAACATTTTATTTTATTTATATAAAATAACAAAACGAAATCAGTATCAAAGTCAAAATAAGGATACACATTACTTACACAAAATAACGAAAACTCAAACAACAATTTTAGCTATCATTGTCTTTGGATTTGTTCAGGGTCTTCATTAAAGTTTTTCTTCAGGGTCTTCAGGAAAGTTATGAATAGATTTTTTCATGGCTTCCTTTAACTACTTTTATGAGTAGTTTCTTCGATTTACTCTTCCTAAGAATCGGTTTCCTCATAAGAATTTGGCAAAATTCTAAACAATGTCTTTAAAGCGGGCGTCGCGACGCCGGTTATGAAAACTGTGGAATGTCATATAGCCTATCCCGTAACTATTGGTCCGATCTACGTTTCGACCGTGAGACGCGAAAAAAATCCTCCGCTCGTTTAGGCGGTACCGAAATTTTTGTTTTAGCCTCTTTTCGAACGAAAGCGAAAATTTTTTAACGGATATTTTTCCAAAACAGTTTTGATTTTGCCCACCTGGTGCAAGACCATCTCCGAGAAATGTGCCGCGTATTCTGTCCTATGACGAAGGCGATTCGAATTTGTCTCGAAAAATGCCGTCCCCGTAAGAAATTTCGCAAAAATGGCACCCGCAGGCGCTTTCGCGTGGAGGTCACGTTCTCGATATTTTTCGGACCTGGTGCACGAAGTCGACGGTCCGCGTCGACACCTGGGGGTTCTGAAGATGTAGGTGGCTGCGCCCAACACCCCGGCGCCACCTGCGCCGAAATCGGTCACAGGACGCCGACTGCAGAGCCCTTCAAGTAGAAAAACCGTTTTTTCGTCGATGGTGCCGCCCCCAGGTGAAATTCAGCCTCAAAGGAGTCTCCTTGGGACTCCACACACTTCTCCCAGCGGTGCCGCCATTGTTGGAAGCATTCCGAAAAAGCCTCTTTCGGAATCGACTTTAGCTCGGCTGTCGTTGCAGCCATAATGTCCTCTTTTGTCTGAAATCGCGTTCCTTTCAATGGCCTCTTGACTTTGGGGAATAGCCAGAAGTCACAGGCGGACATATCAGGAGAGTAAGGAGCCTGTCGAACCAGAGGAGTCGAAAAATTGTGAACCAAGTGCGAAGAATGTGCTGGAGCATTGTCGTGATGGAGTCGCCAATTTCCTGATGACCACAACTCCAGTCGCTTGCGCCGCACAGCATCACGTAAGACATCCCTATAGTACTCTTTGGTGATTTTTACTGGCATTGAAAAACCGAAGAGAGCACAAACTACTACTCGACAGCTACTGACGCTATCTACAGGCGGGAAAAAATGCACGCATGCGCACGAAGCTTCAAGGTCGGCTCATGCAAGCGCGCTTGATTCAAATGCGTCAGGTTTTGAAAATAAAAAATAAGGTCGGATTCTTTTCTAACAGACTAAGTATTTTTGATTCCTATCAAATTGGAGAATTCTTCAATTTAATACTAAGGAATACGTCTAGGATACCAAGAAGCTACATGCCCTTGGATATTCCTCCCGAAGTTATGTTTGGTTTTCAAGGAATAAAAGGAGTTTAGTTATTTAGAAAAGCCAGCTTTAACTTTTTTTTTAAAACTTTTTTTTCTTTAAAAACCCTTTTGCATGTTTCCCTAAATTTCACACACGCCCACAATAAAACAATTAATGTACGGAATATACGTTTTTCTATTTTGTGTCTGTAATGGACTCATAAAAGCACTCATATGCGTGCGGTTATGGCTCGCCGAGTGCGATACAATTTTCTCTATATGTTTCGGCGATTTTTTTATTTAGAATTGGCATAAAAGGGCGCAAAATAGAGAAAACGCGTGCTGTAAAATCGCGTTTACTGAACTCGTCCTTTAATGTCCAACTTAAATATATTAAGGCTGAAACAAAGAAACCCCTTTATAAATCCTCGTTTTAAAATGGAATTTATCATCGTTTTCTTTATGCTCTCCCCAATTCCCTCTTAGTAGATCTTATAGCACATATGGCTTTCTTTATAATTTCCTATATAGGAAGGGCAGGTGTTTCGTGTTTCCCTTTCTATAAGACTGAAATATTATATTTGTAAGGCCATTAGGTTAACCACAACATTTTTTCTTCTTCTCTAAATACAATATTGCCTCATCTCTTCACACACTTCCTACATGAAAGTAAACAGGAAACCACTTAAAACTCATTAATAAAAAAATTCCTTTCCAAAAACATTTTTCTCAGCTCATTATCAAAACAAATCAAATTATTTTAAATCTATTACATAAATAATAAACAGTGAAAATATATTTAGTATTAAATGACGTAAGAATTGGATTATTGAGTGTTAAGTTTGTGTTATAACAAAGTAATTTGTATCAAACAATGATAGAGATTATAGTGGCCAAGTTCACATTGCCGTGTACTCAATCAACATTGTAAATTAGTACTTGAAGCGTTGTATAAGCCTTGTACAATCGCAATGTACATCATATAGAGTGTATACTAAATTCACTATAACTCATCTAAATATACATTTTATTTTAAAAGTAAACTAAAATTTAATTGATTTTTCGTAAACCGTAGATGAAACTATAGCGTTATTAAAATTATGTATTCAATTGGGGATTTTCATGAAATTTTAACAAATCCCTTTCATATTTGTCGGAAAACAATTAAAACAATCTAATAGTGTTTAAATTTACGCGAATGCTTGGTAATTGCATCTATGTGAATTAAATTTGTCTTTTATAATATGAAGTAAGGTTTATACAAAAACCGACTTTTTGGAAAACCGGTTTTCGAATTCCAGATTTCCAAAAACCGGTTTTAACCGGTTTTCGAATTTTTCTTAAAAAAAAAATAGAATAGGAAAAAACATTTTATTGGTAACTTATGGATAGATTTTTAAAAATAACTTATGGATAGATTTTTTCAAATATTTTTTAACACTTCGTATCCCTTAGTAGAAAATTTCTGAGATATATTATTACAAATAAAAACTGTAATAACTCATGCACAAAAGACCTTCTTCACACACTTGTATCATAAACTACTATTTTGATTTGCTATAATTGGTTTAATATCAGGTTTTAATTCATAATTTATGCACATTTTTCGTATATTATTTGTATAGAAGTGCCATTCTTCGAAGATATTAAATAAACTAAATATACCAAGGCTTCGAACCGTAACTGAAACGAAAACCGGAAATGCTTGGTAATAGCATCTATGTGAATTAAATTTGTCTTTTGTAATATGAAGTAAGGTCTATACAAAAAGCAACTTTTTGGAAAACCGGTTTTCGAATTTCAGACTTCCAAAAAACCGGTTTTAACCGGTTTTCGAATTTTTCCCAAAAAAAAAAAAATAGAATGGGAAAAAACATTTTATTTTATTTATATAAAATAACAAAACGAAATCAGAATCAAAGTCACAATAAGGATACACATTACTTACAATATAACGAAAACTCAAACAAAAATTTTAGTTTTCAATGTCTTTGAATTTGAAAGTTTTTCTTTAGGGTCTTCAAGAAGCTTATGGATAGATTTTTTCATGGCTTCCTTCATGGATTTTCATGAAATTTTAACAAATTCCTTTCATATTTGTCGGAATAAAACAATTATAACAATCTAATAGGATTTAAATTTACTCGAATGCTTGGTAATAACGTCTATGTGAATTAAATTTGTCTTTTATAATATGAAGTAAGGTTTATACAAAAACCGACTTTTTGGAAAACCGGTTTTCGAATTCCAGATTTTCCAAAAAACCGGTTTAAACCGGTTTTCGAATTTTTCTTAAAAAAAATAGAATAGGAAAAAACATTTTATTGGTAACTTATGGATAGATTTTTAAAAATAACTTATGGATAGATTTTTTCAAATATTTCTTAAGACTTCGTATCCCTTAGTAGAAAATTTCTGAGATATATTATTACAAATAAAAACTGTAATAACTCATGCACAAAAGACCTTCTTCACACACTTGTATCATAAACTACTATTTTGATTTGCTATAATTGGTTTAATATCAGGTTTTAATTCATAATTTATGCACATTTTTCGTATATTATTTGTGTAGAAGTGCCATTCTTCGAAGATATTAAATAAACTAAATATACCAAGGCTTCGAACCGTAACTGAAACGAAAACCGGAAATGCTTGGTAATAGCATCTATGTGAATTAAATTTGTCTTTTGTAATATGAAGTAAGGTCTATACAAAAAGCAACTTTTTGGAAAACCGGTTTTCGAATTTCAGACTTCCAAAAAACCGGTTTTAACCGGTTTTCGAATTTTTCTCAAAAAAAAAAAAAAATAGAATAGGAAAAAACATTTTATTTTATTTATATAAAATAACAAAACGAAATCAGAATCAAAGTCACAATAAGGATACACATTACTTACAATATAACGAAAACTCAAACAAAAATTTTAGTTTTCAATGTCTTTGAATTTGAAAGTTTTTCTTTAGGGTCTTCAAGAAGCTTATGGATATATTTTTTCATGGCTTCCTTCATGGATTTTCATGAAATTTTAACAAATTCCTTTCATATTTGTCGGAATAAAACAATTAAAACAATCTAATAGTGTTTAAATTTACTCGAATGCTTGGTAATAACGTCTATGTGAATTAAATTTGTCTTTTATAATATGAAGTAAGGTTTATACAAAAACCGACTTTTTGGAAAACCGGTTTTCGAATTCCAGATTTCCAAAAAACCGGTTTAAACCGGTTTTCGAATTTTTCTTAAAAAAAATAGAATAGGAAAGAACATTTTATTGGTAACTTATGGATAGATTTTTAAAAATAACTTATGGATAGATTTTTTCAAATATTTTTTTACACTTCGTATCCCTTAGTAGAAAATTTCTGTGATATATTATTACAAATAAAAACTGTAATAACTCATGCACAAAAGACCTTCTTCACACACTTGTATCATAAACTACTATTTTGATTTGCTATAATTGGTTTAATATCAGGTTTTAATTCATAATTTATGCACATTTTTCGTATATTATTTGTATAGAAGTGCCATTCTTCGAAGATATTAAATAAACTAAATATGCCAAGGCTTCGAACCGTAACTGAATCGAAAACCGGAAATGCTTGGTAATAGCATCTATGTGAATTAAATTTGTCTTTTATAATATGAAGTAAGGTTTATACAAAAACCGACTTTTTGGAAAACCGGTTTTCGAATTCCAGATTTCAAAAAAACCGGTTTTAACCGGTTTTCGAATTTTTCTTAAAAAAAAAATAGAATAGGAAAAAACATTTTATTGGTAACTTATGGATAGATTTTTAAAAATAACTTATGGATAGATTTTTTCAAATATTTTTTAACACTTCGCATCCCTTAGTAGAAAATTTCTGAGATATATTATTACAAATAAAAACTGTAATAACTCATGCACAAAAGACCTTCTTCACACACTTGTATCATAAACTACTATTTTGATTTGCTATAATTGGTTTAATATCAGGTTTTAATTCATAATTTATGCACATTTTTCGTATATTATTTGTATAGAAGTGCCATTCTTCGAAGATATTAAATAAACTAAATATACCAAGGCTTCGAACCGTAACTGAAACGAAAACCGGAAATGCTTGGCAATAGCATCTATGTGAATTAAATTTGTCTTTTGTAATATGAAGTAAGGTCTATACAAAAAGCAACTTTTTGGAAAACCGGTTTTCGAATTTCAGACTTCCAAAAAACCGGTTTTAACCGGTTTTCGAATTTTTCTCAAAAAAAAAAAAAATAGAAGGAAAAAACATTTAATTTTATTTATATAAAATAACAAAACGAAATCAGTATCAATGTCACAATAAGGATACACATTACTTACAATATAACGAAAACTCAAACAAAAATTTTAGTTTTCAATGTCTTTGGATTTGAAAGTTTTTCTTCAGCGTCTTCAAGAAGCTTATGGATAGATTTTTTCATTGCTTCCTTCATGGATTTTCATGAAATTTTAACAAATTCCTTTCATATTTGTCGGAATAAAACAATTAAAACAACCTAATAGTGTTACTCGAATGCTTGGTAATAACATCTATGTGAATTAAATTTGTCTTTTATAATATGAAGTAAGGTTTATACAAAAACCGACTTTTTGGATAACCGGTTTTCGAATTTAAGATTTCCAAAAAACCGGTTTTAACCGGTTTTCGAATTTTTCTAATAGGAATAGGAAATACGAAAATATAGGAAAAAACATTTTATTTTATTTATATAAAATAACAAAACGAAATCAGTATCAAAGTCAAAATAAGGATACACATTACTTACAGAAAATAACGAAAACTCAAACAACAATTTTAGCTATCATTGTCTTTGGATTTGTTCAGGGTCTTCATTCAAGTTTTTCTTCAGGGTCTTCAGGAAACTTATGAATAGATTTTTTCATGGCTTGCTTTAACTACTTTTATGAGTAGTTTCTTCGATTTACTCTTCCTAAGAATCGGTTTCCTCATAAGAATTTGGCAAAATTCTAAACAATGTCTTTAAAGCGGGCGTCGCGACGGCGGTTATGAAAACTGTGGAATGTCATATAGCCTATCGGTCCGATCTACGTTTCGACCGTGAGACGCGAAAAAATTTCTCCGCTCGTTTAGGCGGTACCGAAATTTTTTTTTTAGCCTCTTTTCGAACGAAAGCGAAAATTTTTTAACGGATATTTTTCCAAAACAGTTTTGATTTTGCCCACCTGGTGCAAGACCATCTCCGAGAAATATGCCGCGTATTCTGTCCTATGACGAAGGCGATTCGAATTTGTCTCGAAAAATGCCGTCCCCGTAAGAAATTTCGCAAAAATGGCCCCCGCAGGCGCTTTCGCGTGGAGGTCACGCTCTCGATATTTTTCGGACCTGGTGCACGAAGTCGACGGTCCGCGTCGACACGTGGGGGTTCTGAAGATGCAGGTGGCTGCGCCGCACACCCTGGCGCCACCTGCGCCGAAATCGGTCACAGGACGCCGACTGCAGAGCCCTTCAAGTAGAAAAACCGGTTTTTCGTCGATGGTGCCGCCCCCAGGTGAATTTTGAAAATCCGTGTGCGTGGGTCGACGGGGAATTCGCTTCGCTTTCGTGCCGTCGCGGAACGGCGGCGCTGCGTCACCTCCTCGGACCGCTAGCGCGGCATAAGTCTTATTCCGGGGGCGTCGCGACGCCCGGTAAAAAATTGTCGTTTAGCCTCTTTTCGAACGAAAGCGAAAATTTGCGTCGCGACGTCGATAATTCAGAATCGGCGGGTCGCTCGGAAGTGGGGATCGATTCTAGGGATAGCGGCATCGATTCTGCGATTCTTAGACTTTTCGCCGCTCGCCCTCGAACTCGCGAAACGGCGGCCAAAGAGGCGTTTGCAGACTTCGCATCGGCGATTTGAACGCATCTCGTGAACGGGGCGCCGCAGGAGGCCGCGCGAGGTATCAAAACACGCGCGGCGGCGAGGCAAAAGCAAAAGTTGGATTCGGTCCCGAAATGATTCGCGTCTACTCGAAAAAGTGGACGAAAAAGTTGGAGGCATGCGAAAGCCGGCGGCTCTAAGGGGGCGGCTCAGATCGCGAACTCTTGAATGCAATGGATACGCGGGCATCCCTTCCGAATCGAACGCGCGTAATTTCGAGTCTGTGGGACCGGGAACGGCCAAACGGCAGCCGAAACAGTGACCCCACCTACCGGGAACGCCACCGGACACGTTTCAGGCACTGGAGGGTGACTCCGTCGTCACAGCGAAGCGGCGCCGGTGCCAAAATACAATTATAATTTCGTTCGTTCGTATCGAAGGGGCCCACTGACCGGCGCAGACCGTTTCGGCGTCAGAAGAAATCCTCGGCGTCAGGATATTTTTCCAAAACAGTTTTGATTTTGCCCACCTGGTGCGAGATCATCTCCCAGAAATGTGCCGCGTATTCTGTCCTATGACGAAGGCGATTCGAATTTGTCTCGAAAAAATGCCGTCCCCGTCGTAAATTTCGCAAAAATGGCCCATGGAGGTCACGTTTTCGATATTTTTCGGACCTGGTGCACGTGGGGGTCGACACGTGGGGGTTCTCAAGATGCGGGCGGCTGCGCCGCACACGCTGGCGCCACCTGCGCCGAAATCGGTAGCTGGCCGCCGACTCCAGAGCCCAGAGCCAAGTAGGAAAACCGGTTTATCGCCGGTGGTGCCGCCCACCAGGTGAATTTTGAAAATCCGTGTGCGTGGGTCGACGGGCAATTCGCTTCGCTTTCGTGCCAACGCGGAACGGCGGCGCTGCGCCACCTCCTCGGACCGCTATCGCGGCCTAAGTCTTATTCCGGAGTCGTCGCGACGCCCTGTAAAAAAAAATCGCTCGGTCGGCTCGGGGACGCGACGCCACGCTTTCCGACACCACGCAACCGGATATCGGCCGAAAAACTGCAAAATTAAAGGAGTTTTTCTCCCGCGCGACTCTACCGCCGCCTGCGGCGCCGGTGCGGCTTGGCAGCCGAAGGACGCCCGAAGGCGCCGAAGGACGCCCGAAGGCGCCGACGTGCGCCGTTCGGGGCTGCGACGTCCGGGTCGCCTGCGGCTACCCGCCAAAGTCGGTCGACTTTTTAAAAAAAAAAGTTTCAGTTTTAGCCGACTTCCGGGCGAGCCGGCGAGCAGTTTTGATTTTGCCCACCTGGTGCGAGACCATCTCTGAGAAATGTGCCGCGTATTCTGTCCTATGACGAAGGCGATTCGAATTTGTCTCGAAAAATGCCGTCCCCGTCGGAAATTTCGCAAAAATGGCGCTTTCGCACCTTCACGCGAAAGCGCCATTTTTTCGGTATTTTTCACGATATTTGACACGTTTTCGATATTTTTCGGACCTGGTGCACGAACCCGACGGTCCGCGTCGACACGTGGGGGTTCTGAAGATGCGGGCGGCTGCGCCGCACACGCTGGCGCCACCTACGCCGAAATCGGTCGCAGGACGCCGACTCCAGAGCCCTTCAAGTAGGAAACCGGTTTTTCGCCGATGGTGCCGCCCCCCAGTTGAATTTTGAAAATCCGTGTGCGTGGGTCGATGGGGAATTCGTTTCGCTTTCGTGCCGTCGCGGAATGGCGGCGCTGCGCCACCTTCTCGGACCGCTATCGTGGCATAAGTCTTATTCCGGGGGCTTCGCAACGCCCGATAAAAAATTGTCGATTTCTTCGCTCGGTCGGCTCGGGGATGCGACGCTACGCGTTCCGACAGATCGTTTCGGCGTCAGACAAAATCCGGTCAAAACCGATATTTTTCCAAAACAGTTTTGATTTTGCCCACCTGGTGCGAGATCATCTCCCAGAAATGTGCCGCGTATTCTGTCCTATGACGAAGGCGATTCGAATTTGTCTCGAAAAATGCCGTCCCTGTCGGAAATTTCGCAAAAATGGCCCCTCCAGGCGCTTTCGCATGGAGGTCACGTTTTCGATATTTTTCGGACCTGGTGCACAAACCCGACGGTCCGCGTTGACACGTGGGTGTTCTGAAGATGCGGGCGGCTGAGCCGCACACGCTGGCGCCACCTGCGCGGAAATCGGTAGCAGGCCGCCGACTCCAGAGCCCAGAGCCAAGTAGGAAAACCGGTTTTTCGCCGATGGTGCCGCTCCCCAGTTGAATTGTGAAAATCCGAGTGCGTGGGTCGACGGTGAATTCGTTTCGCTTTCGTGCCGTCGCGGAACGGCGGCGCTGCGCCACCTTCTCGGACCGCTATCGCGGCATAAGTCTTATTCTGGGGGCGTCGCGACGTCCGGTAAAATAATTTTAAAAACCGACGCACGGTCGGCTCGGGGACGCAACGCCACGCGTTCCGACACCACGCAACCAGAAATCGGCCGAAAAACGGCAAAGTTAAGGGAGTTTTTCTCCCGCGCGACTCTACCGCCGCCTGCGGCGCCGGTGCGGCCTGGCGGCCGAAGGACGCCCGAAGGACGCCCGAAGGCGCCGACGTGCGCCGTTCGGGGCTGCGACGTCCGGGTCGCCAAAGTCGGTCGCCTTTTTTCAAAAAAAAGTTTCAGTTTTGGCCGGCTTCCGGGCGAGCCGGAAGTTTCCGGTGAAAACTAAATGTTTTGTGGATTTTGCAAATGCATCAAAAAACTTGTTTTCGCTCTTCTAAATCATATAATAATTTCAAACTTATTTCAGTGTTGCATATGGTAAGTGTAGTGTTGCAATTCGTTGCATAGAACGAATAGTAAATCAAATAGGATAAAAAATGATTTTTACCTAACAATTTAATTTATTTTAAACCGGTTTTCTTAATTTAAAAACCGGTTTTCAAATGTGATAAATTTTCTTTAAAAACCGGTTTTTTAAAACCGGGTTGGAAAAACCGTTTTCATCAAAGGAGTTGCTAGCTCTAATGTTTTCGTTCTTCCAAACCATATAATAATTTCAAACTTACTTCAGTGTTTAAATTTTGTAGTTCATTTAGCGGAAATTCAAATATACATTCACTTGTTAATATGCACAATGCATAAGCGCTGGCTAACCCAATTCGTTGCATAGAATGAATAGCAAATAAAATAAGATAAAAAATGATTTTTAAGTAATAATTTAATTTATTTTAAACCGGTTTTCTTAATTTAAAAACGGCTTTCATATATGACAAATTTTCTTTAAAAACCGGTTTTATTAAACCGGGTTTGAAAAACCGTTTTCATCAAAATAGTTGCTAGTTCTACTTGTTTTCGTTCTTCTAAACCATATAATAATTTCAAACTTATTTCAGTATTTAAATTTTTTAGTTCATTTGGCGGAAATTCAAATATACATTCACTTGTTAATATGCACAGTGCATAAGCGCTAGCCAACCCAATTCGTTGCATAGAATGAATGGCAAATAAAATATGATAAAAAATAATTTTTAAGTAATAATTTAATTTATTTTAAACCGGTTTTCTTAATTTAAAAACCGGTTTTCTCATGTGACAAATTGTCTTAAAAACCGGTTTTTTAAACCGGGTTTGAAAAACCCTAAAATGAAGTAATTTTCTTTTATGCAGGAAGTGGGCGATTTTTTTTTTAACGGGTATGATTGACGCGTGACAAATTCTTGTGGGGTTTTTGTTGGGAAATCAATTTTCGCAATCCTGCCAACAAACAATCCTTAACAATTATTTTTCAACAATGATTTTTTTTCTCGCACACTCCAACGCACCCCTTCAAAACAATTTATTCAAAACGTTTTTTTTCTCCCTCGACACACAATCTTGCCGAAAATACATTTCTCACAAAAAATATATTTCACAACATCGTTATATCAAACATCATTAATATCCAACAACAATTTATAAATGAAGCTTCAATATTATAAACTCAGTCAATATTGAATTGAGACAGATTATTATTGCATTGGGGTGTTTACTGTTTTAAATCGGGAAACTTTGCTATTTACGCTTTGATCCCTTTTGAATTGGGGTAGACTAAAAGTTTTCCCGTCCACTATTTCAATTTGACTTACCACTGTCAATTACCGCCACATTGAATTCAATCAAGATTCGTTTTTAATATTTTAAAATGAATGTAGTTCATTAATTATAAAGAAAGAACGATATCGTTCATCAGTAGTTTGTTTGCTTTTAAAAAATATTTGTGGTTTTTTTCAACCGTTTGTGCCATATGGGATTAGAGCAATTGAATTATTGTAATAACTCATAACAGGATTTGGTGTTGTAAAAGCGTCCTGTTGTTAATTGACGGGAGCTGTATTTGATTTCGGGATTTCGGGGGAAATTAGTACTTTTGCCCGGACGTTCGGAGAACAGAAACTCGTTGTTTATTGAATGTTTTCAAATGACATAACTGCAACATGTTGCACTGGAAACGATCTGTGTGCACACGCACTGTATGTTTAACATCTGACAGATGTCGATCCAAACAAATATTATATAATCCTCTGAAATTTTTCAACAAATTGTACAAATCTTTGTTTGTTCTACATGGGTTAGTGGAATTAATTCAAGTGATTAAATAAATCGTTTACGGCTTGCAGCGGGGAAATTTAATATATTACTTCTGGTTTTGACACGTACATCGGCGATAATTCAATTAGGAAATAATAACTCGTCAAAAGTTTTCGATGGTATTTATTAGTTTCCAGTTTATTGAACACTTTAATTAAATTTGTTCAAAATAAAAAATAAACTCACTGTTTGATAGAGTTGAGTAAATTTAATTGTTGAATGCACGCTTCAACAAATATTTCCGAAGCAAAACAAAAATAGTACAAATAAAAATTTGCTACTTCCAAACAAACTTCTTATTAAGACCTACACTAGATCAGTGGTTCTTAAACTGGGTGCCGCGGCACCCAGTCGAACACCCAGTACGATCATCAACTAATCAGATCTTAGTGGAACAGCCTACACCGAAACTAATGGAACAGCCTAGATATAAGGTATTGGAAGAGAGTAGGCAAAGATAGTTCCTTCTAGATCCACCTCCACCTCTGACATGCGCATGCGCGATGACCTTTAACCCCTAACCTAACCTTGACCCTGACCCCTAACCTTGACCTTGGAACTTCCGGTTTCGACTTCCGGTTTTGACTTCCGGTTTCCGGTTTTGACTTCCGGTTTTGACTTCCTGTTTCCGGTTTCGACTTTCGGTTTCCGGTTTCGACTTCCGGCCGCCATTTTCGGAACTTCCAGATGCGCGGGAAAATTCAAAAAATAGACGCGAGGCGGGGAAATTCAAAATTAGTTCTTATTGAGACAAATGAGGTGTGTGAAGTTGGTTGCATACATCAACGGGGCTAAATACATGAGACTGGACAGACGGGGCTAGATCCATGGGACTAAATACATGAGACTAGATAGACGGGACTAGATACATGAGACTAGATACATGGGGCTAGATACATGGGGCTAGATACATGAGACTAGACAGACCTTATCCATCTCCCCGGATAAGGTTGTAAAATAAAGAAAACTCCACATAAAATTTATGGTTTTATTAAATTCTAATAATAATACATTTAAATTTACATCAATACATTTAAATACAAGTAGTGGTCATGCTTTGTATATGTTGTGCGTTCGGAAGAAGCAGCTTAAGCAATAATGACTTGCACACATATTACAGCGAAACTTTACACAACTAGTTTTACTTGAGGCCTTTTGTCTTCCAAATATCATTCGGTTTTCTTTATAAGAACCAACACACCGTCTTTTAACGTCCGCTTTCTCGAGGGAGTGTTCACTATCTTTAGCGTTGGATGAACAAACAGCTGATTGGTTTATTGAATCAGGAATACGTGCATATTTTTCTCTATTATTATCATAGTCACCATTCAAACTCTCAACTTTATTCTTTTGACGTCTAGGAAGCGTCTTATATGATGGTGATAAACTAGTAGATATTCTAAGTGGAGTCCAATAGATGGTTTTATTACGGGCACGCTTCTCACCAAATACAATCCCCATCTTGATAGTAAAACACCAGCGTTAACACTCAATTATAAATGCTATCCAACCCTATTTATATCGTGCAGAGTTCTTTGCATCAATAATGGTGTGAGGTCTATGTGACCCCACGTTAAACAGGGTGTGAGGTCTATGTGACCCCACGCTAAACAGGCTGTGAGGTATATGTGACCCCACGCTAAACAGGGTGTGAGGTCTATGTGACCCCACGCTAAACAGGGTGTGAGGTCTATGTGACCCCACGCTAAACAGGGTGTGAGGTCTATGTGACCCCACGCTAAACAGGGTGTGAGGTCTATGTGACCCCACGCTAAACAGGGTGTGAGGTCTATGTGACCCCACGCTAAACAGGGTGTGAGGTCTATGTGACCCCACGCTAAACAGGGTGTGAGGTCTATGTGACCCCACGCTAAACAGGGTGTGAGGTCTATGGGACCCCACACTACACATAACCGATTAGAGCTGCGGAGTATTAAGTGAGAGAGAGATAGCAAGAGGGAGAGAGAGAGAGAGAGAGAGATGGGAATTAATTTTCACGGAAAACGTATAAAAGCGGTTGTTTCGGACAATTCTACCACTCGACATTTACATCTCAAAGAGATAACACCTATATTAAAAAATAAACTATTATCTCTAGGATATAAGTTAAAGCGACAGTATGGATAAAATAGATATATTCTCCAAAGTTGACTATGAGGATACTATTACAAAGAGTGAATTTCACACGTATTATCCTATAGCTCAAAATTATTGAAACAATGATGAGATTCGTATTAGGATCCAACACCAGGATATTTACACTTATCCTAGCGAAAGTTATATTTATGTAAGCGGAACCGTTAATTTTCCGAAACTCATTCCACCTGCAACTACACACAACTTTGAACTTGTGAAAAACGCATATGCGTTTTTGTTTGATGAAATTCGCTATGAATTGAATGGAGTTGAAGTAGATAAGAATAGAGATGTAGGAATTACAAGCACGATGAAAGGATTACTCTCCAACACCAAGCGAGATCAACATATACTCGACCTTTGCGGCTGGGCTGAAAATGCTACAAATGTTACATACTTTGATAATAACAGAAAGTTCTATGCTCTAATTCCATTGAAATATTTATTGGGTTTTGCTGAGGATTATACAAAAATGTTAATTAATGTAAAGCAGGAATTAATTCTACTACGAGCTAGAACTGACGTGAACTGCTACAAAGGAGATGCAAATATAAGATTCAATATTGATCAAATTTACTGGCGAATTCCCCATATCCAACTCAACGACGAAGCTCGATTGAATGTATTGGATACACTCGAAGAAGATAAACCGATATTAATACCGTTTCGTAGGTGGGAGTTGCATGAACTACCTGCTTTAAAAAATACCGACAGAGATATCTGGTCTGTAAAAACATCTACAACTCTGGAGAAGCCTCGATATGTTATAATTGCACTGCAAGAGGGGCGAAGAGATGCTCATGTAAAAAACGCGTCCGAATTTGATAATGCATCGCTGCGAAATATGAAAATTGACCTAAACTCGGATTCATATCCATATGAAAGCTTAAATCTTAATATGGATAGTGGTGATTATGCACAACTTTATTACATGTATGCCACTTTCCAAAGCAGTTACTATGAACGCAGAAATGAGCCGATATTGAATATGATTCAATTCAAAGATCATGTTCTTTTTGTGTTTGATGTATCTAAACAAAATGAGAGTATTAAATCATCTGCTGTTGATTTAAAAATTGAATTTGAAGCTACGCAAGCATTCAAACCAAACACTCGAGCCTATTGCCTTATTTTATGTGAAGCTGCCGTTGAATACACCCCTTTGTCGGGGATAGTTCGAAAATTAATTTAAAAATTTAATTAAAATGAACCATTGTATGTATAAATCATATTAGCGACTATTCTATATGTATTGCAAGAAATGTTTATATAAGTATTTAAATGTTTTGATGTAAATTTAAATGTATTATTATTGGAATTTAATAAAACCATAAATTTTACGTGGAGTTTTCTTTATTTTACAACCTTTCATTCTCTTGGAAACTAACACTCGCTCACCGCTGATAAGATAACAGAAAGTTGTTATTGCTAGCAAACATCCAGTCGAATCTAATCAACAAGTCAGAGCAGTAATCAAAATTAAAACGTAGATTATTAAGTTAAATTAAACAATCCCTTATATATTTTAGTTCAGTCTTATCTAGTCTGATGTATTTAGCTCCGTCTATCTAGCCCCATGTATCTAGGCCCATGTATCTAGTCTCATGTATCTAGTCCCGTCTATCTAGTCTCATGTATTTAGTCCCATCTATCTAGTCTCATGTATTTAGTCCCATGGATCTAGCCCCGTCTGTCCAGTCTCATGTATTTAGCCCCGTTGATGTATGCAACCAACTTCACACACCTCATTTGTCTCAACAGGAACTAATTTTGAATTTCCCCGCCTCGCGTCTATTTTTTGAATTTTCCCGCGCATCTGGAAGTTCCGAAAATGGCGGCCGGAAGTCGAAACCGGAAACCGGAAGTCGAAATCGGAAACAGGAAGTCAAAACCGGAAACCGGAAGTCAAAACCGGAAGCCGAACCCGGAAGTTCCAAGGTCAAGGTTAGGGGTCAAGGTCAAGGTTAGGTTAGGGGTTAAAGGTCTTCGCGCATGCGCATGTCAGAGGTGGAGGTGGATCTAGAAGGAACTATCTTTCCCTACTGAAGAGTTTAGGCAACTATTAGTTGAAGAGTCTAGACAAAAACTAGTTAATTAAAAACCAGTGGAACAGGCTAGGCAAATACTAGTGGAAGAGTTTATTTGCCTTGTCGAACAGATTAGACAGAAAGCAGTGGAACAGCCTAGACGAAAACTAGTGGAAGAGTCTAGGCAACTATTAGTTTTTTAGGATTAGGATTATAATTATTAGGATAAACTAGCAGAACAGCTTAGAGAAAAACTATTGGAACAGCCTAGACAAATACTAATGGACGACTCAAGGCAAATATTAGTGGAACAGCCCAGACAAAAACTAGTGGTAGAGTCTAGGCAGAAACTAGTAATAGATTCTAGGCAAATACTAGTGGAAGAATCTAGGCCAGTGGTTCTCAAACTGGGTGCCGCGAGCGTATGTCTGGGGTGCCGCAGCAATCAAGAAAAGTAAAAAAAAATTTTGAAAGAAAATTACATGAGGAGGTAAACGAATTTGAGTTGCTACTTTTAATGCAGAATTATGGACAATTGGTTAAAATCTCAGTCTTCAAAAAGGATAAGGTGATGAACTCACAGTATTGATTCAATCACAACCAGCATCGTCGGAGGAAACGCAATATCCAAGCAGACACCTGCGAATCTAAATCATTCAAGTTTGTCGAAAACGCAACTCATGATTAAAAGATAATCCGACGAACAATAAGGAAACATGATCCTAGCTACCTCACATTGTTTGGCTGCGGATACCCGCCAGTATCCGCATATGCAAAGACAGTGGTCACAATGGGCAGACCATATCACAAGAATGGATGAGGAAGGAATGCCAAAACGGGCCCTCCAAGGAAAAATGGTAGCGAAGAGACCGAGGGGCAGACCACAGAAACAATGGGACGCGGTAGAAGAAGATGCCAGAGGGTTGCAAAGGATTAGAGGCTGGAAGACGATAGCAATGGACAGAAGCGCCTGGAGGAATAAATTGAGGGAGGCCAAGACCCAACCTTGGGCTGTAGAGCTATAGAAGGAGGAGGTTTCGAACTAAAAGATGCACTAGTAGTTACATTTACAGAAGAACATTTTATTCAAATCTTAAATTGGGATACCTTTACGACATCTTTGAAAAACTAAATGAAACTGCCACTTCTCTCAAAGTTGCATTATCAACATACCCTTACATTAAAAGCATTACACGCCTACATTCGCATAAATTTCGCGCATAAATTCGCGAACGGAATGTCAACGTCAAAACGAAAATTTGTAAATTTTAGAAAATTAAATTAAATTTAAATTAGTTTCCGGAATTTTTAGACACATCGTTGAACAGAAGCCTAAACGGCACAGACAACTTGCCGCAGATACACGATCATCAACTAATCAGATCCTAGTGGAACAGCCTACACCGAAACTAATGGAACAGGCTAGACATAAGCTATTGGAAGAGTTTAGGCAAATATCATTGGAAGAGTCTAGAAAAAACCTAGTTAATTAAAAACTAGTGGAACAGCCTAGGCAAATACTAGTGGCAGAGTTTATTTGCCTAGTCCAACAGCCTAGACAGAAAGTAGTAGAACAGCCTAAACCAGCACTGTCCAACTTCTCTTAGCCAGCGGGCCATTTTTTCTTTAGAAAATTTTCGCGGGCCGAAAAGGATAGGTAAATGAAAAGTCGGTTGATGTCAATTCAAAAGTTATTTTATTTATACTACGGAAGGAAGTTCGGTTCGAGAGTTCGAGTAAGTAAGACGTGCGAGTGTTTGACAAAAAGTTTAGTTGCGAGTATAACCGCTGGTAGTTCGCTAGCGTCGAATTTCCAGCGCAGCCCTACGACAGAAGGGGCCACGAAAACCCCAAAAGCCAAGAAATCATACCAGGAGAACAGGAAAGAGAAAAGGGGGCTGAGTGTAAGGAAACAGAAAGAAGAAAAAGAAATAAAGCGAAGATAACGGTAGCAAGAAAAGAAAGAAAAAAAAGAGAAAAAAAGGATAACATGGAGTATAGTGAGCAGGAACGCAGTTCCGATAGTGAACAGGCCAACCCATTCCAATCTAAAAAACGGCTAGGCCGTTCCCCCTGCTCTAAGAGAAAAAAGGAGACCAGCCCAAAAGAGGCTAGCCCCTAAATCGCATCGTTTGCTGATTGAAGCAAATCTCTCAGTGGTCCAGGAAATGGCGTTGATAAAACGCGAGCTGATGCGATTCACGAAGAAATTAGAAGAAGATAAAAGAGAGGAGAAAAAGTGGAGAACGGAATTAAAAGAGGAACTAAAAGCGATGAGGGAAGAAAATAAATTAGCAAGAGAGAAAATTATAGGCTTGGAGAATGAGATTAGAGACTTAAAGAAGGCAAGTGCGGACAGGGAATGTAAGATAGAAGCAGATAGAAAGCAAATGGAAGAAAAATAGGCAGAAATTGAAAATTTTAGGGAAGAAGTAGTCTTTCGGAAGCTGTAAAGTCGATTCCAAATTGGAATCGACTTACCAGATTCCGCCAGAATGTTGATTGGAATTTCCAATCTACATTTCGGCTTCAAAACTGGGATGAGAGACAACTCATAAGAATTGCAAAAGCCAGAGATAAAGCGTCCAACGATATAACATCAATGAAGCACATGAAGGATGAGTGTAGTGCTGCTCGATCAAGAGAAAATTCTGGAAGTAGGGAAAGATGTCATGTTCTGGCGCCACCTCCCGCACCTTATGGGAAATTACATGTAAATCTAGTACCAAGCACCTTATGGGGAAATCCTATCGCAAGATAACCCAACCTATCCCAACTAACTGATCTAGTCCGAGTTACAGGTATCCATTAAGGACTAGGACTGCCTTCCCATTTTTTATTTTCTTTAGCTCATATTCTACTTGTTCCCTACTTAATGCTTGGGTCACTCCTTCTTTACCTCACCATCCTCGTTCTTTTCTCTCAGATTTTCTTCATTGAATAGTCTTTCAAAGTACTTCAATCATCTTTCCAGAAGTAGGGAAAGATGTCATGTTCTGGCGCCACCTTCTGCACCTTATGGGAAATTACATGTAAATCTAGTACCAAGCACCTCATGGTGAAATCCTATCGCAAGATAACCCAACCAATCCCAACTAACTGATCTAGTCCGGGTTACAGGTATCCATTAATGAGGACTAGGATGTATCAGCTTTTAATTAGCTTTAAACAGCTTTTAATCGTGTAATCAGCATTAAATCAGCTTTAATAAGCATTTAATCAACCTTAACAGCTTTTGATCAGCTTCAATCAGCATCCTCCTCATTCTCATGCGCATGCGCGAAGTAGTTTGGAAGCTTACCTAACCTAACTCACAGATGCCGCAGTTTCCAACTGATTTCTATCATTATTTCCGAACTATACTGGTATATGGTGCCTTTATAGAAAGTTTCTTGTGCATTTGGTTGCATAAGACTACACAGCCTTAAACAGCTTTTAATCAGCTTTAATCAGCGTTTAATCAGCCTTGTCAGCTTAGCGTGGGGCTACATGGACCTCATACCCTCATTAAAAGTGGATGCAAGCAGATAAAAAGTGGATGCAAGTAGACGAAAAGTGGATGCAAGTGTAGTCTTATGCAACCAAATGCACTAAAAACTTTCTATAAAGGCACCATATAGCAGTATAGTTCGGAAATAATGATAGGAATCAGTTTGAAACTGCGGCATCTGTGAGTTAGGTTAGGTTAGCTTCCAAACTACTTCGCGCATGCGCATGAGAATGAGGAGGATGCTGATTGAAGCTGATCGAAAGCTGTTATGGTTGATTAAATGCTGATTAAAGCTGATTTAATGCTGATTACACGATTAAAAGCTGTTTAAAGCTAATTAAAAGCTGATACATCCTAGTCCTCATTAATGGATACCTGTAACCCGGACTAGATCAGTTAGTTGGGATTGGTTGGGTTATCTTGCGATAGGATTTCCCCATGAGGTGCTTGGTACTAGATTTACATGTAATTTCCCATAAGGTGCGGGAGGTGGCGCCAGAACATGACATCTTTCCCTACTTCTAGAAAGATGATTGAAGTACTTTGAAAGACTATTCAATGAAGAAAATCTGAGAGAAAAGAACGAGGATGGTGAGGTAAAGAAGGAGTGACCCAATCATTAAGTAGGGAACAAGTAGAATATGCGCTAAAGAAAATAAAAAATGGGACGGCAGTAGGTGCAGATAAAATCCTAACTGACAAGGTTGCGTCGCGAAACTGAAGTAGCGGAAGAACAGTTTGGATTTATGCCAGGAAGAGGAACAACTGACGCAAGGTAACTGATTGAGAGAGACAGGGAGATGCAGGTTGATTTTCATATGGCCTTCATTGATCTGAAGGCGTATGACAGAATGACTAGGCAAGAGATATGGAAATGTATGAGAAGTAAAGGTGTTACAGAAAAGTATGTGAGACTGGTGAAAGAAATGTACGAAGGTGTGATAACACAAGTTAAGAGCAGTGTGGGTACAACAACGGAAATCCCAGTGAGAGTAGGGCTACACCAGGGATCTGCTCTCAGCCCATATATCTTTCACCTAGTAATGGATGTGGTAGTCAACGATGTGAGGAAAGCACCGCCATGGAGCATGATGTTCGCCGACGACGTTATACGAGAGAAACTTCAAGAGAGGCTGGAAGAGTGGAAGATAGCCCTAGAAGAAAGGGGAATGATGATCAGCAGGGTGAAAACTGAATATATGTATATGAAGGAAGTTCAAGATCTATGTATTAACCTGCAGGAAGAAGAACTACCACCGACCAAGAAGTTTAAATATCTGGGGTCATATATTCAAAGCGATGGAGGGCTGGAGTCTGAAATACAAGACAGGGCAAATAGCGGATGGATGAACTGGAGGAAATTGAGTGGAGTACTGTGTGACAAGATCAGCTGCAGGAGGAAAGGAAAGCTCTACAAATCTGTGACGAGGCCTGCTATGCTCTATAGTGTGGAAACTTGGCTGATTACAAAAGCACATGAGAGAAAGATGGAAGTGGCAGAATGTGGCGTATGAGCCGGGTAACAATAAAGGATAGGATAAGGAATGATATCACATTAGAGGAAAAATGAAAGTGGGACCCATAGGAAAGAAAGCAGGCTAAGGTGGTTTGGACATGTGCAGAGAATAGAGGACTACTTGGGAAAAAAGTTGTGTTCGCGCCAATTTTAATAAATCTGTATTTTTAATTCAACATTTGAATCGATTTCGGCACCGATTAACAGAAGGGGAAAGGTGTATCGACCTGGGCCGAAATCGCGCGATTTACTTATCAATTTACTTCGCGAATTTATATTATTCGGAGAGTATGCTTCGAGTGTGAGAAGCGCAAAGACGAGAATCGAAGCGCGAACCAAGCTGGACCGACACGTGCACGCATAGTTTTAAGTCAAGTTAACCAGGGGTGTAATCATGAGCCGAAAGGGCTGAAGCGGCATCCAACGTCTGGAAGACAACAGTTTTAAGGGAATTATCCCCATTTCCTCCCTTAAAAAAAGGCGCTGGAAGGACGATCACACGTGGCGGAGACGCGAGCAACCCTAACAGTTAAGTGATTAGACCAGCCCTGTTTTAAATCTGGAAAATTTGATTTTCGTGAGACACGGTCCAAACACGGGTATTGGAGCAAACTCTCTGTATCAAGTGATTTAAGAGTGAATTGACCAAACTTCCGATAAACTTAAAGGAAGTAATAAGAAAATGTTCCTAACAATTTCATTCAAACCGTTTTTAGGGTAGCTGTGCCGCGAAATTTTTGTGATTTTTTTAGCTCGATAAGGGTGCTTCGGCCAAAGAAGTTTGAGAACCTCTGCACTAGATATTACACGAAACAGAAACAAAAAATTATATATATATATATATATATATATATATATATATATATATATATATATATATATATATATATGTTGTATTTGAGGTTTTCGCGGATAGATACCTGTGTTGTATTGGTTTCTCGGGGATTCCGCGTTGATGCTGAGGGTTGGCTCTGAAAAGAACCGGATTCTCGACGTTTCGGCGAACTAACATTCGCCATTCTCAAGAGATATATGCGTCCGTGCGGGTCAACCGTTAGACGCATACAGTATGCGTCTAACGGTTGACCCGCACGGACGCATATATCTCTTGAGAATGGCGAATGTTAGTTCGCCGAAACGTCGAGAATCCGGTTCTTTTCAGAGCCAACCCTCAGCATCAACGCGGAATCCCCGAGAAAACAATACAACATATATATATATATATATATATATATATATATATATATATATATATATATATATATATATATATATATATATTACAGTATGCGTCTAACGGTTGACCCGTACGGACGCATATATCTCTTGAGAATGGCGAATGTTAGTTCGCCGAACGTCGAGAATCCGGTTCTTTTCAGAGCCAACCCTCAGCATCAACGCGGAATCCCCGAGAAAACAATACAACACAGGTATCTATCCGCGAAAACCTCAAATACAACATATATATATATATATATATATATATATATATATATATATATATATATATATATATCGTAGTCATATAGCGAAATCCGTCAGATTGTGTAAAAGCGAGTGTTTGCATAATCTGACGGCAGTTAGTGTATTCTTTTTCAACTACACGATTTGACTATAGGTAGTTCATGAAACCACCATTTATATGCGTCGCTTTAAATTTAACTGCAATGTACATAATCTGACTAACGTTTGTTTACCGTGTTGACGCTTCGTGAAATTTTCAAAATTAGTTTAATCAGTACAAATAGAAAGTACGGAGAGTATAGCCGGATTTATATATGAAATTTGCCCCCGCCGTGTTTTTTCTTCGCACTTTGGGGATCGTTTTGGTACCAAATAAAAATAATTCAGTCAAAATTTGTGCTCTTTATCTCGAGCCGTTATAGAGATATTATAAAAAAAACTGATTTTTGAATTTCATTCTTTTTTCCAAAGTAAAATTGAATTTTAATAAACGCCGATTTTTTCCCAATACTTACTAGTAAAAGGCATGAAAAAAATTTGTAATTTTGATTCCAAGGTCGATAGCCGATTTTTAAGAAAAGAAATTAAAATAAAATAATTTTTTTGACAGTATTTTTGAAAAGTGTTAACCACCAAATTTGGTCAGATGTCTTCTGTACTCCTTTATACTCAGGAATTTTTTCATTGTTCATTTTTGGATGTGGTGGAATAATCTGAAAAAAATTAAAAACGATTTTTCTAATCGTGAATATTTTTTTTCTAATTGCTAAAAAAACTCATAAAAAAATATTTGTCGACCACATTTTACACTACCCCAAATAACTAAAAGAAATCCTAAAACATTAAAACCAAATAATGCAAAAATACATTTGAAAAAATCTTCACTCTAGCTCAGGGGTCTCCAAACTACGACCCGAGGGCCACATCCGGCCCGCGGATAGATTTTGTCCGGCCCGCGGAGAGCTAGCATACTTGAAAACTCCTTTTAGAGAACATATTTTTTATAGCAAATTAAATTTAGTTTACTGAAGTATTCTAATTTTATGTTGAATAATTATTAATATGAAATCTACATTGATATGGTCATGGGTTGAATTTATCAACCATTTATCAATCATGGTTGAATTTATTTAATCATTTTTGGAATATTTATTTATTAAAAAAGAACAATTTTCATCAAGATATTTTGAATTAAAATTTTTGGACTTATGCCTTTTTCGAAATGACCAAAAATTTTAGTTAGTTAATCGTCATTTTCCAGAAATTTGGGCTATTTTTATTTAATTATGTTTATAGTTTTCACTATTCCTGCCACCAGAGACTCTTTTTCTAGGTTTAAAAGCATTTTCGGCAAGCTCACGATAAAGTGATATTATGTCATATCTGACAGATGCGTTCCGTTTCACTTGAAAGGGACATATGTCCAGGACTCGTGCCCTTTTTTAGTTGACTTGTGGTGTATATACATGTGCTCTTTTCTCATGGAATATGTAAAACGCTTCAATGAATAAAATGGCGTAAAAAAGTGATTTTTCAAAAAAGTGTGACTCATGCCTTTTTCTGACGGGTTCAATTAATTTACATGTCGAAAATCTTTAATTTCTTTATATTTATTGACTACATACATTACAGAACAATCTGAGACGGTTACTGATCCAAGCCCATCGTCCTCACGGCGAGCTTCTCATTTAGACAATATTTATTGCAATTGTCATCTTCGGTGCAAAAATCACTCCGTACTGGAAACTTTCTAGATTTCAATGAAAAGTCTTATTCATGTGGTTGCAAATTATATGACAAATGATCTCAATGACACCACCCTCACAACGGTGAAGAAAATGGGTCATCGAATAGTTAACAATTACTCAGCTTCGTTTACAGTGAAAATTGGAGGTTTTTCTTTAGAAGGAGGAAGTGCGAGTCTTGGACATAAAATTTATGATCGTAATAAACTACGCCATGCAAGGTCATCATAACAGAAGATCTTTCATTAGAAGACACAATAAAGAAACCAAAGGCCCATGATGAGTATGGCTGTGTAGCATACTTACCTGAACCTTCCTTGTATTGATAGAAAACCTCTTCTGGGAAATTTGAATTAATAATTTTACTTGGAATAATTAATTTACAAGTTTGATTCATGATTTTGCAAAATCAACCAGGCACATACTGTTTTTTAAGCTGTTATACATTAAATTTAAATAACTACATTGCATATTTTCTGATTTTCCTGCAATTTCCAAAAAATAGTCGTAATTTCGAAAGATGCATAGACAATGAATTTACTAAGGAATTTTGTTATTTTATTACCTAGTTTAGTAATTTTACAAAATATATTTATTTTGCTGGTTTTGAAAAATTACAAAACAGGTATAATTGTTACTAGATGCATAATAAAAAGCAGTTTATAAATTTTACAAAAAAAACATTGTAATATTGCCAATTAACTCGACTGATAGTTGTTTGTAAAATTCAGCAGTCTAATATGTTTTCTGCAAAACTTAAAAAAAATTGTATGTATTGTATAAATATAATGTGAATTGTAATTTTACAGGACATCTTGCTTTTAATACGTTTTGTGTTTTGCAAATTAAATATTTCAATTTTACAAACTATTTTTAATTAAGCTTATTTGTAAAATTACATGTTCGTCATTGAAATCAGTATTTACGTTTTTGAATTTTTTAAAACAGAAACAATAAAAAATGATTTGTAAAATTACAAAGCTTGATTTCTTAAATTACAAAACTGCTTTGAGCATATACTTCCAACACATTTCTTGTAAAATTACCAAAGAAATTTTTAACAGTGTAGTTTTTGACGTATGTCATACAGAGGTTTACAATTAGGAACAAGTTCATATTCAAATTGCTGACCCTTATTCTTCTTCTTCTTCTCCTCAGCCTCGATTAATCCCAGACAAGGTCTCACGAATGAAAATAAAAAATTAAAAACAAAAACCACAAATATTGACTCCAGCAAAAATGCATTGTTATCTTCACAAAACGTAGCCAAAGCTAAGGAAGCTGTTATTCGATCCAGTAATAGCAAATTAACAGTAGCAGACTCAAAGACCTCAAATACTATAACGGGAGTTAAGAAACCCGAAGAGAATGAAATCGTCTCTGCAGCTCCAATGACAATAATTTACGTTTCTAACTTACACGCAAATACAAACGAGGATAACGTACTTGATTATCTGAAAAAAAAAACTACCTTCACGACCATTTTACGTCAATAAATTAAAAAGCGCCAACAACTACCACTCCAGCTTCAAAGTCTCCGTTCCCAAAAATGAGGCGGAAACTATTTTAAATGAAAATTTCTGGTGCGAAGGAATAAAAGTGCAGTTATTTCGATCGAACAACCGTCGCAAATGGAATTCGTCGTACCGAGAAAAGCGAGGTGGTAACATGCAGCAGTGGACTTCAAGATATTATAACTAAACACTGTTTAACGATAAACCTATTTCATATTAATATACGGTCAATTTTTCACAAATAAAATTTAATTGATGTACTATGTAGTAATTTTAAATTTAATATTTTATGTTTCACCGAAACCTGGCTGGATGAAACTCAGCTTGATGCTTTTAAGATTATCGGCTACGAATTGATAGCTCACTTCTCTAGACAAACGAATAAACACGGTGGAAGTGCAATATTTATAAAACATGATATTTTACAACAAATCAAATTATTAAAAATTATAAAGAATCTAGCTATCGAAAACGTCATTGAGTGCTGTGGAATATCAGTGGGCATGAAAACTTGTATTATTGCAATTTATAGGCCACCTAATAATGCTAGTGATATAACCGATCTATTTTTTAATCAACTTAATCGTCTATTAGATATTGTAAATCAACAATTTGAAACCGTTATCATCTGCGGGGACTTGAATATAGACAATCTAATTAAAAATAAAATGACAGATTCTCTAAATGACTTGTTATTGGCACATAATTTATTTCTTTCTTTAACCCTTTGAGGACCAGTGGTTATTTGAGATTACCACAATTCAGATGTCGTTTATTTATTTGCCTATTGGTTTTCTGAGTGTACCGGCTTTGAAAGTTGGTTGCCTAACATGCTGAAAATATTGTGATCCAAGCAATCCACCGCCAAATGTTTTCTATCGAGCTCCACATGCAATTATCGCCGTTTGTTTGAGGTTAACGTTTTACGCCGGCATAAAATAGTGAAAATCTGTTTGTTTTTACGTGTTTTGAAAAATGGCAGGTATGTTAATTTATTGTTATGACTGTTGTGCAATTGTACAAATAAGGTTTGCATGAAAATTTTGTTTCTATATCGTAGATTTTATGTATGGTTATCTGGAAGTACCACTAGGCACATGCACTTTAGTTATTTTATTTTCAAAGTAGTTATAGAAAAATTGTTTTAGGACAAAAAAAAACGAGTTTGGAGCCATGTAGATTTAGAAAATATGCACCAGGATGAAATTTATGGTATTCTTGATGAAATACCAAGTGGTAGTGAATCTGAAGAATCAGATATAGAAAGCGTTATGGGAGAAGAAGTAAATGTAGATACAAATAACATACTTGAAAATCTGGATGTTATCTTTGAAGAAGAAAACGACGTTGCTATGCAAGTAGATGGTGATAATGGTGACAATAGTTGGGAAAGCGAAGACGACATACCACTAGCACAGTTTGTAAGGAATCAGTCTGTAGTTTGGACCAACAATGAAAATTATGTCACAAAAACAAATCCTTTCTTGGAAGTAACAGGTGCTAACCTTCCTGAGGATGTAGAAACTCCGACAGACATTTTTTTATCACTTTTCCCCGAAGATCTAATCCAAGATATAGTATTCCAAACAAATTTGTACTATCTTCAAAAACATGGTGGAGGAGCTTATTTTACTCCAACTTCTGAAGAAGAAATAAATTTTTTTTTGGGTGTCAACTTATTGATGGGCATCAAAGAAATACCCAGTTACAAAGACTGTTGGTCATCGAGAGACGATCTCCGGGATAATTATATTAGTGCTGTTATCTCACGGGATAGATTCTCGTGGTTACTAAGCTACATCCACCTCAACGACAATTCAGTGCAACCGGGAAGAAACGACCCAAATTTCGACAAGCTCTATAAAGTTCGGCCCCTGTTGTCTAAGCTTCGGGAATCATTTCTTTCCGCCCTAAATCCGCATGAATTTCAATCCATAGATGAGTCAATGATTAAATTCAAAGGACGAAGTTCTATTCGTCAATATATGCCAAACAAACCCATCAAGCGGGGTTATAAAGTCTGGGTTAGATCCGACTCAACAGGTTTCATGTGTGATTTTCAAATATACACTGGGAAGGTTGGTCAGACTACTGAAAAAAAATTAGGGCTACGGGTTGTAAAGGACCTTAGTAGAGTTTTAGTAGGAAAGCACCACAAACTTTTTTTTGATAATTATTTTAATTCCGTTGAATTACAAAGATCTTTATTATCGGATAAAATTTATGCTTGTGGTACGATTCGGAAAGGTAGAAAAAGTTTTCCTGAGCTAAAATCAGATAAAGATATGAAACGGGGCGATAAAGATTATCGCATATCTACTTGTGGACTAGTCGGAATGAAGTGGATGGATAAAAGAAGTGTGTTATTCCTCGGAAATTACCTAAATCCAGCAACAATGGGTCGTGTTCCAAGAAGAAAAAAAGATGGGGTCCTTGAAAACATAACATGCCCTCAAATGGTTATTGAATACAATGCTCATATGGGATATGTCGATAAGTTCGATATGTTAAAAAGCCTTTATGAAGTGGACCGTAATTCACATAAGTGGTGGCATAGAATCTTGTTTTACTTCGTTGACGCATGTGTAGTGAACGCTTTCATTCTGTTTCAACTACGAAGCAAGTCAAAAGGACTAGATTTGAAAACATTCCGTTTGACAGTAGCCAGAGGTCTTATTGGGGCAGTAGCTCCTTCTAAACGAGGAAGGCCATCAAACGAGAGACCCGTCAATAATTTTAAGAAGATTGTTCCATTGGAACTTCGCTATTCTAAGGCATGCCACATGCCAGAAAGGTCTACGTTGCTGAGATGTGCCAACTGTAGCACCACAAAGGAAGTAAGCCGTACGATGTGGAAGTGTTCAACATGCAATGTGGGATTGTGCATAAAACACAACAAAAACTGTTTTGGAGCTTACCATACTAAGTAGTTCCATTTTTTCATATGTTCGCCTAGTTTTAGTATTTTTTACAAAAAAAAAAAAATCTGCGTTTGTTCCTAGTGGTAATTTAGGGATACCATATCCTGAAGGATAATCCTTATTGTTTTTAATTGCCAATACCATTTTAATAGCTTACATTAATATAAATAAATAAAATTACACTCTTCAATTTGTTTTTTTTTTCAAAAAAATAAATCCGTCCTCAAAGGGTTAAAGGATGTCACTCTAATTCAGAAATTTCCAAATTTAGATAAAGTATCAATGACATCGATTGATTATTTAATTACCAATAACATTGACATTATGAAATCTGCAAACAATTTCAATCCTGGGTTGTCTGATCATTTTGCACAAACAGCGCATATGGAACTACAATTGCCTATTCAAAAAAAGCCGACCTATGAAATTGTTCGTGTCATCTCACCTAACAAAATTAGTGAATTTAGACAACATTTTATCAAACACAGCGAGTTTATTAACTGGTCATACGATAATGATATTAATTTCGTATTTGATTACTTCTATAAACAGTTTAAGTGGAGTTTCGAAGTGGTTTTTCCGAAGAGGAAAAGACTGGTATCCGTTCGTAACCTTGATCGCCAAAAAATCAAATTTTCAGCAGAAGTTCAAAAGCTATATGATGAAGTTAAAAACATAGATTTTAGTGTTAAATTATCAGGTAGAGATGACTTAGCAATAAAATGCAAAACTAAAAAAAAAAACTTTTAATCAGTTAATTATTTTAGAAAAAAAACAACACGCTGCAAATTATATACTTAATGCAGATAACAAAGTTAAAACATTGTGGAATCTAGTTCAATATAAAAACAAAAAACAATGTAATGTGGAAATCTGTAAAAGTAATTATGAAGTTTCCAATAAGTTCGCGACATTTTTTGAACAATCGATCAAGGACCTAAATATTTTCTCAAATAGTACTAATATTACTTCTCTCGATAACACACAGTATCACTACAACACATTTTGCTTTACCCCAGTATCTGCGAGTGAAATAATTTCTGTTATAATATCCCTACGAAACACTAATTCCTCGGGCCTTGACGAAATTTCGGTTAAATTAGTTAAAGCGAATGCAGATATCATTGCACCTTTCTTGAGTAATATAATTAATATCTCAGTTTCACAGGGCAAATACCCCAAGCCGTTGAAGATCGGGCAAATAATATCGCTATTTAAAAAAGGGGATGATACAGATATAACCAACTATCGACCGATTTGTTTATTAAGTATCTTCTCCAAAATTATTGAAAAAATTATGTGTAAGAGAATATTTTGCTTTCTTGAAAAATATAATATATTGAATGATAAACAATATGGATTCCGCCACGGTAGGTCTACAGAGACAGCGTGCATAAATTTAGTACAATCATGTTTAAACAATTTAGATAACAAAAAACACACATTTATCATTTTATTTGATTTAAAAAAGGCGTTTGACACTATTGATATCGATTTATTACGTACTAAATTATTTAATATAGGCTTTCGAAACTTCATAAATGACTGGATTACATCATATCTCAGCGATAGAGAATATACAGTAAAATATAAGGAATCACTCTCAGACATATTTACAATGAATATGGGGACTCCTCAAGGGAGTATACTAGGCCCACTGATATTTTTACTTTTTGTAAATGATTTACCGAATCACATAACTGACGGAGAGGTCTTTATGTATGCAGACGATACTGCGATCGTAGTTTCTGCTGAGACATTAGATGAGGCTAAAAGCAGAATATTTTCAGTCATGTTTCAATTTAATGAATGGTGTAAACTAAATAAATTAATTATTAATGTTGAAAAAACAGAAATTATGCATTTGTCAAACATCTATAAGAAGAATGAATCCATTACTTTTACTTTTAATAATAAGTTGATAGAGACATCTGAAACCATGAAATACCTGGGGATAATAATTGACCAGTATTTACAGTGGAAGAAACATATAGATTTCACCTGTGCTAAAGTAAATAAATCATATTATTTAATATCACGACTCAAAAATGAACTAAACCTTGATTCTATTTTAACTATATATTATGCTGTAGTATACTCACATCTAAGTTACAATATAACAGTGTGGGGATTATCTAATGGTTCCAGCAGATTATTTGTAACGCAAAAGCGCATCATTCGATTAATGTTTAATTTGAATTACGTCGAAACTTGTAGAAACACATTTATTGAATATAAAATATTAACACTACCATGTATATACATTCTAAAAATACTTTGTTTTATTCACAGCAATAAAGCCAAATTTGTAAAATATAGCGACGTTCACGGCTACGCGACACGAAATAATGGAAAATTAGTTACATATAATTTTAAACATACTTTTTTTAAAATAGCACCTTACAAATCAGGTATCGATTTATATAACAAACTGCCGCATTTAATGACTTGTCTTATATTGTAATCACAATGAAAAAGATTAATAAATTTCTTATTCTTATTCTTATTCTTACTCCACTTTGGTTGTCCAAATTCATTCGGAGGAGTGTAAGTATGAGATTTTTTTGGCTGGCTAGAACTTAATTGCTTTGGTACTCCTACAGGATTGCTTTTTTGTTTTTATTGCATTTAGTGTTAGCTTAATATTGCATTTGTTAACGTGGGCATTATTATTATTATTATTAATATCGTTAGAATTTACAGAATTACTATCAACATGACTAGCATAGTTACTTGCAGATTTATCACTATTGCAAGTACTAAATTACAAGAAATTCACTAATTCTTGTAAAACACTTATTTATATCTTCATTCATGAGTACGTCATCTTTATCTAAATTCTCTTCAAGAGTCACATATTATTTTTTTCAATACATTCATGTTATTAAATTTATTATTATTGTGATTATCCCAATTTTCAATTATGTTGACCAATTCTTTCTGTGCCATATTTCACTGAAAATTTTTGGACTATTCTAACAACCAGTCAAATTTTGTCATTTTGTCTCATATGAAACAATTTCACCCAATCATGTCAACATTACACTGATAATTGCATTCAGTGCAATTATCAATCACTATGACAACACGATTGAGTTTGACAACTTCATTCCAAATAAATTTCAAAATGTCACCTTTTTGCGAATGTTCAAAGTATAAATCAAAGTATAAGTATAAATAAAACAAAGTATAAATAAACAAAATCCCAGAAATACCTACAACTTACAGTCACAAATATATTTGGGGATTATTTATGGAATTTTGCTGCGGACGAGAATATGAATTAAATGAACATAGAAGCTTAGAAGAATTGGCGTTGATACTAAAAGATTGGGCGGTCAATATGAGATAGAAAGATGGGTTATGTTTCGTTGTGTTGAGTTATAAATTTTTTGGCAAAATTTTTTCCGAATTTACCGAATATTGACAAATTCCTCATAATTTTATGACAAATTTCTCAAGCTCGTTGCTTGGTAACAGCCCTCAGCCTTCGGCTTCAGGCTGTTACCAAGCAACGAGCTTGAGAAATTTGTCATAAAATTATCTCGTCTATTATCAATGTCCTAGGGATATTACTACTGAAAATTAGTCAACCATAATATACTAAGATCTTTTTTGAATTACATTAAAATCACAGATAACAAAAATAAATATTATATAACATACATGCAGGAACGGTTGACAGAGACCGAGAAAGATATTAAAGAACTGGGAATAACAGATCTCAAAAACAGACAGTCTGTGAGACGCACCCTGAAGGAAGTCCGTGCATTTCAAGAAAAACCTAGAAGGAAAGGTGCCCCCCTGGACAGAAGAGAGAAAGGAGTTACACCGGCAGAAGATGCGACAATACTGGGTAGAGGTCAAAGCCCAACAATTGAACAAGCGGGGTCCAAAGTAGGCCTATTTGAAAGAAGAAGAAGATACATGTAGGAACTTAACAAATTTTTGATTTAAATTAAATTTAATTTACTTATTACAACAAAGAAATCCTAGTTAACCCATGTCTATTTTTAAGGTTAGGCATTTCGAGAAACGTTAAGTCAGATTGTGTTAAGTCACATTGCAGTTGGTGGAAATAATCGGTGGTTTCATGAACTATCTAGTCAAATCGTGTAGTTGAAAAAGAATACACTAACTGCCGTCAGATTATGCAAATACTCGATTTGGCACAATCTGACGGATTTCGCTATATGACTACGACATATATAATTTCAGATATATAATATCAGAAAAACTGTAAATAGTTTTAATGTTTAAAAATGGGAAGTGACGAGATCCATTATTGAAAATGTGATTTGTTATAGAATTGATAAAGGTTATTGTAAAGGGTTGCAGTTTGCAATGATAGTTTATAAGTTGCGCCTCCCATTCGATGTCGCAGCACTTACCCGAATCCAGGTTTTAGAGATATACATAATATATACAGCAGGATATCGGATAAATTGGTAACGTTGGGCCGAGGCCCTGATTGGAGTGCAGGGATTTTCCGTATTCCCAGGGAGAAAGTTTGATTAGCGGCAGATAGGGACGCCGCGTCGGCCACCAGGTATAATAACTCCAGCATCCCAAATGTCTGTCCGAAAAAAAGAAAACACAAACAAATCCAGGACCTTTTCAACTTATTCCCATCACGATCCTTACCGTCACTTACATCACCACAATAGTTACTCTCTCTAATTGTATGTTACATTATAGCAAAGAAATCATAACAATAACAACTAACGACAAGAGACCAGACCAGATTTGAAAAGAACTAAACTAGATACACAAATCAGATAAATGTTTTGAGCTTTGAGCTTTTATCTTTAAAAATGATGGATGCTATAATAAGATTATTAATTGGTAGCAATAAATCTTAGAATAAAAAAAAATGTTTGTTTGGAAAAAGCAATAAGAAGACAGAGGCGAATGGTATTGTGTAGATTTGTTGTTGCATTACAGAATCCATTGACAGCAGAAATGACTGTCTCTATATTTACTGTCAGAGAGAGTTTAATTCTTCCCGCAGAGAAAAGCTTTGCGCTAAAGTGATCTTGGTTGTGGCAGGAACAAAGAAGTCGAATATTGATTCGCAGTGCAAACAATATGAGGACGAAGAGACAAAGTCGCTGTCTATTTGTTATTATTCAACCTCTCGCCCAGCAACAAAACAATATATTCCACATATATATTTAATACCTCGCGATCCATTATTTTTTTTTTCCCTATCTTACTGGCTCTTTATATAAATTTTACGAGGCTTTTCTGTAATGAGATTTCGTATATAACGGAATCATAAAAGTTACAAAATGTAACTTATCAAATTGATAATTCATACTTTGTAAACATTTATCTGATTCGTTGTTTTTTTTTATTACAACGCAGAGTTTTTTTATTACTGCCCCTCGTATTTTTTTTTATTTAAAGGATTCTTCGCCCTTGTTTCCTAACTTTATCTAAACTGTTACATTTTACACCCTCACACATTACAATACCAAACAAACAACCAATTTCCCACTTATTTATTCCCCTTAAATGGAAAATATCAAGAAAAACATGTTTTTGATTATTCTTAAAGCCCTTATTGCCTTTTCATCGGATTTCTGATAAACTTGATCGCCAGAATTTTTTGTAATTAATTAGTTCCTCAAATATTACGTAATTAATCAGATGTTTTTTTTTATGAAAACGACAAAATCTGTTAAAATATTTATCAATTAATTACAAACACAAACAAAATTTTAATTAATAATTTCCAGTAAATTTGCCATTTCGAATATCACCTTAAAAACATTAAGACTAAATATTAATAGATTTATTCACTTAGCCTCATGGCTATACATAAAAGACAATCCCATAAATAGTTAGATATAATAAAACCGGCCAAGTGCGAGTTGTGACTCGCGCAACGAGGGTTCCGTACAAACTTGTAACCAAGGTATCTTTAGGAAGACTTAACTATATGCAACCCATATGCTTCAGGTGTCCGACAATACCACGCAACACATTAGTGTATTTTCATAAGTTTCTTTTCTTGTAATTAAACTACATATTTACGGTTTTCAGATTTTTCCATTTACATGTGCTGTAAGACACCGCTTTTTGCCAAATTTCATGATTCTAGATCAACGGGAAGTACCCTATAGGTTTTGAATCCCTTGTGAAATCGCAAAATATGCGACATAAACGGTCATATCTTTTGATCGAGTTGACTTACAAGTTTGATTTTTGTCAAGCTGTCTGTCAAGCCTGTCTGTCAAGACCATTTTTCTCAGGAAGGCGTAGAGGTAACAAGTTGAAATTTGTACGAAATACTCGGGTCTGCGGTCTCTTTCAGCTGTGAAAAAATGAAACTTGTAAGTCAACGCGATCAAAAGATATGACCGTTTACGTCGCATATTTTGAGATTTCACAAGGGAATCAAAACCTATAGGGTACTTCCCGTTGACCTAGACTCATGAAATTTGGCAAGAAGCGGTGTCTTATAGCACATGTAAAGTGAAAAATCTGGAAACCGTAAATATGTAGTTTAATTACAAGAAAAATGCGAATTTACTATTAGAAACTTATGAAAATACACTATTGTGTGTTGCGTGGTATTGTCATGCACCAGAAGCATATGGGTTGCATACAGTTAGGTCCGCCTAAAGATACGTTACTTACAAGTTTGTACGGAACCCTCGGTGCCCGAGTCACAACTCGCACTTGGCCGGTTTTTTTTATTAATTAATTGATATTTTTTATGAATTAAATATTTTGATAATCATTAATTAATTGATAATTATTTTTTGTATTTGATCAGGATATTGCTTGTTTTTTTGTTAATCATAGGGTTATGTAGAACCCAAGAACTTTGTTAATGTAATTCAATGTCAGTCGTGGTGTTTGCCAGTGAAGTAGTTGTTTTTAAGAAAGTTTGTTATAGAAAGATTAGTTATACAAATAATGTCAACTTTGTTGACGATATGTTTACAATAATTTCCTAGAAATTATAATCTTTGAAGAAAAGATACAAATGTTACTATTTAATATTGTAAAAATCTTGAAACTCAACAAGATGAATAATAAAAATGATGGGCACAATTGCATTAAATAAAATTTGCATTCATTAAAGTAGATGCGAGTAGATTAAACAAGTGTAGACTAAATTCATATTTTATTTACCGAAAATTCCTTTGTAAAATTACACGAAAATGAATATCAGTAAAGTATTCTACGATATTTTTTTATCCTCTCAATATATATTTTTTATAGGAAAAAAATGATTTTTCCTATAATGGAATCGTTGCTTTTGAAAATCAATCCAATTTAATACAGTCCCTTTTTTAGTTGACCGTGGAAAATTCGTATATATATATATATATATATATATATATATATATATATATATATATATATATATATATATACTGGCTATAGCTAGTAAACTTAGATTCCTAATAGAGCTTTTTGAAAATCTTGTGTATATAGGTTTCATTTGGGTCAACTAAGTTTACCAAATATTGATATCTTGTGAGTAATATGTAGATTAATATTAAGACTGTAGCTTACAGTCTTAATATTAATCTCGAATTAATTTTCAAATCTTACTTACAGTCTGTAATAAGGCATCCAAAACACCGATGAATTTTCAAAAACCGGTTTTTCGTAAAGTTAAAAACCGGTTAAAACACGGTTTGAAGTATAAAAATAAATAAAAGCTGTAATACAAATAAAATAAATATTTATTTATCATTTATAATTATTTATACAAATAAAAAAGAATTTGTTGTATTATTTCATTACATTTACGTAAAGAATAAAAAAAAACTGGCCAAGTGCGAGTTGTGACTCGCGCACCGAGGGTTCCGTACAAACTTGTAAGTAAGGTATCTTTAGGAGGACCTAACTGTATGCAACCCATATGCTTCTGGTGCCTGACAATACCACGCAACACAACAATAGTGTATTTTCATACACAACTTGTAAATCAGGTATCTTTTTTTTCAAGCACATTCAGTTAACTTGACAAGTGGCCCTCCTGAAATCACGACCATCTTAGTACCGCTGCAAGCATAACCTCAAGATGTCGCTGTCGTACGATGGAATTCTACCCTATATTTTATTACCATACATCCCCCATTCACTATGAGTGTTTAGGGGTTCTGGAACTTCACTATTTGTTTTTACTGCTCAATTTTGCCTGTATACCTATATACCCTGTATAAAGGTATACTGGGTATTTTTAAAAAAACGCGAATATTTTTAAACTTATAAAAAGAAAACTTTATTTTAGTATTTAGTATCTTAATATAAGCTAGTGAGTAAGTGTCTCACTAACTTATATTAAGATCTAACTATTTCTAGATCTAATATAAACTAATATATTAACGATTTCTAGATCTATTTCGATACTCTTAACATTCAGTTGTTCAATTGACTGCTTTGGGCAATTTACTACCAAAAAATATAGGGCGTACGTGATTTAAGTATATGTAGATTATAAAGAAAAATTAGACGAAATATAATATATACAGGAAGTTACGGGAGTATGTCGCGTGTCGGTTATAAACAAGCAAAATTTAGACATAATATATACACTGTATATGTGTATATACACTGTATATCTAGATCTAATATAAACTAATATATTAGCTATTTCTAGATCTATTTCGACACTCTTAACATTCAGTTGTTCAATTGGCTGCTTTTGGGCAATTGACTACCAAAAAATATAGGGCGTACGTGATTTAAGTATATGTAGATTATAAAGAAAAATTAGACGAAATATAATATATACAGGATGTTACGGGGCTTGAGTATGTCGCATGTCGGTTATAAACAAGCAAAATTTAGACATAATATATACACTGTATATATTATGTATATAGAGCGTACGTTATGAAATGCATTACGAATATAAACAAAGAAAATTCAGAATAAACAGCTTGGTGCCAACACATACTTTTTAACCTTCGGACCTAACCGAGGAGGACCTAACTGTATGCAACCCATATGCTTCTGGAGCCTGACAATACCACTACGACAACATTAGTGTATTTTCATTAGTTTCTAATAGTAAATTCGCATTTTTCTTGTACTTAAACTACATATTTACCGTTTTCAGATTTTTCCCTAACCTAACTGTATGCAACCCATATGCTTCTGGAGCCTGACAATACCACTACGACAACATTAGTGTATTTTCATAAGTTTCTAATAGTAAATTCGCATTTTTCTTGTAATTAAACTACATATTTACGGTTTTCAGATTTTTCCCTTTACATGTGCTGTAAGACACCGCTTCTTGCCAAATTTCATGATTCTAGGTCAACGGGAAGTACCCTATAGGTTTTGATTCCCTTGTGAAATCGCAAAATATGCGACATAAACGGTCATATCTTTGGATCGCGTTGACTTACAAGTTTGATTTTCTCACAGCTGAAAGAGACCGCAGACCCGAGTATTTGATACAAATTTAAACTTGTTACCTCTACGCGTTCCTGAGAAAAATTGTCTTGACAGACAGACAGACAGGCGGACAATAAAGTGATCCTATAAGGGTTTCGTTTTCGATACGGAACCTTAAAAATGAAATCCGTCAAATCGGCGAGACCCAGCATGTGTTGCGCAGAGATAGGAGGACAAAACTCATCCAGAACGGAACTTAATCCCTGGCGAGACACCATCTAAAGCGGTTTAAATCGAGGATCATTATACCTCGAGCGCTCGAGGATCATTATACCGGTGCACCAAAGCTTCCCAGGTGGGAAGATAGTTTGCCCCGGTGGGTGTAACATGTTTACAAATGTTCGATGCAGGTCTTGCCAAACTGGTCACAAGGTACTGCATTTTACTTAGGTTAGACAAATGAGGATTGTCGTGCACCAAATTACGAAACAATTCGTAGAACCAAGCCCACGAATCCGAGGAACCATCGAACGTGGGGATTTGTAACCGTTTCAGTTTCGGAGCATCTATCCGCGATGCACATGGGGCCGATGTTGGCGTTTCCAGAGTACCACAGACAGTCGAGGCCACCTGCTCGATACAATCCACTATGTCCTGAATAGCCATATCGAAGGAGGGGACAAATTCCTGGTTCAGCTCCAATTCTAAATCATTGATACGCATTTCCAGGTCATTATACTCCGCCAAAGATTGAGACAACCGGGGGTAAGATGTCTTAAAATTGCTTAAAGCTGTGGCGTCGCTGATGCGATTGGAAAAATCATAAAGGCCCTGTGCCCTCGCAAATACGTTCTCTTTCTTGCTAATCAAAATTTTTAATGCTCTCTCACGCTTATCCATCATGAAAGGCGACGAGCAATAATGAAAATACTAAGGAAAGAATGAAAAACGAAATTTGACAAAATAAGTCAAAAAAAATCGAACATCCCAATAAGCTGAATATTCAGACAATAATTGAATAAACAAACTAAAATCGAATATTCAAACGTGAACTGAATAACCAAACCAAAATGGAACATTCAAAGGAAAACCTGTAGACTCATACAGAATGGTATATTCACAAAATCGAATATTCACAAAATCGAACATTCACAAAGTCAAATATTCACAAAATCGAATAATCAAACGAGAGCTGAATACTCAGACAGAATCGAATATTCACAAAATCGAACATTCAAACGAGAGCTGAATACTCAGCCAAAATCGAATATTCAAACGAGAGCTGAATTCCCAGACAATATCGAATATTCACAAATCGAATATTCACAAATCGAATATTCACAAATCGGATATTCACAAATCGAATATTCACAAACCGAATATTCGCAACGAAAACTGAATAACCAGACAACAACTGCTTATTCCAACGAAACTGGATAACCAGATAAAAAAATGAATAATCAACAAACAATAAATAACTAGACAAAGAACTAATTAGTTCCTTGTCTAGTATAGTAATAAACTAATTGGTTCCTTGTCTAGTTATTCATTGTTCGTTGATTATTAAATTTTTTTCTGGTTATCCAGTTTCGTTGGAATAAGCAGTTGTTGTCTGGTTATTCAGTTTTCGTTTTGAATATTCGATTTGGGAATATTCGATTTGTGAATATCCGATTTGTGAATATTCGATTTGTGAATATTCGATTTTGGCTATACAACTTAATATTCAACGAAATTGAATAACCAGATAAAATCGAATATTCACAAATCGGATATTCACAAATCGAATATTCACAAATCGAATATTCACAACGAAAACTGAATAACCAGACAACAACTGCTTATTCCAACGAAACTGGATAACCAGATAAAAATTGAATAATCAACGAACAACGAATAACTAGACAAGGAACTAATTATTCCGACGAACTCTGGATATACAATTTCGTTGATTATTAAGTTGTATAGCCAAAATCGAATATTCACAAATCGAATATTCACAAATCGGATATTCACAAATCGAATATTCACAAATCGAATATTCACAATGAAAACTGAATAACCAGACAAGAACTGCTTATTCCAACGAAACTGGATAACCAGATAAAAATTGAATAATCAACCAACAATGAATAACTAGACAAGGAACTAATTAGTACCTTGTCTAGTATTGTAATAAACTAATTAGTTCCTTGTCTAGTTATTCATTGTTATCCAGTTTCGTTGGGTTAAGCAGTTGTTTTCTGGTTATTCAGTTTTCGTTGTGAATATTCGATTTGTGAATATCCGATTTGTGAATATTCGATTTGTGAATATTCGATTTTGGCTATACAACCTAATAATCAACGAAATTGAATAACCAGATAATATCGAATATTCACAAAACGGATATTCAGAAATCTTATATTCACAAATCGAATATTCACAAATCGAATATTCACAACGAAAACTGAATTACCAGACAACAACTGCTTATTCCAACGAAACTGGATAACCAGATAAAAATTGAATAATCAACGAACAATGAATAACAAGACAAGGAACTAATTATTCCGACGAACTCTGGATATACAATTTCGTTGAGTGTTAAGTTGTATAGCCAAAATCGAATATTCACCAATCGAATATTCACAAATCGGATATTCACAAATCGAATATTCACAAATCGAATATTCACAACGAAAACTGAATAACCAGACAACAACTGCTTATTCCAACGAAACTGGATAACCAGATAAAAATTGAATAATCAACGAACAATGAATAACAAGACAAGGAACTAATTATTCCGACGAACTCTGGATATACAATTTCGTTGATTATTAAGTTGTATAGCCAAAATCGAATATTCACAAATCGAATATTCACAAATCGGATATTCACAAATCGAATATTCACAAATCGAATATTCACAACGAAAACTGAATAACCAGACAAGAACTGCTTATTTCAACGAAACTGGATAACCAGATAAAAATTGAATAATCAACAAACAATGAATAACTAGACAAGGAACTAATTAGTTCCTTGTCTAGTTATTCATTGTTCGTTGATTATTCAATTTTTATCTGGTTATCCAGTTTCGTTGAAATAAGCAGTTGTTGTCTGGTTATTCAGTTTTCGTTGTGAATATTCGATTTGTGAATATTCGATTTGTGAATATCCGATTTGTGAATATCCGATTTGTGAATATTCGATTTTGGCTATACAACTTAATAATCAACGAAATTGAATAACCAGATAACTAACTGATTATTCCGACGAAACTGGATAACCAGATAAAAAGTTGAATAATCAACGACAAAATGAATAACCAGACAACAGATGATTACTCTGACGACAACAGGATATCCGGACAAAATTAATACTCAACGAAATAAATGGAGTACGCTTAAGTGTTTCCGCCGAGACCGGAAACAAAATGTTGAATCCAACAGCGACCGAGCACATGGACGTCTTCGACTAACTGACCCCGATCCGGTTCGAAGGACCAATGTTTGGACCGTGTCTCACGAAACTCAAAATTCTCAAGCAAAATACAGGCTGGTCAAATCACTTACCTGTGAGGGCTGCTAGCGTCTCCGCCACGTAGGATCGTCCTTCCGGCGCCTCTTTTAAGGGAGGAAAAGGGGATAGTAGCTGTAGGGATTCCCTTAAAATTGTTGTCTTCAGGACGTTGGGTTCTGCTTCAGCCCTTTGGGCTTAATTTGGCTTGAAAACTATAACGCGTGCATGTGCCGGTCGAAGTGGGCTTCACGTTTCGCTCTCGCTCTATACGCTTCGCACCTTCCAAGCGTACTTCTCGACTACTATATATATTCGCGAAATGATAATTAAATCGCGCGATTTCGGCCCAGGTCGATACACCTTTCCTCTTCTGTTAATCGGTGCCGAAATCGATTCAAATGTTTGAATTAAAATATAGATTTCTTAAAATTGGCGCAAACACTCCAATATCTTCATTTTTTGGTAGGAAGGAGTTTGTGATTAAAAAAGTCAAATGCTTTACGTAGGTCGCAAAACAAAGCAAGAACCTGATCCTGATTACAATTTAGAGAGGTAATTATAAAATGAACACTATCCAACGGAGCTGTATCAGTTGAGCTACTTTTCCCGAAGCCGTGTTGACTGCTTGCCAGCATCTTATTACTTTCCAAGAAACTTGATAATCGAGTCAGAAATGCTGTCTTACAGTTTTTTGAAAATTTTTGTCTTTCAATACAGGTTGGTCTGTAGTTATAGGGGTCCCGCTGTGACCCTTTATTTTCGTAAATCGGGATGAACTTTGATAACATCGTATGCAGGCTAATACGGTATTAAATTATATTCAGGTTTAGGCCGAGGCTGCACTACGGTTTTTTTCCGCGCACGGTAACCGTTCGAGAAACACACAGTACGCTATGGGAAAAATCAGTCGCGGGAAAAAAAAAACGCAAGTGAGGCCGTTTGTATCAGCTTACTTGAGTCACAAAATCACACGATTAAAAAGCGCGTCGGTTTAGCCGTAGTGCGGCCTAGGCTTAATACAGTAATAACAGTAAAAGCTTAATACAGTAAAATGACATTCAGGCAGTTAACTGGCACGTCAGCATTTTATTATGTAGAAACTTTAGAAAAATGACACGCGGTCATAAAAAGGTTCGCCATCGAACTAGAGAGATTACGAACTATTTAAATTTTTTTCTCATATAATAAAGGCGAATCTCATTACAAACATGAAATTTGTAAGTTATTTTATAGCTTTCAGTCCACTCATCTCAGTCTATCATCAGCACAGCTTTGCTTTATGGAAGCAAAGCTGTGCTGATGAGAGATACATCCCAAAACGCGTCCACAGATGGCTATCTACTTAAGGTATCGGAAAGACATGATCTTAAAAACAATGGTATTTTTATGGTTTTTGTTGAGTGGCATGAAGGTGGACTGAAAGTTGTAAAATAACTTACAAATTTTACATTTTACATGTGAGATTTGTTTTGGTAGTCGAGATAATTTGCTTCTCAAATTGAATTAGATAAGGATTTGTCATCATCGTTTGTCACAAGGATTTGTCAGATTTTGAAAACAAAGTGATCCTATAAGGGTTCCGTTTTCGGTACGGAACCCTAAAAATGAAATCCGTCAAAGCGAGACCCAGCCGGGGTAGCGCAGAGATAGGAGCACAAAACTCACCCAGAACAAAACTTAATCCCTGGCGAGACTCCATCTGAGGCGCTTTAAATCCAAATATCTTTTCCAAATAGGCGTCACCGAGCGCTTGAGGATCATTATACCGGTGCGCCAAAGCTTCCCAGTTGGGAAGATAGTTTGCCCCAGTGGGTGTAACATGTTTACAAATGTTCGATGCAGGCCTTGCTAAACTGGTCACAAGGTACTGCATTTTACTTAGGTCAGACAGATGAGGATTGTCGTGCACCAAATTACGAAACAATTCATAGAACGAAGCCCACGCATACGAGGAACCATCGAACGTGGGGATTTCTAACCGTTTCAGTTTCGGTGCATCTATCCGCGATGCAGATGGGGCCGATGTTGGCGTTTCCGGAGTACCACAGACAGTCGAGGCCACCTGCTCGATACAATCCACTAAGTCCTGAAGGGCCATATCGAAAGAGGGGACAAATTCCTGGTTCAGCTCCAATTCTAAATCATTGATACGCATTTCCAGGTCATTATACTCCGCCAAAAATTGAGACAACCGGGGGTAAGATGTCTTAAAATGGCTTAAAGCTGTGGCGTCGCTGATACGAGTGGAAAAATCATAAAGGCGCTGTACCCTCTCAAATACGTTTTCTTTCTTGCTAATCAAAATTTTTAATGCTCTCTCACGCTTATCCATCATGAAAGGCGACGAGCAATAATGAAAATACCAAGGAAAGAATGAAAAACGAAATTTGACAAAATAAGTCAAACAAAATCGAACATCCCAAAAAGCTGAATATTCAGACAATAATTGAATAAACAAACTAAAATCGAATATTCAAATGTGAACTGAATAACCATACCAAAATGGAACATTCAAAGGAAAACCTGTAGACTGATACAGAATCGGATATTCACAAAATCGAATATTCACAAAATCGAACATTCACAAAACCGAATATAAACAAAATCGAATAATCAAACGAGAGCTGAATACTCAGACAGAATCGAATATTCACAAAATCGAACATTTAAACGAGAGCTGAATACGCAGCCAAAATCGAATTTTCACAAAACGAAGATTCCCAAATCGAATATTCACAACGAAGACTGAATAACCAGACAAAAGTTCAATAATCAACGAAATTGAATAATTAGACAATCAACTGATTATTCCAAAGAAATCGGGACATCCATGCAAACTTAATAATCAACAAATTACATAACCAGATGGCTAACTGGTTATTCCTACGAAACTGGGGTACGATGTCTTAAAAAGGCTTAAAGCTGTGGCGTCGCTGATAGGATTGGAAAAATCATAAAGGCGCTGTACCTTCGCAAATATGTTTTCTTTCTTGCTAATCAAAATTTTTAATGCTCTCTCAAAATGCTAAGGAAAGAATGAAAAACGAAATTTGACAAAATAAGTCAAACAAAATCGAACATCCCAAAAAGCTGAATATTCATTGTTATTAAGTTGTATAGCCAAAATCAAATATTCATAAATCGAATATTCACAAATCGGATATTCACAAATCGAATATTCACAAATCGAATATTCACAACGAAAACTGAATAACCAGACAAGAACTGCTTATTCCAACGAAACTGGATAACCAGATAAAAATTGAATAATCAACAAACAATGAATAACTAGACAAGGAACTAATTAGTTCCTTGTCTACTATAGTAATAAACTAATTAGTTCCTTGTCTAGTTATTCATTGTTATCCAGTTTCGTTGGAATAAGCAGTTGTTCTCTGGTTATTCAGTTTTCGTTGTGAATATTCGATTTGTGAATATCCGATTTGTGAATATTCGATTTGTGAATATTCAATTTTGGCTATACAACTTAATAATCAACGAAATTGAATAACCAGATAAAATCGAATATTCACAAATCGGATATTCACAAATCGAATATTCACAAATCGAATATTCACAACGAAAACTGAATAACCAGACAACAACTGCTTATTCCAACGAAACTGGATAACCAGATAAAAATTTAATAATCAACGAACAATGAATAACTAGACAAGGAACTAATTATTCCGACGAACTCTGTATATCCAATTTCGTAGATTATTAAGTTGTTTAGCCAAAATCGAATATTCACAAATGGAATATTCACAAATCAGATATTCACAAATCGAATATTCATAAATCGAATATTCGCAACGAAAACTGAATAACCAGACAAGAACTGCTTATTCCAACGAAACTGGATAACCAGATAAAAATTGAATAATCAACAAACAATGAATAACTAGACAAGGAACTAATTAGTTCCTTGTCTAGTATAGTAATAAACTAATTAGTTCCTTGTCTAGTTATTCATTGTTATCCAGTTTCGTTGGAATAAGCAGTTGTTGTCTGGTTATTCAGTTTTCGTTGTGAATATTCGATTTGTGAATATTCGATTTGTGAATATCTGATTTGTGAATATTCGATTTGTGAATATTCGATTTTGGCTATACAACTTAATAATCAACGAAATTGGATAACCAGATAAAATCGAATATTCACAAATCGAATATTCACAAATCGGATATTCACAAATCGAATATTCACAAATCGAATATTCACCACCAAAACTAAATAACCAGACAAGAACTGCTTATTCCAACGAAACTGGATAACCAGATAAAAATTGAATAATCAACGAACAATGAATAACTAGACAAGGAACTAATTATTCCGACGAACTCTGGATATCCAATTGCGTTGATTATTAAGTTGTATAGCCAAAATCGAATATTCAAAAATCGGATATTCACAAATCGAATATTCACAAATCGAATATTCACAACGAAAACTGAATAACCAGACAAGAACTGCTTATTCCAACGAAACTGGATAACCAGATAAAAATTGAATAATCTCTCTCTAGTTCGATGGCGAACTTTTTTATGACCGCGTGTCATTTTTCTAAAGTTTCTACATTATAAAATGCTGACGTGCTTTTCTTTTTTTTGTTTCTTTTACATAATTTGCTTCTCAAATTGAATTAGTTAAGGATTTGTCATAACAAAGTTTGTGTTTTATAATTATTGTTTGATGTAAGTTTTGTTATGTAATAGTTTAAAATGGCGTATAAAGTGTGTGGTTGAATGATGTTTTAAAGAAGCAATGTTTCAAAGAGTGAGGTTTTTATTGAAGGCTCTTGTTGCCATTAACCGTGGTTTATGGGAGAGAACGCACCATTAGTGGCACATAGCCGCCATCTTCCGTCAGAGGGTGCACAGTGCTCTCAAGTCTCTACTTACGTGCACCCCGTGGATTATTACGAGCCATCGCGTTTTATTCTCGTCTGTTTTTATCGCGGTTTTGCCTGCTTTTTTTCAAGGGTATAAAAGCGTGTACGGTTTAATGCGGTAAATTGGTTTATCGGGCCCGGCGTCGGTTTTCCGGGTGGAAGTTAATATGTCTTCTGCGGGTTGGGTAGCAGCTATTGGTAGGGCTTTGATGCCGGCTGTGCGCGAACATTCATCATAGAATTTCGGCCGTTAGTTGGAGGAAGTTATTTTAACAAGATGCGGGGTCATAAAGACACAAGGATCCTGGTTTTAAGATCTTGGTCAGACAACACATGTTCAGGAGTAAAAATCGCCGCCAAAGGAATACAAACGGACACTGGGTACAATTCCCACAAAATTAAATACTTACACGTGTTAGTTTTACTACGATTTTGTTTTCTTGCGGCGCAAGTGTATTTTGTATTAATTGTGCGAGAAAAGGTTTTAAAATTCGAAATTAAATTTTGAGATAGCTCGGACTAAATGTAAATGGCACTTCTAACTTATTCGGCAAAATATGGAAAATCGCTTCAAAGCTCCCCATTCTTTTTTAATCAATGCTTGAAATTCTTGCTCTCGCGAAAAGGGAAGTCACGGTTAAATATAAAATTAATTAAGTTAATGGATTTTCATACATACACCTCCGTTAATAATTCATGTGGCTTATGAAATTATGTCCCTCCTGTACGCCTTACCTGAAACAAAACGCACAATTAATCTACAGATTTATTATCAATGTCACACCACCGTCGACAGCTATAATCTACTAGAAAACATGAAACATTACACAGAAATCAATTGTAAACGCGGACGAGTAGTTTCGCATATTAATTTCAACAAAGCGGAAACTAAATCATCCCAAATAAAAAATATTAATCTCTTGCACAACCAACCAACTAAAACTAAATACATGGATTATTTCCTATATAATTTCAGTAATTTACATGAAAAAGAACATATTTGTTATTTGTAGATTTATCTGTGTTTTGATATGCACAACGCAATTTGCAACACTTCAATTGTACAAATATATGCAACGCAATTTGCAAACAAAAAAATGCTTCGGTTCCGTCGTTTAAAAAAATGAAATATTAAAAAACATCACGTAGATTTTTTTTGTTATTGTGTAGAGAAATTTAGTTGTTTCTGTCTGTGGATACACATGGGAGCTTATGCAGAGGAAAAAAATGTTCGATCGTAAACAATTTCCGTGATATTCAAGCTGCAAATTGGGCTCCGTTGTTGTTTTTCTGGCCTCGCGCGGTTATTCCTAGCTGGAAATTTTAATAATGTTTAAAAGCATTTGAGCAACTGTCGAATTTGTTTCCATGAACTTTGCGGGAAAATATACCGCGGTAATAAAAACCACATCCCATTTGTATATTCTGCTCTACAAAAATCTATTTTTCCAATTTTATAAACACAAAAAAAAAATAGAAATAACAATTGTCGTTGTGACTTATTAACTGCAGAATTGATTTTATAACTTAGTTTAGCCGAAAAACACTTTTCGAAATTGATTTTCTCACGGTAAATATTCACGAATTGTTTTCGAATTTCGCGTTGATGCTTTTATTAATCCATAAATAATTTTGCAAACAGAAATGGAACGCTTGTTTCCCAAATGCCACTCCACTTAACAAAACACCAATTTTCTGGTCCAATCTATAAACTACTTACCGTTCAATTCACAAAATTGAATTTTACAACCTACAATTCATAATTGAGGTATATAAGTAGTAAGCTGAGGTATATTAAAAAATGAGTTAATAAATTCGGTGTTAATTATTTTTTTGGCTTACTGGAGATGATAATTAATCATGATCTAGAGATTTACGGCCGCGATAAAATGATTTTTTTAATTGAAATTTCGCGTGTTGATGGCACAGACGTAAATCACCTCCGCACAAAAGGTCCACATGTGATTATAATAATCTACCCCCTCGTAAAGCGTTTTCATAACGCCGCTTATTAACATGATTCTAATATACAATGCGAAATTGTTCTTTTTTTGTTTAAAACACGATTCAAACAGAAGAAAATTATAAACAAAAATATTTTTAGTTTATAAATAACAGAAGAAAATGTTGTATTTGAACGTAATTTATTTATGGTTCGCATTTGAATTTTAAAACAATGCGAACTTTGCAGACGGGTCAATTCCTGTTGGGATCTTTATGCCCATAAGGCAGATAAATTTCGCTCGTTTCCATTCCCCCATCGATTTTAATAAAAATATATCTTCCCTAGAAATCTGATTACGCGAAAAACTCTGCACGTCAATTTATCATATTATTACACAAATTCAGGCAAAAAACTACCTTACAACAAAAGGGATATAAATGATCGAGAAATAACACTGGCTAAAACAACGATGGCAAATACTCCCATTTTCAATCCCAGATACTCACAGAGAAGGAAAGAAAGAACTACAAACTTAAAACAAACGGAACACAGCCTGAATATATAAATATATTCAGCCTTTCCGGAGCTCTATACTAACTATTGAGTCTTTTTAGGACTACCAAAATAAATCTCGCATGAAATTTATAAGTTATTTTACAGCTTTCAGTCTACTCATCTCAGTCTATCATCAGCACAGCTTTGCTTTATGGAAGCAAAGCTGTGCTGATGAGAGATAAATCTCGAAACGCGTCCACTGATGACTATCCACTTAAGATATCATGTCTTTGATCTTAAAAAAAGGCCTTAACCCTCGGTTTTTTTTTAATTTAGAAATGGCATAAAAAGGCCCAAAATAGAAAAAATAGTTTAAAGAAGGAGTTCAATAAATGCGATTTTTCAGCACGCGTATACACGTATAGCACGAGCTCTATAACAATTATTGAGTCCAACAAACTTAAAACAAACGGAACACAGCGTGAATATATAAATATATTCAGCCTTTCCGGAGCTCTATAACAATTATTGAGTCCAACAAACTTAAAACAAACGGAACACAGCCTGAATATATAAATATATTCAGCCTTTCCGGAGCTCTATAACAATTATTGAGTCCAACAAACTTAAAACAAACGGAACACAGCCTGAATATATTAATATATTCAGCCTTTCCGGAGCTCTATAACAATTATTGAGTCCAACAAACTTAAAACAAACGGAACACAGCCTGGATATATAAATATATTCAGCCTTTCCGGAGCTCTATAACAATTATTGAGTCCAACAAACTTAAAACAAACGGAACACAGCCTGAATATATAAATATATTCAGCCTTTCCGGAGCTCTATAACAATTATTGAGTCCAACAAACTTAAAACAAACGGAACACAGCCTGAATATATTTAGCCTTTCCGGAGCTCTATAACAATTATTAAGTCCAACAAACTTAAAATTAACGGAACACAGCCTGAATATATAAATATATTCAGCCTTTCCGGAGCTCTATAACAATTATTGAGTCCAACAAACTTAAAGCAAACGGAACACAGCCTGAATATATAAATATATTCAGCCTTTCCGGAGCTCTATAACAATTATTGAGTCCAACAAACTTAAAACAAACGGAACACAGCCTGAATATATAAATATATTCAGCCTTTCCAGAGCTCTATAACAATTATTGAGTCCAAAAAACTTAAAACAAACGGAACACAGCCTGAATATATAAATATATTCAGCCTTTCCGGAGCTCTATAACATTTATTGAGTCCTACAAACTTAAAACAAACGGAACACAGCCTGAATATATAAATATATTTAGCCTTTCCGGAGCTCTATAACAATTATTGAGTCCAACAAACTTAAAACAAACGGAACACAAGCTGAATATAAAAATCAATTTGTTAAAAACAAATTCAAATATTCTACTTGCTGAATAATTCACTCTTTAAGATAGAATTGGTGAAACCATCCTACGTTATAGATAATCATACAAACTTAAAACAAACAGAACACAGCCTGAATGTATAAATATATTCAGCCTTTCCGGAGCTCTATAAAAATTATTGAGTATTTTCTTTTTAAGGATTACGAAAGCAAATCTCACATGAAATTTGTAAGTTATTTTACAGTTTTCAGTCCACGCAACAAAAACCATAAAAATAACATTGTTAGGGTTCCGTACCGAAAACGGAACACTTATAGGGTCACTTTGTTGTCCGTCTATCTGTCTGTCTGTCTGTCCGTCTGTCTGTCTGTCAAGACTATTTTTCTCAGGAACGCGTAGAGGTAACAAGCTGAAATTTGTATCAAATACTCGGGTCTGCGGTTTCTTTCAGCTGTAAAAAAATCAAACTTGTAAGTCAACGCGATCAAAAGATATGACCGTTTATGTCGCATAATTTGCGATTTCACAAGGGAATCAAAACCTATAGGGTACTTCCCGTTGACCTAGAATCATGAAATTTGGCAAAAAGCGGTGTCTTACAGCACATGTAAAGGAAAAAATCTGAAAACCGTAAATATGTAGTTTAATTACAAGAAAAATGCGAATTTACTATTAGAAACTTATGAAAATACACTAATGTTATCGTAGTGGTATTGTCAGGCCCCAGAAGCATATGGGTTGCATACAGTTAGGTCCTCTTCGGATAGGTCCGAAGGTTAAAAAGTATGTGTTGGCACCAAGCTGTTTATTCTGAATTTTCTTTGTTTATATTCGTTATGTATTTCTTCACGTACGCTCTATATATATACAGGGTATATATTATGTCTAATTTTTGCTTGTTTATAACCGACATGCGACATACTCAAGTCCCGTAACATCCTGTATATATTATATTTCGTCTAATTTTTCTTTATAATCTACATAATATGTTGATAATCTACATAATAATACTATACTATAATCTACATAATCTACATAATATGTTGTAGATAATATGATTTAAAAATATATTACTTAAATCACGTACGCCCTATATTTTTTGGTAGTCAATTGCCCAAAAGCAGTCAATTGAACAACTGAATGTTAAGAGTATCGAAATAGATCTAGAAATAGTTAATATATTAGTTTATATTAGATATAGAAATAGTTAGATCTTAATATAAGTTAGTTAATAAGTGTAATACTAAAATAAAGTTTCCTTTTTATAAATTTAAAAATATTCGCCTTATTTAAAAAAAATACCCTGTATACCTTTATACAGGGTTTATAGGTATACAGGCAAAATTGAGCAGTAAAAACAAATAGTGAAGTTCCAGAACCCCGGTCTTTTTAAAACAAAAACAAAAACGGCCAAGTGCGAGTTGTGACTCGCGCACCGAGGGTTCCGTACAAACTTGTATAGTATAGTATTATTATGTAGATTATCAACATATTATGTAGATTATAAAGAAAAATTAGACGAAATTTAATATATACAGGATGTTACGGGACTTGAGTATGTCGCATGTCGGTTATAAAAAAGCAAAATTTAGACATAATATATACCCTGTATATATTATGTATATAAAGCGTACGTGATGAAATGCATAACGAATATAAACAAAGAAAATTCAGAATAAACATAGAATAGGACCTAACTGTATGCAACCCATATGCTTCTGGAGCCTGACGATACCACTACGACAACATTAGTAAATTTTCATAAGTTTCTAATAGTAAATTCGCATTTTTCTTGTAATTAAACTACATATTTACGGTTTTCAGATTTTTCCCTTGACATGTGCTGTAAGACACCGCTTCTTGCCAAATTTCATGATTCTAGGTCAACGGGAAGTACCCTATAGGTTTTGATTCCCTCGTGAAATCGCAAAATATGCGACATAAACGGTCATATCTTTTGATCGCGTTGACTTACAAGTTTGATTTTTTCACAGCTGAAAGAGACCGCAGACTCGAGTATCTCATACAAATTTCAACTTGTTACCTCTATGCGTTCCTGAGAAAAAGGTCTTGACAGACAGACAGACGGACAGACAGACAGACAGACAGACAGACAGACAGACAGACAGACGGACAACAAAGTGATCCTATAAGGGTTCCGTTTTCGGTACGGAACCCTAATTATCAAAATCCTACCAGCGGTTCCAAAGTTATGACCTAAAACGTCAAGGTCAAATTCAAAATGTTTCCAACTTCCTTAAAAAGCGCCATTTCCACGACTGTTACTAATCCGTTTGAAAAACCAATAATAGTTTTGGAAACTCGATTTTGATTTATCAGTAGTCGGTTAAGCGTTGCCAAATGTATGGCAGTCATAACAACTTCCTATTATCTTATCAGCTGCACGTGAGTGGAGAAATAATAAATTATGAAGCGCAATCTAATCAATTTCTTAGGATTCTTTTTCGTTTAATTTAATAAACATACTAAGATTTTGATTTATCGGTAGTCGATAAGGCGCGACTGGGCGTCTAGTGCTCATAACATCAGGCAAGAATAGAGGGACTAGACTAGATTAGACAGACAAGCGGGGAAAATTCAAAATGTTGTGGGAGGCTCCTCGCTACGCTAGTTGTTTTCTAAACATGGACGCGTGCTGAAAAATCGCGTTTATTGAACTCGTTCTTTAAACTGTTTTTTTTATTTCGCGCCCTTTTATGCCATTTCTAAATAAAAAAATCGCCGATACATATTGAGAAAACTGTATCGCACTCGGCGAGCCATAACCGCACGCATATGAGATCTGTTATGAGCCCATTACAGACGCAAAATTGTATATTAAAGAACGAGTTCAATAAGCTTGATTTTTCAGCACGCGTCCATGTTTAGAAAACTCCTCGCTACGCTCGCCGTTTTCTATACATAGACGCGTGTTGAGAAATCGCGCTTATTGAACTCGTTCTTTAATATACCATTTTGCGTCTGTAATGGGCTCATAACAGATCTCAAATGCGTGCGATTGTGGCTCGCCGAGTGCGATACAGCATTTTTTCTATTTTGCGACCTTTTATGCCATTTCCAAATAAAAAAATTGCCGATACATATTGAGAGTAGATAAGACTGAATCAAAATATATAAGGGATTGTTTAATTTAACTAAAATAAATTTTTGATTGTTTTGCGTTTAATTTAATAAACATATTAAGATTTTAATTTGTCAGTAGTCGGTTAAGCGTTGCCGTATGTTTGGCAGTCATAACAACTTCCTATTATCTCATCAGCTGCACGTGAGTGGAGAAATTAGAAATTATGTTTATGCGATCTATTCAATTTCTTAGGATTGTTTTACGCCTAATTTAATAAACATATTAAGATTTTGATTTATCGGTAGTCGATTAGGCGCGACCGGACGTCTAGTGCTGATAACACCAAGCAAGGATAGAGGGACTAGACTAGATTAGACAGACAAGCGGGGAAAATTCAAAATGTTGCGGGCGGCTCCTCGCTACGCTCGTCGTTTTCTAAACATGGACGCGTGCTGAAAAATCGCGTTTATTGAACTCGTTCTTTAAACAATTTTTTCTATTTCGCGCCCTTTTATGCCATTTCTAAATAAAAAAATCGCCGATACATATTGAGAAAACTGTATCGCACTCGGCGAGCCATAACCGCACGCATTTGAGATCTGTTATGAGCCCATTACAGACGCAAAATGGTATATTAAAGAACGAGTTCAATAAGCGTGATTTTTCAGCACGTGTCCATGTTTAGAAAACTCCTCGCTACGCTCGCTGTTTTCTATACATAGACGCCTGTTGAGAAATCGCGCTTATTGAACTCGTTCTTTAATATACCATTTTGCGTCTGTAATGGGCTCATAACAGATCTCAAATGCGTGCGGTTATGGCTCGCCGAGTGCGATACAGCATTTTTTCTATTTTGCGACCTTTTATGCCATTTCCAAATAAAAAAATCGCCGATACATATTGAGAGTAGATAAGACTGAACTAAAATATATAAGGGATTGTTTAATTTAACTAAAATAAATGTTGGATTGTTTTGCGTTTAATTTAATAAACATATTAAGATTTTGATTTATCAGTAGTCGGTTAAGCGTTGCCGTATGTTTGGCAGTCATAACAACTTCCTATTATCTCATCAGCTGCACGTGAGTGGAGAAATTAGAAATTATGTTTATGCGATCTATTCAATTTCTTAGGATTGTTTTTCGCCTAATTTAATAAACATTTTAAGATTTTGATTTATCGGTAATCGATTAGGCGCGACCGGACGTCTAGTGCTGGTAACACCAGGCAAGAATAGAGGGACTAGACTAGATTAGACAGGCAAGCGGGGAAAATTCAAAATGTTGCGGGCGGCTCCTCGCTACGCTCGTCGTTTTCTAAACATGGACGCGTGCTGAAAAATCGCGTTTATTGAACTCGTTCTTTAAACTATTTTTTCTATTTCGCGCCCTTTTATGCCATTTCTAAATAAAAAAATCGCCGATACATATTGAGAAAACTGTATGGCACTCGGCGAGCCATAATCGCACGCATTTGAGATCTGTTATGAGCCCATTAAAGACGCAAAATGGTATATTAAAGAACGAGTTCAATAAGCGTGATTTTTCGCTTACATGTTTAGAAAACTCCTCGCTACGCTCGCCGTTTTCTATACATAGACGCGTGTAGAGAAATCGCGCTTATTGAACTCGTTCTTTAAGCCATTTTTTCTGTTTTGCGACCTTTTATGCCATTTCCAAATAAAAAAATCGCCGATACATATTGAGAGTAGATAAGACTGAATTAAAATATATAAGGGATTGTTTAATTTAACTAAAATAAATTTTTGATTGTTTTGCGTTTAATTTAATAAACATATTAAGATTTTGATTTGTCAGTAGTCGGTTAAGCGTTGCCGTATGTTTGGCAGTCATAACAACTTCCTATTATCTCATCAGCTGCACGTGAGTGGAGAAATAATAAATTATGTTTATGCGATCTATTCAATTTCTTAGGATTGTTTTTCGCCTAATTTAATAAACATATTAAGATTTTGATTTATCGGTAGTCGATTAATCGCGACCGGACGTCTAGTGCTGATAACATCAGGCAAGAATAGAGGGACTTGACTAGATTAGACAGACTAGCGGGAAGAAGTCAACACGCACTCAACTTTCGCACTCGGCGAGCCATAACCGCATGCATAGGAGTGCTGTTATGAGTCCATTAAGGACGCAAAATAGTATATTAAAGTTATAGTATATATATATATATATATATATATATATATATATATATATATAGTATATAATAGTATATTAGCGTTCAATAAGCGCGATTTTTCGGCACGCGTCCATGTTTAGAAAACGACGAGCGTAACGCGTGCTGAAAAATCGCGTTTATTGAACTTGTTCTTTAAAATATTTTTTCTATTTTGCGCCCTTTTATGGCATTTAAAAATAAAAAAATCGCCGATACATATTGATAAAATTTTAACGCACTTGGCGAGTCATTAACGAAGCGATATGAGTGTTTTAATGACTTCATTATAGACGCAAAATAGAAAAAAACCTTTTATATGATTTATTTGTTGATTATGAACGATTTAGAAAATTATCAATTTGCTTAGTTCTTGTTCGTCGGCAGTAAATGTTATCAATTGTGAGGGAAATAGAAAACTAATCTGCCAATTTGGGATGAAAGTAGGGCAGGCAATACAAATCGTCTGTTCTCTTTACAACTTTAATAAACACAGCTTCACTCGATTCCGGATAACTTGAAATGACTTCGATGGCGGAAACTCATCGGAAAAAATGTAATAAAGTTTTGAGATTAATAATTCACTTTTTGTATAGAAACCAATAATAATATATTCTTAGAGATTTCTGGGTAGTTTTCGTTGCCAACTGTGGCAAAAACGTCCCATCGCAATTTACTTTTTATATTGTCATAACTCATAACCTTTGCAAACTTGTTTATTATACTCCATCAAAATAACTATCCAATTTTTATGTTACTTTTACCTTAAATAGCAATGTGATTTATAAAGTCGCCACCGAAAGAACAAACTATCGATTCAAAGCTTAAACAAGTTATTTACATTGCAATCGTTCGAGTTGAGAGGCGTTTTTAATGAATCTGTTTACTTGTCATAAAAATCATTTATTGCCCTTTCAGTATGCAGTTGAAAATTTGTTTCGTATTTTCAATGCACGATTTCAATTTATTAACCCCTTGACATACAATGACGTCTCTAAGACGTCATGTATATGTCATAAGATCACATGTAAATGGACACGTCAACGCGCATTTTATTCTTATGTCAAGGGATTAAAATTATTTCAACAAAAAAGAAAAATCCCTCTATTTTAAAAAACATAATTTTCTTTCAAAACGAACAAAGTAATCTTAATTCGCTCTTTCTTGATTTTTTCTCTCCGCGTTTAAGACTTAATTGGCAACGAATGTCACGCAAATTTAAATAGACTCGGCCATTTTCCACAGGGAAATAATTACCGACGGTTATTGTTTTCCATTACAGATCACCCGGTTCGCAATTAATCTCCATCTTGCGAAAATGTATAAACGACCCTTTTTCCCTTCCGTTAATTTATAACTTCAATTACTAACAAGATTTATTTTACAGAAACTAATACTCTACAGTGACAATTTTCTCTCCACTCTGCCTATATTTTAAATTACATTTTCCCGCATATAAAATGATATAAACACAAAAATCACACAATATATTTGAATCAATATTTTGTATAATTGATTATATCTAATTATATCTAAAATAATAATTATTTATTTATAATTGATTATTTATATATAATTGATTAGTTGTAGAAATTGAAGGAGTTACTTTTTGAAATTTCATTTTAATAAAAATTATAATAATACATAGTTTTATACGTTTAAAAATGTATTGTATTGTATTTATTGTATTATATATTTATTGTATGTATTTATTGTATTTTATACAATAAAATTCCCCTGCGGGGGAAGGTGTAACCCCTACCAGGCGCGTCCCCGGGTGGCGGATAGGGGATTGCACACGCGGACCAACACCATTGCACGGTAACCATGCTTCGGCACGAGATTACCAGTTTCCTCTTATCTTTCCTTCTTTTATCTTTCGACCTCCCTTGGCCAACTCTTCGGTCTACTCATGACCACCTTTCAACTCCTGATGCTAGTAGGTATCGAGGGCTAGGGAGTTAAACTTCTTTCTTCTTCAGTCTATTACTCCTAATCCTACGGTGGTGGACCTTACCCGTGCCAAAAGGATGCATGGCCAGAAGGAGGTCAGTCTGGTCCCTAACGAAAGGAAACCTGGCAAAAGGTATAAATTGCACCCCCCCCCCTCAATGGATAGTGCAAACCGAGGTAACAACCACCAGGTGGGTACGGGCAACAGCTCGGAATCCCACCCTGCGCAAGAAAACCGCCCAATCGGATCTGCTGTGGGCAACAATCCATTCCCGGAACATGAGTTCCCCAAAAAGTCCACCCGTAAAGGGAGACTCCCGTCCTCTAAGGACAACACAAGTAGCAGCCTAACGAAACCCGGGCCTAGCACTAGTAATAATGCAGAGCTGAATAAAGCGGCATCTAGCAAAAAAGAGGTGAAATCGTCCGTCAGAGCCTACAGGGATAGAAGGGCGGCTTACAAACTCCTCGACAAATTTAAGGGCATCCCGAAGGAAAAGCGGTCTGATCAAGACACGGCGAAACTCGAGTGGGCCCTTAAAGTTACGAAAGAGCATGAGTCGGCGGCAACCCAGGGATCCTCCAAAAGAAAGGACAGATCCATGGATGAATCCCCGCTCATAGGGAAAAAAGGACACGACTGGGTCCTTCGCCACAGTCCAACAAAAAGGGACTCCCGAAGCGCTCATACAGTGAGATCATGAAAGATCATCTGGTATGGGCGGTCATTGACAGAGGTCACCGGGATGGGAGTATCGCGCCAGCCAAATGGGGACTGGTGGAAGCGACTCTCTTGGGCAAATACCTGGACATTCTCCAGAAGAATCCAGGCCCAGCTCCTTGCTGCAGAGACGCAGGTTGGCATCAAGGACATATCAAGCTGGTGGCTTGCGCAGATCAACGATCAGCGGACCTGTACAAGCAAGCCATCGGGGAAGTGGGGGAAGTCTGGCCAGGCGCCCGAATCGAGGCTGTCTCAAGGGACAAGATCCCGAGCAGACCGAGATCGAGAGCCTGGATCCCGACGGAACCCTCTGACCCGAGGACAATTCTGAAGATAATTCAGACCAGCAACCCCACGCTTCCAACTGAGGATTGGAGCGTTATCAAAGTTAGTGAGGCAGCGGGTATGAGAAGGCAAGTCATTGTCATCTTAAACGAAGCCTCTCTAGCGCCACTGGCAGAAAGTAAGGGAGTGATCAGCTACGGCTTCGGCTCCACTACCCTGAATGTTTACAAGAGTGACCAGAGAACCCCAATCCCCTCGAGGGAAGAGGAGCCTCGGTCACATTCAGACAGTGAGATGTCAGATATGGGGGTCACTAATATGTTCGGACCTCTCCATCTAGATGAGATTAGCCAAGCAGAGGAGAATCTGGCGCTAATCTCTGACGCCGAAGACGACAACGACGTAACGATCGTCGCGGTGCCAGAAAACTCTCTCAGCGATGGTGGGGGTAATACAATGTAACCTCCACCACTCCAAAGCAGCCTCGGCTGCTCTGCTCCTCCAACTGTCGAAGGGAGGAGTCGACATCGCCCTACTCCAAGAACCCTGGGTCGTTGATACCAAGATCTGTGGACTGGGCTCTGACAAGTACAGGTTACTATACGTAAAAAACGCAGGTAAGCCACGCTCGTGCGTCCTGGCGGATAAAAGCATCAACGCTTTTAAGATGCCTAACCACAGCGATTGCGACACTGTCACTGTATCAATGGGACTTTCTAACCGTAGGTTATGGATGATCTCAGGATACTTCGCCCATGAGAAGAAAAGTCCCCCAGAGGGTTTCCATGGTATAATCACAGAAGCCAACCAAGTAGGGGCGGACGTGATTATTGGAGCCGATGCCAATGCCCACCACACCATATGGGGCAGCTCGGACACGAACAACAGAGGTGAGTCTTTACTAGAATTTATACTAACCTCCGACCTAGAAATATGTAATATAGGTAACACTCCCACCTTCACCACAGCCGTGAGAGAGGAGGTACTTGATATTACACTCGTTTCCACTAAAACGCCTAACCTTGTAAGCAATTAGAAAGTGTCAAAAAAACACTCCTTTTCTGATCATAGGTATATTGAATTTAAGGTAGGCATACAGATGCAAACAAAGCCTAGGTTTGTAGACAAACGGAAGACTGACTGGGGTAAGTACAAAACTACCCTATCGGGTCTTCTATTGGAAGAGCCGCCCTCAACGCCAAAAACATTGGATGAGCTAGACAGAACTGTAAAACAGTTCACAGGTGCCTGTAACAAGGCCATGCGCACATCATGCAAAGTCGTGAGCAGGATAGGTAAGAGCAAACCACGGTGGTGGACGCCGTTAATAAGCTCCCTAAGAAAGGAAAGCAGGAGGCTGTTCAACGAGGCAAAAAGCACCAATGAGTGGACTGCCTATAAGAACAGCCTACCGAATTTCAAAACGGAGGTTAGGAAGGCCAAAAGGTTATCCTTTGCTCGGCTCTGCGAGCAAATAGAGGAAACCTCAGAAGCCAGCCGACTGCGTAAAATTTTATCTAAGGATCCGGCAGTCCAAAGCTTCATACAGAAGCAAGATGGAAACTGGACAACCTCATGTACAGAAACGCTGGAGCTACTCATGGATACACACTTTCCAAACAATGGAATAAGTGTAGTGGACTCCACCATAACTGCTCCACCTCGGTATCTGGCTGACAGAATTGTAGGTGGAGATAAGTTAACCTGGAGCATCAAAAGCTTCAAACCCTTTATGTCACCTGGACCTGACGGGATCAGTCCAGTTGAGCTGCAAGAGGCCATAGATATAGTTACACCTTGGTTGGAGACTATGTTTAAGGCATGTATAAACTTCTCATACATCCCAAAAATATGGAGAGAGGTCGAAGCGGTCTTCATCCCAAAAAAAAGGCCTCACACACCTCCCCCAAAGACCTGAAACCAATCAGCTTATCATCGTTCCTGCTAAAGACACTTGAAAGACTGATTGACTTGCACATGAAGGAGGCATTACACCCTGAAATGCTGTCAATGTCTCAGCACGCATACACTAAGGAAAAATCCGTGGAAACAGCACTCCACGCCTTGGTAAACCAGATAGAGAGCTCGATGAGGCATAAGGAGTTCACGATGGTTGTCTTCCTCGATATAGAAGGGGCATTTAACAACGTGAAGCCTGAAGCCATAGAATCAGCCTTAACTGGACTAGCTATGGACAACGCTCTATGTCACCTGATCGGAAAATGCTCCGTGAAAGGAACACTAGGACCACAATGGGAGAATCCCACATAAGAAGGAAGGTGAGTAGGGGAACCCCCACAAGCAAGCGTCCTCTCACCATTGCTTTGGATCATCACGCTAAATGAGCTGCTCCTACAACTTAGGAAATCCGGCTGCAGGGTCGTCGCCTATGCGGATGACGTAGCAATAGCGGCCTCTGGGAAACACCTCAATACAATGTCGCAACTTGTTGAAGGGGCCCTATCGAAACTAGCGCAATGGTGCAAAAGGTGTGGCGTAGATGTCAACCCGGCGAAAACCGAGCTAGTCGTTTTCACAAGGAAACACAACATTCCAGAATTCAGGCTCCCAATGCTAAAGGGCACTGAACTGACCATCAAGGAGAGCGCCAAGTACTTAGGTCTCATACTAGACCGAAAGTTAAAAAACGAAAAGAGTACGGAAAGCAACGGTGGCGCTGTACTCTTGCAAGAGAGCGGTGGGGAAATCTTGGGGCCTCAACCCCAAGATTACATTCTGGCTATACAGAGCTGTAGTTACACCAATACTCTACTACGGCGTTTTCATATGGTGGCCGGCACTTAAAAGAGTCCATCAAATGGCGCTTACAAAAGTGCAGATAAGGGCGGCGCTCATGATAACGGGAGCCATGAGAACGACGCCTACGAAAGCCTTGGAGACAATCCTGGACATAGCCCCGGTCGATTTAATGGGCAAGCAACTTGCCATTACCACAGCACTTAGACTAAAGTCAGTGCGAATGTTGACATCGGACTATCGTGGACACGCCGGAATAATCAATGAATTTAAAGGGGTGCCCAAAAACATAGACCGATGTCTAGCAACACCTGCTTTTGGCAACAACTTCTCATACCACATAGCCTCTAAAGAGGAGTGGATTGAAAAGAAAGAGGTACCAGCAGGACACACGCAGGTCTTTACAGACGGCTCACGGAGGGAGGACAAAGTGGGCAGCGGAGTTTTCTCCCACGACCTCAACCTCAGAATTAGCTTACGCCTGCCAGACTACTGCATCGTTCTACAGGCGGAGGTAACCGCCAAAAAAGGGGCAGCAGAGTGTCTGATGGTAAATGGGGACCCTGGTGAACAGATCCACATTTACACCGATAGCCAAGCTGCTCTCCGGGCAGTTACTAGCGTGTGCATCAACTCAGCAGTGGTCTCTGGCTGTCGGAGAAAGCTGAATGAGCTCGCAGCACACACAAACGTAAGACTCACGTGGGTACGAAGCCACAGCGGGATCCCAGGTAACGCAAAAGCGGATGAGCTTGCAAAGAACGGCACAAGCCTGCACTCAACCGAAGTATTACACAGGATATTGGTATTCCATTTGCCTCGTGCAAGGAGACCATAGCCGAAATAACCTCGAACCTAGCGGAGCGAAGGTGGAGGGATGAAGACACCTGCGAGGTAACCAGGCAAATATGGCCTCACCGAAACAGGAAAAGAAGCACCAACATCGTCTCTCTAAAAGGAAACGATATCAGACTGGCAGTGGGAGTCATCGCGGGACACTGTCCCATTGGCAAGCACGCTGAGAGACTGGGCATAGCGAAGCGGGACTACTGCAGAGGTTGCCTGGACGAGGAGGAAGAGGAGAGTGTTCAGCATTACCTATGCCAATGCCCCTCTCTGACCGCAACACGATTGCTCTTCTTAGGCCGACCTTTCTTGGATGATCTCTCTGACCTCGCATCACTAGATGCGCAGACTCTCATGAGGTTCATCCAAGGCTCGAAATGGTTTGACAAAATCCCTTGAGGAGGGTTGTATTGCAAGTACCGTGGTAACACAACGGGCCCATCTGAGGCCCAAGTGAGCATTAGCTGCCACTTAAACCTAACCTAACCTATTGTATTTTATATGTACATTATACATACCTATATTTTGAAACGTATAAAACTATGTTTTATTATAATTTTTATGAAAATGAAATTTCAACAAGTAACTGCTTCAATTTCAACAAGTAATCAATTATACAAAATATTGATTCAAATAGATATACAAACTTTAAAATATTGTTATTCTTTTGGTTTTATTGTAAATATTGTTTAGTATTGGAGTTGGAATGTGAATTGTATGTTGTTAGTATTTAAATGATTGGAAAGATTTTCGAAAGGATATCATGTATTGTTTTCTTCTAGTGGAGAAAATCCAGAATGACTATGTGATTGATATTCATGGAAATATTACAAATAAATTCGAGATATTCATGAGACGGGGAATATTTGTAAGCTGGAAGGAATTTCTGTGGCGAAGTTTTATTAAAACTATTTCTTAGCGTAAGGAGCTTCTCAAATGTAAATTTGCGACTTTCTGTTTTTAATGTAGTCAAAGAGATTTTCAAGCAAGCATTTCTGCTTTAAAAAAACGAGGAATTTTAAACGTTTTTATTGTAAAATAAAAAGACTAAAGTGAGAAATCTGTGTGCGTAAGGAAGATTTAAGTGATTCCGCTTGAAAAATAAATACAAGCGAAAGCTGAGGCCTTTCAGGAAAATTCCTCTAATTAATGCAATTCGCGATCAAAGACGACATTCATAATTATAATTCGAGTTCCTAGAATTACATTTTTCTCACAACTTTCCTCGTTATTTTTCCCTGCGCATTCTTCCCCAACAAAATAAACAGTTTATATTCAAATAGATCAAAGATACAAAATATTTCAAATGTTTTTACATTTATAAAAATCAATTTGTCAACAAATATTTTACTTGCTGAATATTTTACTCTTTAAGATGGAATTGGTGAAACCATCCTACGTTATAGATAATCATACAAACTTAAAACAGCCTAAATATATTCAGCTTTTTCGGAGCTCTATAACAATTACTGAGTCTTTTTAGGACTACCAAAACAAATCTCACATGAAATTTGTAAGTTATTTTACAGCTTTCAGTCCAGCTTCGTGGCACTCAACAAATACACTCTTCGTTGTTTACAAATTATTGTTCATGGAAGCAAAGCTATGCTGATGAGAGATACATCTCGAAACGCGTCCACAGATGTTTTTACATTTATAAAAATCAAATTTGTTAAAAACAAATTCAAATATTCTACTTGATGAATATTTTACTCTTGGTGAGATAAGATAGAATTGGTGAAATCATCCTACATTATAGATAATCATACAAACTTAAAACAAACGGAACACAGCCTGAATATATAAATATATTCAGCCTTTCCGGAGCTCTATAACAATTATTGAGTCTTTTTAGGACTACCAAAATATTTTACCAAGTTATTTTACAGCTTTCAGTCTACTCATCTCAGTCTATCATCAGCACAGCTTTGCTTTATGGAAGCAAAGCTGTGCTGATGAGAGATAAATCTCGAAACGCGTCCACTGATGGCTATCCACTTAAGGTTTCGGAAAGACATGATCTTGAAAAAAAGGCCTAAACCCTCGGTTTTTTTTAATTTAGAAATGGCATAAAAAGGCCCAAAATAGAAAAAATAGTTTAAAGAAGGAGTTCAATAAATGCGATTTTTCAGCACGCGTCCATGTTTAGAAAATGACGAGCGAAGCGAGGAGCCTGTAATGTACTCATAACAGCGCTCATATGGGTGCGGCTATGGCTCGCCGAGTGCTCGCTCGTCGTTTTCTAAACTTGGACGCGTGCTGCAAAACGGCGCTTATTCTATAAAGTAGGGAAAGATTCTAATCCCTCCTCACCCATAAGGATTTACATGTAAATCTCCACCTTATGGGAAATTACATGTAATCCCTCCGCCTTATGGGAATTACATGTAAAATTTAGCCCACCCCTCCGTATGGAGAATCCTATAGAGAATAGTTCTGAACGTAGCCGAGCGTGTATCTGTAGATGGCGCTAGATAGACTAGATAGATAGACTAAGCGGGAAAATTCAAAATGGATTGCGGGGTGACGAGTGTAGAAACACTGTCATCTTCTTGGAATTAATCTGTGTGTTTATCCTAGAGTTTGACCTAGTTTTTGGTCATTAAACCCATGCAAAGAATCGTGGGAAAGTTAAAACCGTAGAGTCAGCATCTGCCTGTTTCAACTTATCTGTAAACGTGACTGTCAGTTTCTTGTAATTGTTCTATGTTTATTCTAGAAACGTGACCGTAGAAATAAACACTGGCAGTTTCCTAGAATTATTGTGTTTATCCTATTCAGAGTTTAACCTAGTTTTTGATCCATACAAAGAATCGTAGGAAAGTTAAAACCGTCGAGTAAGCATTTTCTTGTTCCAACTTGTCTGGGTGATTCTGAGAAATTTTTAAGTTATTTTAAACTCATCTGTATCCTCTATCGTATTAATTATTTAAATATTTAATATAAATTGATCTTGTAAATGCATGCGTGTATGACCTATCTAAATCGTGAGATGGGAAACGCTATCAGTTTCATGTTTCAACTTATCTGGATGTGAGTTTGAACTTCTTCGATGTATTCTGAGAAATTTGGATGAGTCATACATGCATAGAATCGTGGGAAGGTTAAAACCGTTGTTGAAAACCACCGAGTCAGCATTTTCCTATTTCAACCTGTCTGGATGAGTCATTGATCACGTGGTACATCCGGCGCATTTTGATTGGCTTATTGAGTCTACATACTGAATATTCACCCTAAACCTCCAAGAAAATAAAGTTGGAGCCGTAGAAAGTCAACAATACCCAACAAGGTTAAAGTTTGCGGGAGATCCTTCGATTACAGAAACACCTTCAAGCAACAGTGAAGCTGGTCCAGCAGAACATCATCCAAACTTGTGTCAGCTATAGAATTTATGGTTCAAGGATTGATGTAGATAGCTTTATTAGTATATTGATCAGCTGTTGTACGAGAAGCCCCATTCTATCCATCCACTTTCCGTCCACTTACCATCCACTTTCCGTCCACTTTCCATCCACTTTCCGTCCACCGTCCACTTTTTCCGTCCACCGTCCACTTTTTCCGTCCACTTTTCGTCCTTTTTAATCAGCTATTAAACAGATTTTAAACAGCTTTTTAATCAGCTTTATAATCAGCTTTTAAACAGCTTTTAATCAGCTTTTAAACAGCTTTTTAAACGGCTTTTAATCAGCTTTTTAATCGGCTTTTAAACAGCTTTTTAATCAGCTTTTAAACAGCTTTTTATTCAGCTTTTAAACAGCTTTTTAATCAGCTTTCATACAGCTTTTCAAACAGCTTTTAATCAGCTTTTTAATCGGCTTTTTAAACAGATTTAATACAGATTTCAAACAGCTTTTTAATCACCCCGCAATACTCTAGTCTAATCTGCTTATAATGTACCTCCTCTCCGCCAAAGTAGACTACAAAGGCAGCCCCTGTACCACTATTGGATTTTGAACCGTCCGTATACACCCGAAGTTGGAGGACATTCGTAAGTGTTAAATGGTAATTGACCAATGGCAGCTTCGAAGGGTGGAGAAATGCCTGAGTGTTGATGGTAGGTTCGAAATCAGCTGAGGTTAGACGTAAGCCCAAGACGTCTCTTATTAATAAATCATCTGCACTGGAATGCGAGCTATAAAGTACCAACTGTTTTAGGCGGATATCAACCGGAAGAATACCGGAAATCACGCAGGCCGCCTCATTGGCGACTGTGCGATATGCCTTGGCTGCACGGATAGTAGTGAGGCGTTGTACGCCCAATAGCTTAAGCTTTCCTTTAACACCGCAAGACCGGTGCCAAATAGGAGCTCCATACAGTAATGCTGGTTCAACTGCACCATGATATATGTCTACTATTTCTGCTGTCCCTAGACCCCATTCCTTCTTCACAGCAAAACCCAATCGTTGACAAAATTGTTTCACCTTACCACATGCAAGCTTTATGTGTTCCTTAAAGTTAAGGCATCTATCAATTATGACACCCAAATACTTGAGGTGATGTTGGCATTTTATCTTTATGTTCCCAAGAGTGAAAATGGACTTCTCTGTCTTAATGATCTGCCGTGGAATAGGGCTTCAGTCTTTTTTGGATTGAAATTTAGTCGACAGTCGGTCGATTTGAAGACTTGCTTGTTGATTGTTGATCAATCAACTTGATTGTTGAAGACTTGCCAAAGCACGATCGGTGATCTTCTTTAGTCCCACAATTCTGTTACTTCTGCAAAGCAGGACAAGACTAGACAGGCAGGACTAGACTGACAGGACTAGACAGAGAAGACTAGACAGATAAGACTAGACAGAGAATACTGGACAGACAAGACTGGACAGACAAGACTTTACAGACAAGACTGGACAAACAAGACTTGACAGACAAGACTGGATAGACAAGACTGGACAGACAAGACTGGATAGGCAAGACTGGACAGACAAGACTGGACAGACAACACTGGACAGACAAGACTGTACAGACAATAGTGGACAGACAAGAGTGGACAGACAAATCTGGACAGACAAGAGTGGACAGACAAATCTGGACAGACAAGAGTGGACAGACAAGACTGGACAGACAAGACTGGACAGACTCCAGTCCAGTCCTCCACTCAATCACCCCGCAATTAATCAGCTTCTTAATCAGCTTTTAAACAGCTTTCCATCAGCTTTAAACAGCTTCTTCTCTTCAGCTTTAATCTCATTGGATTAGATTAGGTTAGCATTTGGTTAGGTTACGGGAAGTTGAGAATGAAGCGCGCATCATTCCTAACACCCCGTAACCTAACCTAATGTTAACCTAGAATAATCCAATGAGATTAAAGCTGAAGAGAAGAAGCTGTTTAAAGCTGATGGAAAGCTGTTTAAAAGCTGATTAAAAAGATGATTCAAAAGCTGTTTGAAATCTGATTAAAATCTGTTTAAACAGCCGCTTAAAAAGCTGATTAAAAGCTGTTTAAAAAGCTGTTTGAAAGCTGATTAAAAAGCTGTTTAAAAGCTGAATAAAAAGCTGTTTAAAAGCTGATTAAATAGCTGTTTAAAAGTCGATTATGACACCCAAATACTTGAGGTGATGTTGGCATTTTATCTTTGTGTTCCAAAGAGTGAAAATGGACTTCTCTGTCTTAATGATCTGCCGTGGAATAGGGCTTCAGTCTTTTTTTGATTGAAATTTAGTCGACAGTCGGCTGACCATTGTTGAAGAATTGCCAAAGCACGATCGGTGATCTTCTTTAGTCCCACAATTCTGTTACTTCTGCAAAGCAGGACAAGACTAGACAGGCAGGACTAGACTGACAGGACTAGACAGACAAGACTAGACAGATAAGACTAGACAGAGAATACTGGACAGACAAGACTGGACAGACAAGACTTTACAGACAAGACTGGACAGACAAGACTGGACAGACAAGACTGGATAGACAAGACTGGACAGACAAGACTGGACAGGCAAGACTGGACAGACAAGACTGGACAGACAACACTGGACAGACAAGACTGTACAGACAATAGTGGACAGACAAGAGTGGACAGACAAATCTGGACAGACAAGAGTGGACAGACAAGACTGGACAGACAAGACTGGACAGATTCCAGTCCAGTCCTCCACTCAATCACCCCGCAATTAATCAGCTTCTTCTCTTCAGTTTTAATCTCATTGGATTAGATTAGGTTAGCATTTGGTTAGGTTACGGGAAGTTGAGAATGAAGCGCGCATCATTCCTAACACCCCGTAACCTAACCTAATGCTAACCTAGCCTAATCCAATGAGATTAAAGCTGAAGAGAAGAAGCTGTTTAAAGCTGATGGAATGCTGTTTAAAAGCTGACTAAAAAGCTGATTAAAAAGCTGTTTAAAATCTGATTAAAATCTGTTTAAAAAGCCGATTAAAAAGCTGATTAAAAGCTGTTTAAAAAGCTGTTTGAAAGCTGATTAAAAAGCTGAATAAAAAGCTGAATGAAAAGCTGTTTAAAAGCTGATTAAAAAGCTGTTTAAAAGCCGATTCAAAAGCTGATTAAAAGCTGTTTAAAAAGCTGTTTCAAAAGCTGTTTAAAAGCTGATTAAAAAGCTGTTTAAAAGCCGATTAAAAAGCTGATTAAAAGCTGTTTAAAAAGCTGTTTAAAAAGCTGTTTAAAAAGCTGTTTAAAAGCTGATTATAAAGCTGATTAAAAAGCTGTTTAAAATCTGTTTAATAGCTGATTAAAAGGGACGAAAAGTGGACGGTGGACGGAAAAAGTGGACGGTGGACGGAAAAAGTGGACGGTGCACGAAAAGTGGATGGAAAGTGGACGGAAAGTGAGTAGGGAAAGATGATTCGTTCTGGAACCACCTCCACCTCAAATTACAGATTCCTGTAATTCAATTTCCCCTACTACATCACAGATGGCGCTTTACAGATTCCTGTAAAAATTAAAAAATTACAGATTCCTGTAATTCAATTTCCCCCTACTATATCACAGGTGGAGCTTTACAGATTCCTGTAAAATTCAAAAAAATTACAGATTCCTGTAATTCAATTTTCCCTACTACATCAAAGATGGCGCCACGTGGAAACATGTCAGTTATTTATATATCTTGTGTATTTGGTTGCCTATGGATTAGAGTTATAAATGTATTGAGATCATCCTGTAATTAAATATAATAAAAAAGGTATTATTATATTATTTATATATATTATGCATTTGGTTGCCTAAGACTATTTAGTGGATTAGAGTTATAAATGTATTGAGTAATTAAATATATTCAAAAAATGTTTTTTCCCGCTCTCACGTATCAATAAATTAAATTATTTTAAAAATTAATTTATTTATAAATAACTAAAATTTATTATAAATATTCAATTCATTCAATTAATTTAATTTGATTCAGAGACTAAAATATATTATAAAAATACAAGCCCATCCTAAGATTAGAATTGATAAGATAATTCTAGACTGTAGATAGCTAAGATTAAATTTGACTAGGACTAGATCAGATAAGATCAGGCTATTGATCTAGTCTTAGTCAAGGTAGATGCGAAGTGGATTCAAGAGAATATATTATCCAGAAATCTAAGAGGTTCACGAACTGACTGATACCGACAGAGGCGAAGGCGGCCTCGGATCATCCTGGATTAGATTAGTTAAGACCAGACTAGGAGAGGATTTAAATTACCAGTTTTCTTATACATTTGGTTGCCTAAGACTATTGGATTATAGACCAGATAAGATCAGGCTATTGATTTAGTCCTAGTCAAGAATAATATAATATGGATGGATAGAATGGGGCTTCTCGTACAACAGCTGTTCAATATACTAATAAAGCTATCTACATCAATCCTTGAACCATAAATTCTATAGCTGACACAAGCTTGGATGATGTTCTGCTGGACCAGCTTCACTGTTGCTTGAAGGTGTTTCTGTAATCGAAGGATCTCCCGCAAACTTTAACCTTGTTGGGTATTGTTGACTTTCTACGGCTTCAACTTTATTTTCTTGGAGGTTTAGGGTGAATATTCAGTATGTAGACTCAATAAGCCAATCAAAATGCGCTGGATGTATCACGTGTTCAATGACTCATGCAGACAAGTTGAAACAAGAAATTGCTCGACTCGACGGTTTTAACCTTCCCACGATTCTATGCATGTATGACTCATCCAAATTTCTCAGAATACATCGAATAAGATGTATAATAACGGCTTTTAAGCTTTTTAATCGGCTTTTAAACATTTTTAATCAGCTTTTTATTCAGCTTTTAAACAGCTTTTTAATCAGCTTTCAAACAGCTTTTTAAACAGCTTTTAATAAGCTTTTTAATCGGCTTTTTAAACAGATTTTAATCAGATTTCAAACAGCTTTTTAATCAGCTTTTAAACAGCTTCTTCTCTTCAGCTTTAATCTCATTGGCTTAGGCTAGGCTAGCATTAGGTTAGGTTACGGGGTGTTAGGAATGATGCGCGCTTCATTCTCAACTTCCCGTAACCTAACCAAATGCTAACCTAACCTAATCCAATGAGATTAAAGCTGAAGAGAAGAAGCTGTTTAAAGCTGATGGAAAGCTGTTTAAAAGCTAATTAAAAAGCTGATTAAAAAGCTGTTTGAAATCTGATTAAAATCCGTTTAAAAAGCCGATTAAAAAGCTGATTAAAAGCTGTTTAAAAATCTGTTTGAAAGCTGATTAAAAAGCTGTTTAAAAGCTGATTAAAAAGCTGTTTAAAATCTGAATAAAAAGCTGTTTAAAAGCTGATTAAAAAGCTGTTTAAAAAGCTGATTAAAAGCCGTTTAAAAAGCTGTTTAAAAGCTGATTAAAAAGCTGTTTAAAAGCTGATTAAAAAGCTGTTTAAAATCTGTTTAATAGCCGATTAAAAAGGACGAAAAGTGGACGGTGGACGGAAAAAGTGGACGGTGGACGGAAAAAGTGGACGGTGGACGGAAAGTGGATAGAAAATCGACGGAAAGTGGATGGAAAGTGGACGGAAAGTGGATGGATAGAATGGGGATTGTCGTACAAAAGCTGTTCAATATACTAATAAAGCTATCTACATCAATCCTTGAACCATAAATTCTATAGCTGACACAAGCTTGGATGTTGTTCTGCTGGACCAGCTTCACTCTTGCTTGAAGGTGTTTCTGTAATCGAAGGATCTCCCGCAAACTTTAACCTTGTTGGGTATTGTTGACTTTCTACGGCTTCAACTTTATTTTCTTGGAGGTTTAGGGTGAATATTCAGTATGTAGACTCAATAAGCCAATCAAAATGCGCTGGATGTTCAATGACTCATGCAGACAAGTTGAAACAAGAAATTGCTCGACTCGACGGTTTTAACCTTCCCACGATTCTATGCATGTATGACTCATCCAAATTTCTCAGAATACATCGAATAAGATGTATAATAACGGCTTTTAATCAGATTTTTAATCGGCTTTTAAACATTTTTAATCAGCTTTTTATTCAGCTTTTAAACAGCTTTTTAATCAGCTTTCAAACAGCTTTTTAAACAGCTTTTAATCAGCTTTTTAATCGGCTTTTTAAACAGATTTTAATCAGATTTCAAACAGCTTTTTAATCAGCTTTTTAATCAGCTTTTAAACAGCTTCTTCTCTTCAGCTTTAATCTCATTGGATTAGGTTAGGTTAGCATTTGGTTTAGGTTATCATCCAAGCTTGTGTCAGCTATAGAATTTATGGTTCAAGGATTGATGTAGATAGCTTTATTAGTATATTGAACAGCTGTTGTACGAGAAGCCCTATATATCTATAGCTGACACAAGCTTGGATGATAACCTAAACCAAATGCTAACCTAACCTAATCCAATGAGATTAAAGCTGAAGAGAAGAAGCTGTTTAAAGCTGATGGAAAGCTGTTTAAAAGCTAATTAAAAAGCTGATTAAAAAGCTGTTTGAAATCTGATTGAAATCCGTTTAAAAAGCCGATTAAAAAGCTGATTAAAAGCTGTTTAAAAAGCTGTTTGAAAGCTGATTAAAAATCTGTTTAAAAGCTGATTAAAAAGCTGTTTAAAATCTGAATAAAAAGCTGTTTAAAAGCTGATTAAAAAGCTGTTTAAAAAGCTGATTAAAAGCCGTTTAAAATGCTGTTTAAAAGCTGATTAAAAAGCTGTTTAAAAGCTGATTAAAAAGCTGTTTAAAATCTGTTTAATAGCTGATTAAAAAGGACGAAAAGTGGACGGTGGACGGAAAAAGTGGACGGTGGACGGAAAAAGTGGACGGTGGACGGAAAGTGGATGGAAAATCGACGGAAAGTGGATGGAAAGTGGACAGAAAGTGGATGGATAGAATGGGGCTTCTCGTACAACAGCTGTTCAATATACTAATAAAGCTATTTACATCAATCCTTGAACCATAAATTCTATAGCTGACACAAGCTTGAATGATGTTCTGCTGGACCAGCTTCACTGTTGCTTGAAGGTGTTTCTGTAATCGAAGGATCTCCCGCAAACTTTAACCTTGTTGGGTATTGTTGACTTTCTACGGCTTCAACTTTATTTTCTTGGAGGTTTAGGGTGAATATTCAGTATGTAGACTCAATAAGCCAATCAAAATGCGCTGGATGTATCACGTGTTCAATGACTCATGCAGACAAGTTGAAACAAGAAAATGCTCGACTCGACGGTTTTAACCTTCCCACGATTCTATGCATGTATGACTCATCCAAATTTCTCAGAATACATCGAATAAGTTCAAACTCACATCCAGATAAGTTGAAACATGAAACTGATAGCGTTTCCTATCTCACGATTTAGATAGGTCATACACGCATGCATTTACAAGATCAAATACTAAATTAATTAGACCGAATTTCTTATTGCGGTAGTTTGTAATGCAGCGGTTGTAATGTTTAAACTGGACACGATTGTTTATATATTTTATTAAGCGCCCGGTCCTAAGCGTGCGGTTACATAAATATTCACTATCGTAGTTGTTAAAATAATGTTATTTTGTTGAAACACATTTAAAATCTTCAAGTTCAAATACTAAACTGATTACGTAAACTTAAAAGAGGGAATACCATTTCTCACTTCAAATTAAACCCTAATAACAGAAATATTTTTTTATTTATATTAAATATTTAAATAATTAATACGATAAAGGATACAGATGAGTTTAAAATAACTCAGAATCACCCAGACAAGTTGGAACAAGAAAATGCTAACTCGGCGGTTTTAACTTTCCTACGATTCTTTGTATGGATCAAAAACTAGGTTATACTCTGAATAGGATAAACACAATAATTCTAGGAAACTGCCAGTGTTTATTTCTACGGTCACGTTTCTAGAATAAACATAGAACAATTACAAGAAACTGACAGTCACGTTTAGAGATAAGTTGAAACAGGCAAATGCTGACTCTACGGTTTTAACTTTCCCACGATTCTTTGCATGGGTTCAATGACCAAAAACTAGGTCAAACTCTAGGATAAACAAACAGATTAATTCCAAGGAGATGACAGTGTTTCTACACTCGTCACCCCGCAATCCATTTTGAATTTTCCCGCTTAGTCTATCTATCTAGTCTATCTAGCGCCATCTAGAGATACACGCTCGGCTACGTTCAGAACTATTCTCTATAGGATTCCCCATACGGAGGGGTGGGCTAAATTTTACATGTCATTCCCATAAGGCGGAGGGATTACATGTAATTTCCCATAAGGTGGAGGTTTACATGTAAATCCTTATGGGTGAGGAGGGATTAGAACATACTATCTTTCTTGACTCTTTAATATACTATTATTTTTAAGAAAAACTAATTTTATTTTTTTCAAACAAATTTTTAATTCAATTGATTCAGTAATACAATAATTAATAACAAACCGCGTCTTTTTTTCGTTCCTTAGGTTGAGTAATCTATTTAAAAGCTTAGATAATCTTCACCGTTTCCCTTTTTCTAATTAATTTAAAACGTTTTGTGTGGGGATGTTTGAGTTTTCCCGGAGTGGCGTCAATGTTCGCCGGGGCATTGACAACGTTCGCATTCATACTTGATACTTATACCCATCAGGTCTGGAAGTCTGGGGGGAAATTGTTTTCTGTCATCGCTGTTGGTGCTGTCGGGCGAAACGAGCGACCGATCCTTCCGCCCTGCCGACTAACTTTTCACTAAATTGACAACCCCAAAAATAAAAACTTTCCTCATAGCAATAAAATTGTTCTTTTGAAAGTGAATTCCCATTTTGTTATATTTACTGCGAATTTCGGATAATTTGCTTGTTGGATGTCAATTAAGAAAGGAAATTAACAATTTCAATAACATTCACTTTGCCTTCATTTTCTTTGCCAATTATTTAATTAATTATTTAACATTATCGCCCCTAGTTTTTATTCATTGCCTATAAAGTTATTGAATAAATTGAAATGCGGATTCAACGCGAAATAATTAAAAACGCATTAAAGTTTATCTCCGGGAATTGAGCCCTTTTCTTCTGATAAACTTAAATCGTAAATTTGTGATTTCTTATTTATTTAATGGGCGATAAAAACGTTTCATTGGATTTCTCTCCCGCAATAATAAATTTTATTAATCACTTATAAAATATTATCATCTTCCTTTTATAATAAAACTGTTATTATTCATAGGGCTTCACACGAGAAAGATATTTTACTCGTCTCGTCTCGTAAACATGAGATTTGTTTTGTAGTCTTAATAAGATTTAATATTATAGAGCTACGAACAGGTCACAAACGTCAAATTAAAACCTAACCTCGCCAGTTATGCACGAGGCGATCGAGTAAGTGTATTTTAATTTATTAATCAAAACAGCAAAGCTGCACTGATGAGAGATAAATCTCGACACGCGACGGCAGATGGCTATTCACTTAAGTTAAATAGAAAGATATGATAGATATGATGACTTAAAAACAATGTTATTTATCTAGGAATCGTTTAGTGCCACGAAAGTAAACTGGGGCTAGTAATAACATACAAATATCTGTTGTATAGTTCAATATCCTGCTGTTGCGAACTGGTAATTTGGTATGGTGCTGCTCCAGAATCAGGACAATGGATGAATTAATTACACTCAAATATGTCCTTTCTATGTAATTAAACACTACTTATCTACTAATATCTTACAATATGTACAACTAATCGCTAACTTATTACAATAATTACTAACTAACAATAATACACTTAATTCTACGATACTTGTGGTCGAAACCCGGAATTTACTTCGGAGGTTCGTTTTCAAAACTCAAATTACTCTCTTGCTAGCTCAATTCTGACTGCCCCTTTTTAACTTCCCCTCTACCTCATCACCTCGGTCTTGGTGTGACTCCTCCCCTAATCTTTATGGAAAATTTCCAGAACTCATAAAACAAAATGCTCTCGGCGTCTCGGCACGATCCCTAAGTTTGAGCGTCTGCCGGCATTATTTAGATAAATCAGACTAATGGTCGTAAATAAACAAAAACTAATCGGGTGTCCACCTAGGGTTCTTTGCCGACTCGTGAGAAACTCAAATTCTTTGAAACTAAAATCGCGAGAACACAACACTGCGTGGTATTAGCAAAGGAACTAGTTGTTTCAACGTGAGATTTGTTTTGTAGTCTTAATAAGACTTAATATTATAGAGCTACGAACAGGTCACAAACGTCAAATTAAAACCTAACCTCGCCAGTTACCACCTACAACAAAGAGATCAGAAGGGCAAAAAGGGGAAACTTTAGGACCTTCTGTGAAAACATAGAATCCACCCCGGTGACAGCTAGACTGCACAAAGCACTAGCGAAGGTTAGAGTGGAAATGACAACCACTCCGGATGGGACCTTCACGGAGGATGAAGAGCAAAGAGCTCTTCTCCTACTAGAAACCCATTTTCCGGGATGTAGAGGATACAGGGAGACCGAGGGCTTGATGCAACCACGGAAACCAAGTCGGGCCGACTGGAGGAGGGCAGCGTCCATCTGTACGGAAAACCGAATCAGATGGGCTATCGGCACTTTCCAGCCTTTTAAGGCCCCAGGTGTGGACGGACTAGTTCCTGCCTTCCTACAAAAGGGAGAGAGAGAACTAATGCCGTATCTTCTAAATATCTTTAGAAGTAGTTTAGAGCTATGGAGAAGGGCTAAGGTGGTATTTATACACTTTAGACACCACTCTACCGAACTCATTTAGACCCATTAGTCTAACATCTTTTATGTTAAAGACAATGAAGAAGGTGATTGATAATTACCTTAGGACTATAGTGCTGGTAGGTACACCACTACACAGGAGTCAGCACGCTTACAGAGCAGGGAAATCCACAGAAACCGCCCTGTATCAGCTGACAAAGGAAATAGAAGCAGCACTAGAGACAAAGGAAGTGGCGATATCTGCTTTCTTGGATATAGAGGGAGGTTTTGACAACACCTCACACGAGGCAGTCAAGGCGGCCCTCGAAAGAAGGAATATCGATAGCACTATCTCAAAGTGGATGGGAGAAATTCTGAGAACTAGAACGGCGGAGACACAAGTGGGAAAAAACACCATTATGATCTCCACAACTCGAGGGTGCCCACAGGGAGGTGTACTATCACCGCTAATGTGGAGCCTGGTAGTTGATGAACTACTGGTGAGGCTAAACGACCTAGACATCAAATGTCAAGGTTACGCCGATGACATAGTCATAATGGCTAGAGGGAAATTTGAGGGAACGCTCTGTGAAACTGTTCAGAGAGGCCTCAACGTAACTAGTAGATGCTGTCAAATAGTGGGACTGAAGCTCAACCCGAGCAAAACCACGGTGATACCATTTACTAGAAGGAGAAAAGTAAATTGCCTACATCCCATACTCATAGATTGGAAGGCAGTAGAATACCAACAGAGATAAGGTATCTGGGTATCACACTAGATAGCAAACTCCTATGGAATAGACACGCTGCGGCAGCGGTAGGTAAAGCCAAACGCGCCCTAATGGTGTGCAGAAATCTGGCAGGAAAAACGTAGGGTTGTAACCCCACTATCCTGCGATGGATGTACATCATGATAGTGAGACTTGCAATCACTTATGGGGCAGTTGCGTGGGGAAGTAGAATCAAGCTGGCGTCTATGAGGAAACAGCTTGAGAAGTTTCAAAGACTGGCATGTGTCTGCATCACGAGGCGATGGGGTCGTGTCCTACAGCAGCATTGGAGCTGCTGCTGGATCTGACTCTGCATCTTGTGGTGGAAAGGGCTGCCAAATCGGCGATTATAAGGTTCAGCAAGGAAAGAATGGGCAGATATAAAATAATCGGGAGCAGAGACCGAAACAGCCTCGCTGCCAAGATCCCCTGGCTGGAAGTACCAATAGACGAAATGGTATGCAAATACCACTTCGAGAAAAACTACATAGCAATGTGTAGTAGTAAACCCGATTGGAGCGACGAATCCTCAGCATACCACATAGAGCAAAATGCCATCAAGTGGTATACAGATGGTTCGAAGACAAAGGAAGGTACTGGTGCAGGGGCGTTTGGACCTTGTACCAGGTACTTCGAATCCATGTGAACATCCCCAAGTATCTTCCAAGCAGAGGTACACGCAATCGAAAGATGTGCACAGTTTAACTTCGACAGGAATTATCGCAAAAAACGAATTGCTATCCTGTCAGACAGCTAAGCAGCCATTAAGGCCATTAGCTCATACACCATCAGATCCAAACTGGTATGGGACTGTGTGGGGAAGCTAAACAAGTTTGGCAGGGATAATAACTGGGTACCAGGACACACTAGTATAGACGGAAACGAAGAAGCCGATCATGGTATACAGATCGTGGTATACAGATGGTTCGAAGACAAAGGAAGGTACTGGTGCAGGGGTGTTTGGACCTTGTACCAGGTACTTCGAATCCATGGGAACATCCCCAAGTATCTTCCAGGCAGAGGTACACGCAATCGAAAGATGTGCACAGTTTAACTTCGACAGGAATTATCGCAAAAAACGAATTGCTATCCTGTCAGACAGCCAAGCAGCCATTAAGGCCATTAGCTCATACACCATCAGATCCAAACTGGTATGGGACTGTGTGGGGAAGCTAAACAAGCTTGGCAGGGATAATAACTGGGTACCAGGACACACTAGTATAGACGGAAACGAAGAAGCCGATTAATGTCCACGCACCAACTGAGGACAAGGAAGAAAACGTGAAGGACCAATTTTACGAGGGACTGCAGAAAGCATATCGTGATGCGCCAGAAGGAAATATCAAAATCATCCTTGGTGATTTTAATGCTAAAGTGGGACACGAGGAGATATACCGACCGACAATCGGACTGCACAGTCTTCATGCTGAGACTAATGAAAACGGAAGTAGGATGATAGACTTTGCGACGACCAACAACATGGTAGTCAGTAGCACATATTTCCCACACAAAAATATTCACAAAGCCACATGGAAATCACCAGGTGGTAGAGTATTGAACCAGATAGACCATGTGATGATAAATGGGAGACACTGTTCAAATATCCTGGATGTAAGAGCCTGTCGAGGCCTCAATGTAGATTCGGATCATTATTTGGTAAGGGCGGTGCTTAGGGCTAGAATTGATTGTCAACGCACACAACAGCCGGCAGTTAAGAGATACGATCTGGAAAAATTCAAAACCGATGAGATGAAAGAGAGATTTCAGTACCAAATGCAGGAACGAATATCCAAACGGCCAGAAAACGCTCTAGTAGACGTCAATGAAGCGTGGCAAAAGATCAAGCAGGACATCGAAGATACAGCAGCAGAGGTTGTGGGGTGGAAGAAGGGACAAAGGCGTAATAACTGGTTCGATGAAGAATGCAAGGAAGCTCTGACAGAGAAGAACAAAGCCAGAGAAAAAGTACTACAACGAAATACTAGGGCGAATGTAGAGGATTATCGAAACAAACGGAAAGTTGAGAAAAAACTCTTCCGAAGGAAGAAATCTGAAAAAGATGAAGAAGATTTCGCGGAAATAGAAAGAATGAGTAATGCCAACGAAACTCGGGGACTCTATCAAATGGTCAGAAATGCGAGACTTGGCTACAAACAGCAGCCACTTCTGTGTAAGGATAAGGACGGCAGAGTAATCGGACACACAGAAAAGTGTATCAAGAGGTGGGGTCAGTACTTCAGGGACCTGCTCAACCAGAACACTCGCGTAGTCCAAGAGGAAAGTATAACGCCAACATCAACATCAATATTAGGGACTGAGCAATTGGAGGAACCCACCTTAGAAGAAGTAGAGACTGCAGTGCGCAGGATCAAGAACAATAAGGCGCCAGGTGCAGATGGCATTCCAGGAGAATTGTTGAAAGTATGGAGGTAGAGCCCTAATATCGTGCATGCATGATCTCATATTAAACATATGGAGAACGGAAAAGCTACCGGATGAATGGAAGCTAGGGATAATATGCCCATTGTACAAGAAAGGCGATAAGTTAGATTGTTCTAACTACAGGGGGATAACGCTGCTAAACATTGCATACAAGGTCTTCGATAATGTGTTGTACCGTCGCTTACTACCATACGCAGAAGAGAATATCGGGGAATACCAGTGCGGTTTCCGCACAAACAGGTCAACCACAGACCAACTGTTTGGCATTAGGCAGATCCTGGAGAAATGTAATGAGTTCAATATCACGACACACCATCTATTCGTGGACTTCAAAGCAGCATACGACAGCGTTATAAGACACAAACTGTGGGGGATAATGACAAGTTTCGGATTCCCTGAAAAACTGACAGCCCTAACCAGAGTAACACTGTCTGAAGTATCGTCTGTAGTAAGAATACAAAACAAGTTGTCTGAGACTTTTATAACAGAGGAAGGACTACGACAGGGAGACCCACTGGCAACTTTACTGTTTAACATCGTACTAGAAAAGGCCGTTAGGAGTAGTGGAGTGGATACTAACGGCACTGTGTACTTTAAGTCAACACAACTATTGGCTTACGCAGACGACATTGATATAATTTGCAGAAGCGAACAGGCGACCAAAACTACTTACTCGCTGCTGGAGAAGGAAGCAAGTAACCTAGGACTCACTGTCAACGTAAACAAAACGAAATACATGGTGGTTAACGAAACTCATCGGAAGGTAGGACCAACGCTAGAACTAGACGGAAAGCACTTTGACACAGTAGATACATTTGTGTACTTGGGCTCGCAACTGAACAGCGTAAACCGGATGGGCGAGGAGATTAGAAGGCGGATAACTCTTGGTAACAGGTGCTATTATGGGCTACTGAAACTTTTTAGGTCCAAAACAATCCACCCCAAGCATAAGTGCACACTGTACAGGTCACTGATAAGACCGGTGGTAACCTATGGTGCAGAAGCATGGAGCTTAACACAGAGCGAAGAACAGGCCTTAAGTGTATTTGAGAGAAGAATGCTACGTGCAATATTTGGAGCGACCCAAGAACGAGGAATCTGGCGCCGAAGATATAATCACGAACATTATCAGCTCTACAATCAACCAGATGTTGTTAGTTTCATCAAGGTGGCAAGATTGAGATGGCTCGGACACATGCAGAGAATGGGTGATCATAGGGTTCCGAAAAAGTTGTTCAATGGCCAACCAGAGGGAAGGAGAAGGGCCGGAAGGCCAAGAGGGAGATGGAAGGATGCGGTAACAACTGACCTACAAAAACTTCAAGTACGGGACTGGAGAACGTTGGCGAGTGATAGGTCCGCTTGGAGAAACATGCTGAAGGAGGCCCAGAGCGGCAATCGGTTGTAGTGCCATTAAGAAGAAGAAGAGCTACGAACAGATCACAAAAGTCAAATTAAAACCTAACCTCGCCAGATATGCACGAGGAGATCAAGCAACTGTATTTCAATTTATTATTCAAAACAGCAAAGCTGCACTGATGAGAGACAAATCTCGAAACGCGATTTCAGAGCGCTACTCGCCTAAGTTAAATAGAAAGATATGATCTTAAAACCAAAGTTATTTATCTAGTACTCGTTTATTGGCACGAAAGTGGACTGGGGCTAGTAATAACATACAAATATCCGTTGTATAATTCAATATCCTGCGTGGTATTAGCAAGGGAAATAGTTGTTTCAACATGACATTTGTTTTGTAGTTTTAATAAGACTTAATATTATAGAGCTACGAAAAGGTTAATTATATTTTTATATTCAGGCTATGTTTCGCTTTTAATAAATTTATTTCAGCGAGAGTTTCTAAAAATCTTTCGGAATTTTGTTTGAATTGAAACAGTTATTTGAACAACAAATTATGTATTTTGTGATTAATAACGATGGTTATTTGAAATTAAAACAAGTTTTTTTTTCGTTTTAGGAAATAATTAAAGTCATTAAAATTCCAATGAGAATTGATATTAATAAACATCGCTTCAAACTATATATCGAAATAATTCTGTTTGTTTTAAGCAAAAACAATAAAAATGTATGTATATATTCGCGTATTTAAACGATATTAATTAAATGGAAATGTTTGTTTTCGCCTGGGCTCTATCGGCGATCCTAAAATAAATAAGCGGCGGAAATTGCACCCCTCTCGTCACAATATTAATTTCTTTATTTCGAAAACGCAGCCTCGTCTCTATCCCTTCGCGTTTTTTTCTCACACAAAAATAACATTAATATTACGGGCGAAAAGAAAAAAATGACTTTTTGCGTCAAAGATTAAATTCAAGTTTTCTCTATATAATAAATAAGGGATGGATTAAAGGATGTTGCGACGAAAAGGGAGAAATATATGTTATTATTTTTGTAAATTGGATTTTCTTTGTCAAAACAAAAAAGTTTAATCAAAACACTAGACAGAAAAGACGGTCATATTATCAATAAGGGATGATAGAGTGGGCGAAATTGAGTTATGAAAATGAATCATCAAAGTAATAATTAAATCGATTAGGTAAGGTCGGTAGTTAGTCTAGGCCAGAGGTTCTCAAACTTTTTTGGCCGCGGCACCCTTATCGAGCTAAAAAAATCTCGCGGCACCTTTGTCGGGTTACAAAAATTTCGCGGCACAGCTTTAGGGTAGCTGCGCCGCCAAATTTTTGTAACCCGCGAGATAATGTAACCCGTTTTGGTGCCGCGAGATTTTTTTAGCTCGATAAGGGTGCCGCGGCCAAAAAAGTTTGAGAACCTCTGGTCAAAACGGTTTGAATAAAATTGTGTGGAAGATTATTTCCTTTAAGTTTATCGGAAGTTTGGTCAATTCACCCTTAAATCACTTGATACAGAGAGTTTGCTCCAATACCTGTGTTTGGACCGTGTCTCACGAAAATCAAATTTTCCAGTTTTAAAACAAAGCTGGTCCAATCACTTAACTGTTAGGGTTGCTCGCGTCTCCGCCACGTGTGATCGTCCTTCCAGCGCCTTTTTTAAGGGAGGAAATGGGGATAATTCCCTTAAAACTGTTGTCTTCCAGACGTTGGATGCCGCTTCAGCCCATTGTATCTAGAAAACAACCTTCCAAACTCGTAGATGGACTTCTCCTGCTCTCCGATGAAGTCTTTCTCTCACCACGAAGTCCATCAAATGCAAATCTTGACTCTCCTCTGCCACAGAGTGCAGCTTTATAAATTTCTCCTTGATAAGCTTCTCCATCTCGAGACTGACCTAGAAGGCCTTCTTCAGTTTGTGCGCGTGGCCCAGTTCCTCCTTGTGCATGGCGTAGAAGAAGCCCTCGCAGCCGCGCAGCGAGGCTTCAAAACTTAAAAACCTAACCTAACCTGACATGTCAAAATCTAGAACAGTTTGGAAGTGGCTGCAGGAGCTAAAACGTCCGGCAGAACACAAGAGCGTTAAGCTTGCGTGGTTGCCTAGTTAGATAGGTCTAGAGGGAAACGAAAAGGCGAAATAGGTTCAGTGCTCCCGGTTTTTTAAAACATTTCCATAACTAATTAAACGAAGATTTAAAAAAAATTATACAAACTTATTAAATACGGAATATAGCTTCTTCTTAGGGTGCCATACTAGTGTTCTAGCGTAGGCAACCTCTCGCGCATACTTGTGGAACGCATCGTCACACTCATATGCGGGACCTTCAGTTTATCGCCGGTTCCGAACCGCACTATTTGAGAGGTTCACTTGGCAGAATTACTCGTGGTAGTTTGCCATTGCTTTCCACGAGGTGGCCACAGCATAGTTCCGTGAAAAATTTCACGGTTTGTCCGGGGATCGAACCCGGGATCTCGGTGTAGCGAGCGGATGCGTTCACCACTACACCACTGTGACCACTATATATATAGCTTGAATATATAAATATTCAACCTGTTCGTAGCTCTATAATATTAAGTCTTATTAAGACTATGAATCAACATGTTGAAACAACTACTACCTGCTTAATACCACATTCTTCTTCTTCATGTGCATATCCGATTTCGGATGTTTGCGATGAGCATGACTATTTTCACTTTATTGGTTGCTATTCTGAAGAGCTCGTTCGAAGTCTTCCCGTACCAGGCCCTGAGATTCTGCAACCATGAAATTCTCCTCCGTCCAGGTCTTCGTTTTCCGTGTATCTTGCCTTGAATGATGGCTTGTAATTCCGCATGATGTGGCCTAGATATTGGAGCTTGCGGGTTTTGATGGTGTCCATGATCTCCTTCTCTTTCTTCATCCTGTGGAGGACTTCGATGTTTGTTACCCGGTCTTTCCAAGATATTTGCAGGATACGTCGATATAGCCACATCTCAAAGGCTTCAAGCTTTTTTGTTGTTGCATCATTTAGTGTCCAGGACTCGACTCCGTAAAGTAATATTGGGAAAATGTAGCACCTCAACATGCGTACTTTGGTTTCAAGATGTAGTTCGTGATTTTTGTAGAGGTTATTCATTGTATTGAAGGCAGCTCGGGCTTTTCCAATTCTACATTTTATCTCTTGGCTATTGTCCCAGTTTTCGTTCACAAGTGTACCTAAGTATGTTGTTTGTCTCACTCTCTCTATTTGTTGGTTGTGAACGTAGAGATTTGCATTAGCTATATTGTCTTTGCTAATAACCATGAATTTTGTTTTGTTGTTATTAATGTTAAGTCCATATTTTTCACTAGCCGCTACAATTCTGTTCATTATTGTTTGGAGTCCTTCAAGAGAATACCATTGTGTCGTCGGCATATCGGATGTTATTCAATCTGACTCCGTTCAGTAAAATGCCTTCTTCTATGCCTTCTAGCGCTTCATTAAAGATCTGTTCGGAGTATAGATTGAACAGAATCGGAGAAATAATGCACCCCTGCCTTACCCCTCTAGCTATTTCAATGTCTTTTATTTGTTCCTCTTCAATTTTCATGGATGCGGTCTGTTTCCAGTACAAGTTAGTGATGATTTGTAGGTCTTTGGCGTCAATTCCCACTTGTTTAAGGATGTCTATCATTTTGTGTTGTTGCACTCGATCAAACGCTTTCTGATAATCGATTAGGCATACGTAGATATCGCAGTTTACGTCTCTAGATCTTTCTAGAAAAGCGCTTCCCTTGTGCCTACGGCGTTGATGAATCCAAATTGATTTGCTGAGATTTGTTCTTCACATTTGTTATAAATTCTCTTGTGTATTATTTTTATTCCTTCCTCATCCATTCTTGTGATATGGTCTGCCCATTGTGACCATTGTATCTTTGCATATGCGGATACTGGCGGGTATCCGCAGCCAAACAATGTGACGTAGCTAGGATCATGTTTCCTTATTGTTCATCGGATTATCTTTTGAACGTGTTGCGTGTTCGCGAACTGAGGCAGACGAATTTGAATGATTTAGATTCACAGGTGTCTCATTGTAGATTGTAGATATGGTGGTGACGACTTGTACTGCGACCTTTATAGATCTATTGTACCCCACCCTCCTTCTCCAAGTGTTGGTGTACTTACCCATTTAGAGCGCCTCCTCTAATTCTGATTCCTTTAGGAATTTCAGGATCTGGGTGGGATTCAAGACCTGCAGCTCCTCTGTCTTCAAGCAGTGAGCCCCAAGGTACATCTGTCTCTTGCGGAGTAATGCTCCGCAGTCTTTTAACAGATGTATGGGGGTTTCCTCTGCTAAGCCACAGAATCTGCATCCGTCATCCTCCTCTAGGCCTAGGGCCTTGAGATGTTTCCTAAGTCTGCAGTGTTCCGTCAGGACTCCTGGCAGAATTCTAAGCTTGTTCCTGCTTAGTTTCAGGCAAGCTTTTGTTCTCTTCTGGTTAAAAGATCCCAGCATCACTTTGGATTGCCTTAGCCCTGTAAGTTCTTTCCAGGTTTTCATCCATTTTCCTCTTGTTTCTTTATCTAAACTTTTGTGGATGGTGTTGACACTCATGCCGCAAAAGGGTTCCGGACCTATAAAGGGCTACTGGATCCCTTGTTTGCTAGGTGATCGGCTTCTTCGTTTCCGTCTATACATATATTTCCGTCTAAGCTTGTTCAGCTTCCCCACACAGTCCCATACCAGTTTGGATCTGATGGTGTATGAGCTTATGGCCTTAATGGCTGCTTGGCTGTCTGACAGGATAGCAATTCGTTTTTTGCGATAATTCCTGTCGAGGTTAAACTGTGCACATCTTTCGATTGCGTGTACCTCTGCTTGGAAGATACTTGGAGATGTTCCCATGGATTCGAAGTACCTGGTACGAGGTCCAAACACTCCTGCACCAGTATCTTCCTTTGTCTTCGAGCCATCTGTATACCACTTGATGGCATTTTGCTCTATGTAGTATGCTGAGGATTCGTCGCTCCAATCGGCTTTACTACTGCACATTTCTGTGTAGTTTTTCTCGAAATGGTATTTGCATACCATTTCGTCTTTTGGTACTTCCAGCCAGGGGATCTTGGCAGCGAGGCTGTTTCGGTCTCTGCTCCCGATTATTTTACCTCTGTCCATTCCCTCCTTGCTGAACCTTATGATCGCCGTTCTGGCTGCCCTTTCCACCACAAGGTGCAGCGGAGTCAGATCCAGCAGCAGCTCCAATGCTGCTGTCGGACACGACCCCATCGCCCCCGTGATGCAGACACACGCCAGTCTTTGAATCTTCTCAAGCTGTTTCTTCATAGAGGCCAGCTTGATTCTACTTCCCCACGCAACTGCCCCATAAGTGATTGCAGGTCTCACTATCATGATGTACATCCATCGCAGGATAGTGGGGTTACAACCCCACGTTTTTCCTGCCAGATTTCTGCACACCATTAGGGCGCGTTTGGCTTTACCTACCGCTGCCTCAGCGTGTCTATTCCATAGGAGTTTGCTATCTAGTGTGATACCCAGATACCTTATCTCCTGTTGGTATTCTACTGCCTTTCCACCTATGAGTATGGGATGTAGGCAGTTTAGTTTTCTCCTTCTAGTAAATGGTATCACCGTGGTTTTGCTCGGGTTGAGTTTCAGTCCCACTGTTTGACACCATCTACTAGTTACGTTGAGGCCTCTCTGAACAATTTCACAGAGCGTTCCCTCAAATTTCCCTCTAGCCATTATGACTATGTCATCGGCGTAACCTTGAAATTTGATGTCTAGGTCGTTTAGCCTAACCAATAGTTCATCAACTATCAGGCTCCACATTAGGGGTGATCTCCTGGTGTCTCCCAAGGTGTCTCCTTGGATATTTCGTTTCCTCCGACGAGAAAAACTACACAGCAATGTGTAGTAGTGAAGCCGATTGGAGCGACGAATCCTCAGCATACCACATAGAGCAAAATGCCATCAAGTGGTATACAGATGGTTCGAAGACAAAGGAAGGCACTGGTGCAGGAGTGTTTGGACCTCGTACCAGATACTCCCAATACATGGGAACATCCCCAAGTATCTTCCAAGCAGAGGTACACGCAATAGAAAGATGTGCACAGTTTAACCTCGACAGGAATTACCGCAAAAAAACGAATTGCTATCCTGTCAGATAGCCAAGCAGCCATCAAGGCCATTAGCTCATACACCATCAGATCCAAATGGATGGCATGGGACTGTGTGGGGAAGCTGAACAAGCTTGGCAGGGATAATAAAGTAACGCTATACTGGGTACCAGGACACACTGGTATAGACGGAAACGAAGAAGCCGATCACCTAGCAAACAAGGGATCCAGTATCCCCTTTATAGGTCCGGAACCCTTTTGCGGTATGAGCGTGAACACCATCCGCAAAAGTTTAGATAAAGAAATAAGAGGAAAATGGATGAAAACCTGGGAAGAACTTCCAGGGCTAAGGCAATCCAAAGTGATGCTGGGATCTTTTAACCAGAAGAGAACTAAAGCTTGCCTGAAACTAAGTAGGAACAAGCTCAGAATTCTGACAGGAGCCCTGACGGGACACTGCAGACTTAGGAAACATCTCAAGGCCCTAGGCCTAGAGGAGGATGATGGATGCAGATTCTGTGGTTCAGCAGAGGAAACCCACATACATCTGTTTATAGACTGCGGAGCATTACTCCGCAAGAGAAAGATGTACCTTGGGGCTCACTGCTTGAACACAGAGGAGCTGCAGGCCTTGAATCCCACCCAGATCCTGAGATTCCTAAAGGAATCAGGATTAGAGGAGGCGCTCTAAATGGGTAAGTGCACCAACACTTGGAGGAGGAGGGTGGGGTACAATAGATCTGTAAAGGTCGCAGTACAAGTCGTCACCACCATATCTACAATCTCTTCCTCCGACGATGCTGGTTGTAATTGAATCAGTACAGTGAGTTCATCACCTGATCCTTTTTGAAGATTCAGATTTTATCCAATTGTCCATAATTCTGCATTAAAAGTTGGAACGCAAATTCGTTTACCTCATCATGTAATTTTCTTTAAAAATTTTTTTTTTACTTTTCTTGATTGCTGCGGCACATACGCTCATACGGTTTGAGAGCCACTGGTCTAGACCTTCTAGACGGCAAAAAAACGTATGGAACTTTATCTGCCAGGGGTTATCAAGGCAATATCTCCACAATTTCTCTTTTATTTCTAAAATCGCGTTTACGATTCCGTAATTACGCAATGCATTGAGTATGCAAAGGAGACAGAGACAATAAAATTTCAGAAATCGTTCCCTAGAACTTTGGAAACGAGACATAAAACCGTTTCTAAGTAAATATATATATTTTTTTTGTTGCTACCAAGTCGTAATAATTTTACGAGACGGGATTTACGATTGGAAAAAACGTAAAGGGGGAAATTTCGAAATAAACCGTTAAAAAAAAAAATAAACAAACTCCGTAGGACGGTCAGTTCCTTTTAAGTGCAGGAAAAAATCAGCGATTGCGTAATCACCTTGATATTCTACGCGTTGCCTTTAATCGCTGACCCCAAAAAACTTACATAATTCCAAAATCCCTTATTAAATATTCACGGCCCTTCTCTAAGAAGATTACAGAAAGATTACATTAAGACCTTAAACCCAAAGAAAAATTTTCTCCAAAAAAAAAACGTTATTTATTGAAAACCATTCGATTTGTTTGAATCCACTCGCCCACAAAATACGTTCACTCAATCTAAATTACAAAACTTTTTACAACTCGACAAAAACACGCGACTAATCTAAATCTAAAAATCAGACACTAATTAAAATCATCTTAACATATTAAAAGAAACGAGGTTTTTTAATTAAACGCATTTTGTTAATTTGCTATTGTGTAATGGATTTTCATTGAATGGGCAATAATTAAACCGCAAATATTTATTACTAGTTAACTAGTGGACTAATAATGACCAACGTTAATGTTTAACTTTAATATTTTCGCTATTATCCTATTCAATTTTTATTCGCCAATTTTTTAAACAAAAGAAATACTGTAAGAAGAAATATTTATTGAAACCAAAAAGTCTACAAAAGACTATCGACCACTAGGTCTTTCCGCCCTGAGAAATACTGTATTTTTATTGATTTACATATATTTTGTATGTTCTTCAGTACGCAGTAATAATAATATTTAAGTGATTTATTCATAGTTGAGTTGAATATTTGTTGATTTTTTGTTTCTGATTGAATTCAAATGTGAACAGTTATTCGACCAGTTTTGTTTGTACGGTCGTCGAAGTTTTCGATTGTGCAGCCACTTTACATGGACGTAGGTAAATTCCGTCCCACACTCAACACATTTTCCAATACAAACAAAAATTATACAATCTATATGCATATAAAATACGGTTTCTCAATGTTTTGCATTTAAAATTCAAATTGACCTGTTCACGACAAACAAGTGGCTTTAAGCCATAATAATATTTCCTCCTAATAATATTTCAAATAATTGACACACCCGGTATGTCAGAACTCCACCGACAAACATTCAGGGCTGATTTTATAATCCAAAATAAGCATAAAACTCTTAATACATATGGAGCCAAAAATGCTTAGTTTGCGAAATACAATTTCCGTTAAAGAAAATATACACAAAACATAATGTGAAGTGATTAATTTGTACCTAAAAAAAACCGGCCAAGTGCGAGTTGTGACTCGCTCACCGAGGGTTCCGTACTAACTTATAAGTCAGGTATCTTTTTTTTTGTGGAGGAGGTAGCAAGCACATTCAGTTAACTTGACAAGTGGCCCTCCTGAAATCACGACCATCTTAGTACCGCTGCAAGCATAATCTCAAGATGTCGCTGTCGTACTTTCTTGCCAAATTTCATGATTCTAGGTCAACGGGAAGTACTCTATAGGTTTTTATTCCCTTGTGAAATCGCAAAATATGCGACATAAACGGTCATATCTTTTGATCGCGTTGACTTACAAGTTTGATTTTTTGACAGCTGAAAGAGACCGCAGACCCGAGTATTTGATAACAAGTTCAACTTGTTACCTCTACGCGTTCCTGAGAAAAATGGTCTTGACAGACAGACAGACAGTCAGACAGACTGACAGACTGACAGACAGACAGACAGACGGACAACAAAGTGATCCTATAAGGGTTCCGTTTACGGTACGGAACCCTAAAAACTGGCCAAGTGCGAGTTGTGACTCGCGCTCCGAGGGTTCCGTACAAACATGTAAGTCAGGTATTTTTTTTTTTTTTTGTGGAGTAGGTAGCAAGCACATTCAGTTAACTTGACAAGTGCCCTGAAATCACGACCATCTTAGTACCGCTGCAAGCATAACCTCAAGTTGTCGCTGTCGTAGGATGGAATTCTACCCTATATTTTATTACCATACATCCCTCCATCACACATGAGTGTTTAGGGGTTCTGGAACTTCACTATTTGTTTTTACTGCTCAATTTTTCCTGTATACCTATATAAAGGTATACTGGGTATTTTTTAAATAACGCGAATATTTTTAAACTTATAAAAAGAAAACTTTATTTTAGTATTACACTTATTTACTAACTTATATTAAGATCTAACTATTTCTAGATCTAGTATAAACTAATATATTAACTATTTCTAGATCTATTTCGATACTCTTAACATTCAGTTGTTCAATTGACTGCTTTTGGGCAATTGACTACCAAAAAATATAGGGCGTACGTGATTTAAGTATAAGGAGATTATAAAAAAAAATTAGACGAAATATAATATATACAGGATGTTACGGGAGTATGTCGCATGTCGGTTATAAACAAGCAAAATTTAGACATAATATATACACTGTATATAATATGTATATAGGGCGTACGTGATGAAATGCATAACGAATATAAACAAAGAAAATTCAGAATAAACAGCATGGTGCCGACACGTACTTTTTAACCTTCGGACCTAACTGAGGAAGACCTAACTGTATGCAACCCATATGCTTCTGGAGCCTGACAATACCACTACGACAACATTAGTGCATTTTCAAAAGTTTCTAATAGTAAATTCGCATTTTTCTTGTAATTAAACTACATATTTACGGTTTTCAGATTTTTGCCTTTACATGTGCTGTAAGACACCGTTTCTGGCCAAATTTCATGATTCTAGATCAACGGGAAGTACTCTATAGGTTTTGATTCCCTTGTGAAATCGCAAAATATGCGACATAAACGGTCATATCTTCTGATCGCGTTGACTTACAAGTTTGATTTTTTCACAGCTGAAAGGGACCGCAGACCCGAGTATTTCGTACAAATTTCAACTTGTTACCTCTACGCGTTCCTGAGAAAAATGGTCTTGACAGATAGGCAGACGGACAGACAGACAGACAGACAGACAGACAGACAAACAGACAAACAGACAAACAGACAGACAGACAGACAGACAGACAGACAGACGGACAACAAAGTGATCCTATAAGGGTTCCGTTTTCGGTACGGAACCCTAAAAACCGGCCAAGTGCGAGTTGTGACTCGCGCACCGAGGGTTTCCATACAAACTTGTAAGTAAAGTATCTTTTTTTTTGTGGAGGAGGTAGCAAGCACATTCAGTTAACTTGACAAGTGGCCCTCCTGAAATCACGACCATCTTAGTACCGCTGCAAGCATAACCTCAAGATGTCGCTGTTGTACGTTGGAATTCTACCCTATATTTTATTACCATACATCCCTCCATCACACATGAGTGTTTAGGGGTTCTGGAACTTTACTATTTGTTTATACTGCTCAATTGTGCCTGTATACCTATATAAAGGTATGCTGGGTATTTTTTAAATAACGCGAATATTTTTAAACTTATAAAAAGAAAACTTTATTTTAGTATTACACTTATTCACTAACTTATATTAAGATCTAACTATTTCTAGATCTAATATAAATTAATATATTAACTATTTCTAGATCTATTTCGATACTCTTAACATTCAGTTGATCAATTGACTGCTTTTGGGCAATTGACTACCAAAAAATATAGGGCGTACGTGATTTAAGTATATGTAGATTATAAAGAAAAATTAGACGAAATATAATATATACAGGATGTTACGGGAGTATGTCGCATGTCCGTTATAAACAAGCAAAATGTAGATATAATATATACACTGTATATATTATGTATATAGGGCGTACGTGATGAAATGCATAACTAATATAAACAAAGAAAATTCAGAATAAACAGCTTGGTGCCGACACATACTTTTAAACCTTCGGACCTAAGCGAGGAAGACCTAAATGTATGCAACCCATATGCTTCTGGAGCCTGACAATCCCACTACGACAACATTAGTGTATTTTCATAAGTTTCTAAGAGTAAATTCGCATTTTTCTTGTAATTAAACTACATATTTACGGTTTTCAGATGTTTTCAGATGATTCTAGGTCAACGGGAAGTACTCTATAGGTTTTGATTGCCTTGTGAAATCGCAAGCACATTCAGTTAACTTGACAAGTGGCCCTCCTGAAATCACGACCATCTTAGTACCGCTGCAAGCATAACCTCAAGATGTCACTGTCGTACGATGGAATTCTACCCTATATTTTATTACCATACAACCCCCATTCACTATGAGTGTTTAGGGGTTCTGGAACTTCACTATTTGTTTTTACTGCTCAATTTTGCCTGTATACCTATATACCCTTTATAAAGGTATACTGGGTATTTTTTAAATAACGCGAATATTTTTAAACTTATAAAAAGAAAACTTTATTTTAGTATTACAATTATTCACTAACTTATATTAAGATCTTACTATTTCTAGATCTAATATAAACTAATATATTAACTATTTCTAGATCTATTTCGATACTCTTAACATTCAGTTGTTCAATTGGCTGCTTTTGGGCAATTGACTACCAAAAAATATAGGGCGCAAGTGATTTAGGTTTTATGTTGATTATAAAGAAAAATTAGACGAAATATAATATATACAGGATGTTACGGCACTTGAGTATGTCGCATGTCGGTTATAAACAAGCAAAATTTAGACATTATATATACACTGTATATATTATGTATATAGAGCGTACGTGATGAAATGCATAACGAATATAAACAAAGAAAATTCAGAATAAACAGCTTGGTGCCAACACTTACTTTTTAACCTTCGGACCTAACCGAGGAGGACCTAACTGTATGCAACCCATATGCTTCTGGAGCCTGACAATACCACTACGACAACATTAGTGTATTTTCATAAGTTTCTAATAGTAAATTCGCATTTTTCTTGTAATTAAACTACATATTTAAGGTTTTCAGATTTTTCCCTTTACATATGCTGTAAGACACCGTTTCTTGCTAAATTTCATGATTCTATGTCAACGGGAAGTACTCTTTAGGTTTTGATTCCCTTGTGAAATCGCAAAATATGCGACATAAACGGTCATATCTTTTGATCGCGTTGACTTACAAGTTTGAGTTTTTCACAGCTGAAAGAGACCGCAGACCCGAGTATTTGATACAAATTTCAACTTGTTACCTCTACGCGTTCCTGAGAAAAATGGTCTCGACAGATAGACAGACAGACAGACATACAGACGGACAACAAAGTGATCCTATAAGGGTTCCGTTTTCGGTACGAAACCCTAATGATTGGTGCTGCTTTCCTGTTGCAATAAAACCCAAAAGCATTATCAATTTAGCATTACTTTCCAAAGTCATATATCCACTTTTAGTTTAAAAATTGTGTGTTCTGGTCATAAATCTACCCAATAGTGTTTAAAAAATGTGTTCTTTCGAAGAACACATTTATATATTCGTTATGGTGCTGCTGACGGTTAGCGTTTGCATCCGTTTTCGTAACGGATTGAACTCGATGCCTTAGCCGTAATGGCTCGCGTACTTCTAATCCGTCATCGCCCGAATTTTGCTCGGGCGGCGACGGCCGAACTCGGACGATTGAATCAAACACTTGTAAAAGAAAGAGAGCGGGTACACAAGCACGGGCGTCATCGTCCGATGACGCCCGAAAACGGACGATGATTCGAACTTGTTGGGATTTTTCGCCAGTCCGCCGGCGTCTACAGTACAAATTGAGTGTATTTATAGCTAAATTTTGTTGTTATCTAGCTAAACGGATATGTATATTGAAAAATAAATTAGTTGTGTTTATAATAGACCAACCCTGTGGGATAAACATTAAAAAAATTAGAATAATCGGTATTTTTCAACATTCAAAAAATTAGAATAATCGGTATTTTTCCATACGGTTATGGTTGTCGGCACAAGTGTTTTTATTTACTGCCTGCATTTATGTTTCGCAAAATTGCGTCGGAAATATTTCTAGTAGCAACTGCGACAGTGCTACTAGAAATATTTCCGACGTGTATGTGTAAGCACATACACGTCCGAGTTACTCGTCCGGGTAGTTCTGTCCGCCATCGTCCGACAAAATCGGTTTTGGTGTACGCTTAGCATAAGGTTTATTTCAAGAACATTTAAAAGGATCAGCAAACGGTCAGACGCATCCGCAATATTGCAACCGGCTATGATTTTAAATCGTGGATAGTTTGTCGACTGCGTTGACTGCTGCTCAAACCAATCTACAGTAAGTTTTCGGGATTATCACAGCGTAATTATTTTTATTATATTCTGCACACAAGGAAATACATTTATTTCTTTGACATTATCCCAAGTTTTCCTATTAAAAGGTGATTTTAATAGGGCTCGCCGTGGAGGTAATTGAATTTCATTTAATCCAAATTGCGATTCACAGGGGTTTTTATTTACTGCCTGCATTTATGTTTCGCAAAATTGCGTCGGAAATATTTCTAGTTGCAATATATATATATATATATATATATATATATATATATATATATATATATATATATATATGTATATATATTTATATATATATATATATATATATATATATATATATATATATATATATATATATATATATATATATATGTTGTATTTGAGGTTTTCGCGGATAGATACCTGTGTTGTATTGTTTTCTCGGGGATTCCGCGTTGATGCTGAGGGTTGGCTCTGAAAAGAACCGGATTCTCGACGTTTCGGCGAACTAACATTCGCCATTCTCAAGAGATATATGCGTCCGTACGGGTCAACCGTTCGACGCATACTTCAAGTATGCGTCGAACGGTCGGAATCCCCGAGAAAACAATACAACACACATATATATATATATATATATATATATATATATATATATATATATATATATATATATATATATATATGAGAAGCGATTAATTTGTACCTAAAAAAACCGGCCAAGTGCATCCTCGCGCACCGAGGGTTCCGTACAAACTTGTAAGTAAGGTATCTGTTTTTTGTAGAGGAGGTAGCAAGCACATTCAGTTAACTTGACAAGTGGCCCTCCTGAAATCACGACCATCTTAGTACCGCTGCAAGCATAACCTCAAGATGTCGCTGTTGTACGATGGAATTCTACCCTATATTTTATTACCATGCATCCCCCATTCACTATGACTGTTTAGGGGTTCTGGAACTTCACTATTTGTATTTACTGCTCAATTTTGCCTGTATACCTATATACCTGTATAAAGGTATACTGGGTATTTTTTAAATAACGCGATTATTTTTAAACTTATAAAAAGAAAACTTTATTTTAGTATTACACTTATTCACTAACTTATATTAAGATCTAACTATTTCTAGATCTAATATAAACTAATATATTAACTATTCCTAGATCTATTTCGATACTCTTAACATTCAGTTGTTCAATGACTGCTTTTTGGGCAATTGACTACCAAAAAATATAGGGCGAACGTGATTTAAGTAAAATATACTTAAATCATATTATCTACAACATATTATGTAGATTATAGTATAGTATTATTATGTAGATTATCAACATATTATGTAGATTATAAAGAAAAATTAGACGAAATATAATATATACAGGATGTTACGAGACTTGAGTATGTCGCATGTCGGTTATAAACAAGCAAAATTGAGACATAATATATACCATGTATATATTATGTATATAATATTATGTGTATATATATATATATATATATATATATATATATATATATATATATATGTAATATTATGTGTATATATATGATGAAATGCATAAAGAAAATAAACAAAGAAAATTCGAAAAGAATTAAGAAAAAAAAAATTATAAAAGAATTAAGAAAATATCTGTTATATATGACAGATGACGTATGTGGTTGAGTATTTGATTTGGGTCAGGGGTATCCAAACTGCGCTCGCAAGACAAGTTGCTTAAGATAGAACGTTTAATTTAATGAACAAATACAAGCTGAGCCTCATACGGGCAAGATGCAATGCGGTCCAAAATTTGGTAAATAAATGACAAACATGATAAATTTTGAATTGGTAAAACCATACAACATTATAGATAATCAGATAAACTTAATAAAGACGGAACAAAGCTTGAATATATAAATATACTCAACCTTTCCGGAACTCTATAATACTAATGAGTCTTTTTAGGACTACCAAAAACAAATCTCGTATGAAATTTGTCAGTTATTCTATAGCTTTCAGTCCACCTTCGTGGCACTCAACAAAAACCATAAAAATAACATTGATTTTTAAGATCATGTCTTTCCGATACCTTGAGTGGATAGCCATCTGTGGACGCGTTTCGAGATTTATCTCTCATCAGCACAGCTTTGCTTCCATGAACAATATTTTGTAAATCACTCACTTAAAATCCCATGTGTTGATTAGGGTTAGATGTTTTTAATTTTGACATTTTGTGAGAGAGACATGATAACCTGCTAAGTTCATGTCTCTCTCACAAAATGTCAAAATTAAAAACATCTAACCCTAATCAACACATGGGATTTTAAGTGAGTGATTTAAAAAATATTGTTCATGGAAGCAAAGCTGTGCTGATGAGAGATAAATCTCGAAACGCGTCCACAGATGGCTATCCACTCAAGGTATCGGAAAGACATGATCTTAAAAATCAATGTTATTTTTATGGTTTTTGTTGAGTGCCACGAAGGTGGACTGAAAGCTATAGAATAACTGACAAACTTCATACGAGATTTGTTTTTGGTAGTCCTAAAAAGACTCATTAGTATTATAGAGTTCCGGAAAGGTTGAGTATATTTATATATTCAAGCTTTGTTCCGTCTTTATTAAGTTTAAATGACAAATAAATTGTCAAACTGGGGTAAGATAAGTTGAAATGCGGCCCGAAACAAAAGCGTCAATTTGATAAATGAATGAAAACATTGTCGGTTTTTGTTTTGGGCCTAATTGGAACTTGTCTGGCGGCCCGCGGGCCGAAAACTGAAAATTGTCAAACTGGGGCAAGATAAGTTAAAATGCGGCCCGAAAAAAAGCGTCAAATTGATAAATGAATGAAAAAAAAACGGCCAAGTGCGAGTTGTGACTCGCGCACCGAGGGTTCCGTACAAACTTGTAAGTAAGGAATCTTTTTTTTTGTGGAGGACGTAGCAAGCACTTTCAGTTGACTTAACAAGTGGCCCTCCTGAAATCACGACCATCTTAGTACCGCTGCAAGCATAACCTCAAGATGTCGCTGTCGTGCGATGGAATTCTACCCTATATTTTATTACCATACATCCCCCATTCACTATGAGTTTAGAAACTTATAAAAAGAAAACTTTATTTTAGTATTACACTTATTCACTAACTTATTTTAAGATCTAACTATTTCTAGATCTAATTAAAACTAATATTTTAACTATTTCTAGATCTATTTCGATACTCTTAACATTCAGTTGTTCAATTGGCTGCTTTTGGGCAATTGACTACCAAAAAATATAGGGCGTACGTGATTTAAATATATGTAGATTATAAACAAAAATTAAACGAAATATACTATATACAGGATGTTATATACGGTTTTCAGATTTTTCCTTTTACATGTGCTGTAAGACACCGTTTTTTGCCAAATTTAATGTTTATAGGTCAACGGGAAGTACTCTATAGGTTTTGATGCGACATAAACGGTCATATCTTTTGATCGCGTTGACTTACGAGTTTGATTTTTTCGCAGCTCAAAGAGACCGCAGACCCGAGTATTTGATACAAATTTCAACTTGTTACCTCTACGCGTTCCTGAGAAAAATGGTCTTGACCGATAGACAGACGGACAGACAGACAGATAGACAGGCAGACAGACAGACAGACAGACAGACAGACAGACGGACAACAAAGTGATCCTATAAGGGTTCCGTTTTCGGTACGAAACCCTAATAATTGGTGCTGCTTTCCTATTGCGATAAAACCCAAAAGAATTATCAATTTACCATTACTTTCCAAAGTTATATATCCACTTTTAGTTTAAAAATTGTGTGTTCTATCTATTTCTAACTATTTCTAGATCTAATTAAAACTAATATTTTAACTATTTCTAGATCTATTTCGATACTCTTAACATTCAGTTGTTCAATTGACTGCTTTTGGGCAATTGACTACCAAAAAATATAGGGCGTACGTGATTTAAGTATAAGTAGATTATAAAGAAAAATTAGACGAAATATGATATATACAGGATGTTATACTTGAGTATGTCGCATGTCGGTTATAAACAAGCAAAATTTAGACATAATATATACACTGTACACTGAACAGAAAGCTACAAAACTTTTATATTTCCAAATTTAAAAAACGTCCCATTACATTTTTTTTGTAAAATTACAAAAACGTTTTAATTAAATAACGGAATGTAAATGGCGTTCTTTCAATCTTATATTATTTAAAATAACAAAACTGTTCGAGGCTGTGTTACAGAAAGTGTCCGCAGAGGGTTTCCAACGAATATTTCGGAAAGTTGCATATTTACCACAACACCTCTACTTCTTTTTAACCTAAAAACGACTTAAAACTTCATAACAAAGGAAGAATTATGTTGCAACAATAATAAATAATGAATGAGAATTTATGTTAACTTAACATACCATAACGTCTATAAGACGTCATGTATTTGTGATAAGATCACATGTAAATGGACACGTCAACGCGCATTTTATTTGTATGTTGAGGGGTTATTTTTTACATGAATTTAATAAATATTAAATAGATGTAATTAGACATTGTTTTCCTTATACCTGGTAGAAGGAAAACAATTCTCAGCTTAAATTTGCTGTCGAAACCCTCCGTGTTCCCGAATTCGAAAGCACAATGTAGCCCGCCTAATGAACGTTACAATTACAAAATGTCTTATTACAATTACATTATTTTCCGCACTGTTTCAATTTAAAGTTTAATGTGATTATGAAATTTGAAATTTCGTTATGCGCTCGACTAACTAACCGATTCTAACTTCCATCTAACTTTATTATTGGCTTGGCAAAAAAGGGAAATCCCTCTTTAACAAAAACTTAATTAGATCAAGGTAAATTGATAAAGTGTTGCCTTGAATAATGCGTTGTTTGGATTTAATGCTTGAGAATCTCCTGTTAAATTGATAATAAAATGAGATTAGTGAGGATATAATCTAGTTTTAAGGATGGGCTGCATGCCTGGATTTTAGGGAATCGACAGAATTTCTTGAATGGAATTTAGTTTAATTACCGAATATTAACTTCCATACAAATTCCATATTATTATTGATTTCCACAAAACAAAACAAAATATTTAGAACGAACTTATTGTCTTGTAACATGCAAAAATTATGAATAATTAGGGCTTCACACGAGACGACATAGGGCGAGAGTTTCAAAAATCTCGTCTCGCTCTCGTTTGTTCTGTAAAAAATTACTCTCGTCTCAGTCTCGCTCTCGCTCTACGAACCGTTAGTCTCGTCTCGCTCTCGCTCTCGTAACCGTTAGTCTCGTCTGGCTCTCGTTCTCGTAACCGTTAGTCTCGTCTCGCTATCGCTCTCGTAACCGTTAGTCTCGTCTCGCTCCCGTTCTCGTAACCGTTAGTCTCGTCTCGCTATCGCTCTCGTAACCGTTTGTCTCGTCTCGCTCTCGTTACCGTTTGTCTCGTCTCGTATAATCTCGCCAAATATCGTTCTTGAAAATGTCTGTTTATATAAACCTTCTATTTTGTTGACGATTTAAAATTAATAATTAAAACGAACATAATTTGAAATTGTCTAATATTACGAAATCTACTCTTTTAATTGTTATATAATGAAATTGTAACTTGCCCGAGCCCGCAGTTCAATATTACGGCTGCCCGTATTAGAATCAAAGATTGAAGAAGAAGTATGACCGGGATCAGAAACGAGACTCTCGTGTCTCGCGAGAACGAGACCACATACGCTCTCGCTCTCGCGAGAGCGAGACCACATACGTTCTCGCTCTTGCGAGAGTGACACCACATGCGGACTCGTCTCGTTCTCGTCTCGCTTTTACCCTTGCTAATACCACGCAGGATATTGAATTATACAACAGATATTTGTATGTTATTAATAGCCCCAGTCCACTTTCGTGGCACTAAACGAGTACTAGATAAATAACTTTGTTTTTAAGATCATATGTTTCTATTTAACTTAAGCGAATAGCGCTCTGAAGTCGCGTTTCGAGATTTATCTCTCATCAGTGCAGCTTTACTGGTTTGAATAATAAATTGAAATACACTTGCGTGATCGCCTCGTGCATAACTGGCAAGGTTAGGTTTTAATTTGACGTTTGTGATCTGTTCGTAGCTCTTAAGTCTTATTAAAACTACAAAACAAATCTCATGTTGAAACAACTATTTCCCATGCTAATACCACGCAGAATATTGAATTTTACATCAGATATTTGTATGTTATTACTAGCCCCAGTCCACTTTCGTGCCACTAAACGATTACTAGAGTAATAACTCTGTTTTTAAGATCACATCTTTCTATTTAACTTATCCGAATAGCGCTCTGAACTCGCGTTTCGAGATTTATCTCTCATCAGTGCAGCTTTGCTGTTTTGAATTATAAATTGAAATACACTTGCTAGATCGCCTCGTGCATAACTGGCGAGGTTGTGTTTTAATTTGACGTTTGTGGAGAAAGACATGAGGGGTGTTATAAGTTTGACGTGTCTGTCTGTCAGTCTGTCCGTGCATGTGGCCGTTTGTGGAATCGTAGCTCCTAAACGAATGGACCGAATTTGATGCGGTTTTTATTTTTGAAAGCAGGTTTTTGATTTAAAAGATAATTTACTATTGGTGAAACCATAGTAATTATAGATAAACTTATTAAAAGCTCTTGCTAAAGTAGTTTTGTTGAAAATATTCCTGGAGATGTACTTTGGGGTGTTTGTAAGAGGGGTCGGCTTTAGTAATTATTGCATCCAAATGGTGTAAACTGGATGTTTGGGGTAGTCCCCAGTCGGGTGGGTCTAGGTTTAATCCCCACTTATTATCCCTAATTCTTGTCCTTGTCTACATACTATTATTTAAACATAAATGCCTTTATTAATATTATTAAACACATTTAATTATTTAAATTTTATTAACACATTACAATTACTACCATTTAATTTGAACCCGAACTTGCCCGAGCTCAGAACGAGCATAACATTTTCTTCATAAATTTAAACCCGAGCAACGACGAGATCAGAAACGAGACTCTCGTGTGAAGTCCTATCGAGAGAAAACTTGAAATTACATTTTATTTTAATAAAACCAAATTGTTAGCGGGTCTTGATAATATTTTATTTAATTTCGAGATCGACAGAAAAGGCTTCACACGAGAGTCTCGTTTCTAATCTCGTTCCGGGCAACACTAACATTTTCTTGATAAATTTGAATCCGAACTTGCCCGAGCTCAGAACGTACATAACATTTTCTTCATAAATTTAAACCCGAGCAACGACGAGATCAGAAACGAGACTCTCGTGTAAAAGCCCTATCGACAGAAAACTTGAAATTATATTTATGTTTTTTTTAAATCAATTTTTTAGCGTGTCTTGATAATATTTTATCTAATTTCGAGATCGACAGATAGGGCTTCACACGAGAGTCTCGTTTCTGATCTCGTTCCGGGCAACTGTAACATTTTCTTGTTTAATTTGAACCCGAACTTGCCCGAATATAACATTTTCTTTATAAATTTAAACCCAAGCAACGACGAGATCAGAAACGAAACTCTCGTGTGAAGCCCTATCGACAGAAAACTTGAAATTATATTTTAGTGTTTTTTAAATCAATTTGTTAGCGTGTCTTGATAATTTCAATCAAAACACTCACTTCCTAGAAAGAGTGTCAATAAATCCATGGCACATATTAAATTCAATTCAATGAGTCTAACTAATTACCATATAGTAATCCGATAGATACGTGGTAGGCGTGATATAAAGTATACACACTTCATTACGTAATTGAGTAAATGTAAATCGAAAGACATGTCGGCGTGTGTATCAGTTTCTGATCTACTCAGATTACTCGAAGATTCCAACAAAATTATATACGTCTTACACAAATACAAAATTTCTTGGAAATATTTAGGTCCGGGGATTTTAATTAAAATCAGTCGCGTTATAAATACATTGAGATCAAGCACGACGCAATTACTAAACATTTCTTTATCTTATAAAATAAAATTAAAAATTTTAAGTAACCCCCGACGCAGAAAAAGCTACAAAAATAAAATTTCTCCCTTGTCCTTTTAATTTCATTAAAAGTACATATTAATATTTTCAAGATGAGCTCCGCCGTGTCGGGGGACCGCTATGTGAAGTAGTATAATTAGTTATACCTACATAGGTATTACGAATAGAAAAACCAACTAGTTTCAAATTGTACGTATTAACTTATCTTAGTATCATTATCTTAGTACGTATTATCTTAGTATGATTATGTATCATTCTATCTTACGAGGTCTACTAATTTCGTGTAGGGTTTCGATATTGTACCACTTCTATAAGAGGCGTTGCATGAGAGACGTCGTTGACGGAGTAAATTAATCAAGACGGAGTCAATTAATTCTTCGGAGTAAATTAATCAAGACTGAAAACTAAACGATTGGATGGTTTTTAACTAAAAACTAAACGATGGTAAACTAAACGATTGTTGGTTTGTTATTTACATACGTTGTAAACAAAGAGTAGGTCCTTGTATTTCTTTGTTGTTGTAAGTTGATTAGTGGAAGGTATCGAACGTACGAGTGTTTTGTGTTGGTTCCTCAACCCATCATAATTAGGACACGATTTTTGTCCCGAATTGTCTAAATTTCTCGTCGGTTCTTCAAGGTTCTATAATTAGGACTGCAAAAAGGTTTTTGAATTTTTGAAGGTAATACTTGGGAGTTTTTGGAATAAGTTTAGTTTTTCTGAGATTGTAAACAGACGGATAGATGTATTAGAATAAATAGTTGTGTCAGACTTTTAGGAGGTCGGGGCTACGAAATTTTGAAAAAGTCTCAAAAAACAAAAAAGTTATGACCGATTAAAAATTTTGAAATTTCTTGAAAAACTTAGTTTTTAGGGTTCCATACCGAAAACGGAACCCTTATAGGATCACTTTGTTGTCCGTCTGTCTGTCTGTCCGTCCGTCTGTCTGTCCGTCAAGACCATTTTTCTCAGGAAGGCGAAGAGGCAACAAGTTGAAATCAAATACTCGTAACTGCGGTCTCTTTCAGCTGCGAAAAAATCAAACTTGTGAGTCAACGCGATCAAAAGATATGACCGTTTATGTCGCATATTTTGCGATTTCACAAAGGAATCAAAACCTATAGGGTACTTCCCTTTGACCTAGAATCATGAAATTTGGCAAGAAGCGGTGTCTTACAGCACATGTAAAGGGAAAAATCTGAAAACCGTAAATATGTAGTTTAATTACAAGAAAAATGCGAATTTACTATTAGAAACTTATGAAAATACACTAATGTGTTGCGTGGTATTGTCAGGCAGCAGAAGCATATGGGTTGCATACAGTTAGGTCCTCCTCGGTTAGGTCCGAAGGTTAAAAAATATGTGTCGGCACCAAGCTGTTTATTCTGAATTTTCTTTGTTTATATTCGTTATGCGGTTCATCACGTACGCTCTATATACATAATATATACAGGGTATATATTATGTCTAAATTTTGCTTGTTTATAACCGACATACTCAAGTCCCGTAACATCCTGTATATATTATATTTCGTCTAATTTTTCTTTATAATCTACATATACTTAAATCACGTACGCCCTATATTTTTTGTAGTCAATTGCCCAAAAGCAGCCAATTGAACAACTGAATGTTAAGAGTATCGAAATAGATCTAGAAATAGTTAATATATTAGTTTATATTAGATCTAGAAATAGTTAGATCTTAATATAAATTAGTGAATAAGTGTAATACTAAAATAAAGTTTTCTTTTTATAAGTTTAAAAATATTCGCGTTATTAAAAAAAAAATACCCTGTATACCATTATACAGGGTATATAGGTATACAGGCAAAATTGAGCAGCAAAAACAAATAGTGAAGTTCCAGAACCTCTAAACATTCATAGAGAATGGGGGATGTATGGTAATAAAATATAGGGTAGAATTCCATCGTACCACAGCGACATCTTGAAGTTATGCTTGCAGCGGTACTAAGATGGTCGTGATTTCAGGAGGGCCACTTGTCAAGTTAACTGAATGTGCTTGCTACGTCCTCTACAAAAAAAAAGATAGCTTACTTACGAGTTTACGGAACCCTCGGTGCGCGAGTCACAACTCGCACTTGGGTTTTTTTTATGATTATATGCGGGCGGACAGATTTTTGAAAATTGAAATTTTTTTATAAATTTTAGAGAGCTACAAAATTTTGGAAAAATATTTCAGAAATCTCAAAAAACAAAAAAGTTATGACAAATTAAAAATTCCGAAATTTTGAAAATTCTTGAAAAACCTAAGTTAGTTTATTTAGGATCGTAAATGGACGGACAGATTTTTGAAAATGGAAATTTTTGTATGCATTTTAGAAAGTGCGAGCTATAAAATTTGCAAAAAATATTTCAGAATTCTCAAAAAACAAAAAAGTTACGACAAATCAAAAATTTCAAAATTTTGAAAATTCAAAATTTTCAAAATCCTAAAACACTTAAGTTAGTTTTTTTAGGATTGTATCCTTATATTTTTGTAGGACAGATTTTTGAAAATGGAAATTTTTGTATAAATTTTAGAAAGTTAGAGCTATAAAATTTTGGAAAAATATTTCAGAAATTTCAAAAAACAAAAGTTAGTTTTTTTAGGATTGCAAACGGACAGGACGGACAGATTTTTGAAATCGGAAATTTTTGTCTAAATTTTCAAAAGCCAGAGCTACAAAATTTTGGAAAAATATTTCAGAATTCTGAAAAAACAAAAAAGTTATGACAAATTAAAAATTCCGAAATTTTGAAAATTCTTGAATTTTCTTCTAAAAAAAGAAACTAACAATAAGTTAGTTTTTTTTGGATCGTAAATGCACGGACAGATTTTTGAAAATGGAAGTTTTTCTATGAATTTTAGAAAGTGCGAGCTACAAAATTTGCAAAAAATATTTCAGAATTCTCGAAAAACAAAAAAGTTTCGACAAATCAAAAATTTTGAAAATTCTTGAAACACTTAAGTTAGTTTTGTTTTAGGATTGTAAATGGACGGGCAGATTTTTGAAAATGGAAATTTTTGTATGAATTTTAGAAAGTGCGAGCTACAAAATTTGCAAAATATATTTCAGAATCCTCAAAAAACAAAAAAGTTACGACAAATCAAAAATTTCGAAATTTTTTAAATTGTTGAAACACTTAAGTTAGTTTTTTTAGGATTGTAAATGGACGGACAGGTTTTTGAAGACGGAAATTTTTGTATAAATTTTAGAATGTCTGGTTTTTTTAGTCGTTACGACGTTACGATGACGACGTTACGACGTTTTTTAAGTTACGACGAATCAAAAATTTCGAAATTTTGAAAATTCTTGAAAAACCTAAGTTAGTTTTTTTAGGATTTTAAACGGACTATAAAACGGAAATTGCAAATTTTAAGTAACCCCGGAAACCAAAAAACTCTCTTTCTTCTCTCTTGCATTTTTAGCTTCATTAAAAGTACCTATTAATATTTTGATGATGATCGTCGCCGCTTCGGGGGACCGCTATGTGAAGAAGTATAATTATTTATATCTATATAAGTATAACGAATAGAAAATGCCTAATAGTTTCAAATTGTACATATGAATATGCGGCACGGTGGCGTAAAAGAGAATGGGTAGACACATGAGAGCAAACGTCGTTGACGGTTGTGTTTATTTTGCGAATTTTACGCAGTAAATTAATCAAAACTGAAAATTAACGATTGGATATTGTTCTTTTGTTACTTACGTACGTTGCTTGTATTGTGTAATCCATACCTTATCATTAACAATCTTCTTTTTATTTCTTTGTATTCTGGTTTTATTATTTGATTAACTTAGCAGTCCCCCGACGCGGCGACGCTCATCATCACAATATCAATATATACGTGGTCTGTTCGAAAAGTATCCGACCTTATTTTTTATCTTGAAAACCTGATGGATTTGAATCAAGCGCGCTTGCATGAGCCGACCTTGAACCTTCGTGCGCATGCGTGAATTTTTACCCGCCTGTAGATAGCGTCAGTTGCTGTCGAGCAGTGTTCGAGTGACGTAGTGTGTAGTGCTCCGTTTTTCAATGCAAGTAAAATGATGAAACCACTATAGGGAGTACTATAGGGATGTCCTACGTCGCCTACGTGATCGCAAGCGACTGGAGTTGTGGTCATCAGGAAATTGGCGACTCCATGCCCCAGCATATTCTTCGCACTTGGTTCACAATTTCTTGACTCCTCTGGTTCGACAGGTTCCTTACTCTCCTCATATGGCCCCCTGCGACTTCTGGCTATTCACCAGAGTCAAGAGGCCATTGAAAGGAACGCTATTTCAGACAAGAGAGGGCATAGTGGCTTCAACGACAGCCGAGCTAAAGTCGAATCCGAAAGAGGCTTTTTCGGAATGCTTCCAACAATGACGGCACCGCTGGCAGAAGTGTGAGTCTCCCGAAGGAGACTACTTTGAGGGTGATTAGGTTTCCAACGCTCCAAGTATGCCAGTTTTTTTTTACCGGCTAAAGGTCGGATAAAAGGCTAAAGGAACTGCAGGTCGAGGAAGAAGAAGAATACAATATCTGGATGACATGAAAGAAAGGAGGAGATGCAGCAGACTAAAGGAAGAAGCTGACACCAGCGAACATTGAAGGCAAAAATTCTCCGTACAAAGACAAGGACCTGCCATTAGGCAGAATACAGTATAATAATAAATAAAGGTCGGATACTTTTCTAACAGACCACGTACTTTTAATGAGTCGAAGACCGAGAGACCGAGACCGAAGTTTAAAGGTAAAGAGAGATTTTTTTTTCTTTTTTGTTTGTGTTACTTAAAATTTTTTATTTTATTTTATTATTCGTACTTTGTTCTTTTATTTAATAATTTGTTTGCAAATACGTGATTAATGGTACCACTTTAAAATTTCGTTCGCAAGTACGTGATTGGTGGGAACCGTTCACAAAAAAGATTAAGTTTTGTCAAGTAGGAAATGTGCTGATGATCATTAAATGCCCATAAACATATAACATATCTTCATAAACTGTAGCTAAGAACCATCGCGATAAATGCGAATCTTCGCGATTTATAACTAAGAATCTTCAGGTTTCAAACACAAGTTTGGATATACGTAACTAGACAAACATTTGTGTCAAATTGGTTGCAGATCAAGTAGGCAATGAGCTGATTGTCATCAAACGCATAAACAGATCTCCATAAATTATAGCTAAGAACCTCCTCGATTACATCAGCTTTCAAAAATAAAAACCGCATCAAATTCAGTCCATTCGTTTAGGAGCTACGATTCCATAAACAGCCACATACACGGACAGACTGACAGACGAACATGTCAAACTTGTTCACACGAACACCCCTCTTTTTGGGGTTCTTACCGAAGGTTCTTACCGAACAGATCTTCATAAACTATAGCTAAGAACCTTCTCGATCACGTCAGCTTTCAAACACATGTTTGTATATATGGAACTAGACAAACATTTGTGTCATATTGATTGCAGATTAAGAAGAAATGAGCTGATATTCGCCAAACGCATGAACAGATCTTCATAAATTATAGCTAAAAACCTCCTAGATCACATCAGCTTTCAAAAATAAAAATCGCATCAAATTCGGTCCATTCGTTTAGGAGCTACGATTCCATAAACAGCCACATGCACGGACAGACTGACAGACAGACACGTCAAACTTATAACACCCCACTTTTAGTGTCGGGGGGTTAAAAACAAATTAATTGTCGCCTTTTGTTATTTCGTTTCTCTAAAGCAGAGGGGTCACAAAGCCGTAAACCCTTATACATATTTTATTTCTGAGTGGAAAGAAAATGTTTTTAAATACAGGAAATGTATGAAATGCAGGAAAAAAGCTTCAGCTTTCAAACACAAATTTGGGTAGACGTAACTAGACAAACATTTGTGTCAAATTAGTTGTAGATTAAGTAGGAAATGAACTGATTGTCATCAAACGCATAAACATATCTTCATAAATTATAGCTAAGAACCTCCTAGATCACATCAGCTTTCAAAAATAAGAACCGCATCAAATTCGGTCCATTCGTTTATTAGCTACGATTCCATAAATAGCCACATGCACGGACAGACTGACAGACAGACACGTCAAACTTATAACACCTCTCTTTTAGTGTCGGGGGGTTAAAAACAAATAAATTATTAACTTTTTTTATTTCGTTTCTCTAAAGCGGAGGTGTCACAAAGCCGTAAACCTTTATACATATTTTATTTGTGGAAAGAAAATTGAGTGGAAAGAAAATATTTTCAAATACAGGAAATGTGTGAATGAGGAAGGAATACTAAATAAATACTTTTTGTTGCTCTGAATCTGAGGTATTAAACTTGTGGCCGAAAGCTCCACGACTTCTTACAGTGAGAAAAAGAGAAACAAAAAGGGACACTTTTGCTCTGAAGCGATTTTTTTATAAACGGATTTTAGTTATGTAAAAGGAAATTAATGTTCTTTTCTCCACAACCTTTTTACCTTTGTAATCTCGTCAATATTCAGATATTTGATCAAGGTTTACATTCATATAATTAAATCCAAAGTTAAATCGGTACTTACGTATTAACGCCACCACCGCTATATATTGGATCGCGAGTTCGCGCTGCCGCGCGTATATTGTCAAGATTTAGCTGTCGGCTTCGCGGCTGCCAACCTAATCTAACCGGGGTTGAAAAAAGTTTTTGAGATTTAAAAATGTTTTAATTTTGAATAAAATGTTTTATTTTAAGTTATAACAAAAAATCATATTTTAGGTGTAGATTGGCGACATTTAAAAATGTAGCGGTGGTGGCGTTAATAGGTAAGTACCGTTAAATCTGTCGCATTAGAAGACAAGGCACTATTTCAAACAATAAACAAAATATAGTTTCCGGTGAAATATTAATTTATTGTCATTCGCTTGGCTAAAAAAACATTTGCATGAAAATGCGTTTAGTATAAAATTCCAATGACGTATCAAAAACAACAATCCATTTTTAATAAACCAATTAATATTTCCACATATCTATTTGGTGCGTGTTGTATGCGTGTTTATTTATTTATTGTAAATGCTCCATTCGCAGTGAAATCTGGTTTTAAAAATTTCCAATTTTTTTTTAAGGATCCTAACAAAATTCACCTTCAGCTTGCAGCAGATACATTTTAATTTAACTATAAAGGGTGCTGCAGCCAAGATCTGGTGAACGCCTTTCTCGCCTTCAATTCTTCAAAAGTACAGGGCCGTTCTTGCATAACTTTGCTCTTTCTCTTTTAGCCTTTTTATGTCCCACTGCTGGGCACCGGCCTCTTCTCTGCCACATATCAACCTCAGCACTAAGATTGGATGGATATGGGGGACCTAGCGGTTTAACGTCGAATCCGAACGACAAATTTTTCCAGAGAAGGTTGTAGACATTGAGACCCCACGGTTGCCTAATCCGGATTGGGGAATTGAGTGTGGTGGGTTGCAGCCATTAGTTTTTAATTTTTACTGCTTTAGTTCAGCGTGAGATTCGAACCCGCGCTCTCTGACTCGAAGCCAAGTGCTTAACTATCTGAGCCACCACCACCTCTAAACTTTGCTCTTTAGGTAACCAGAAAAAATCGCATGCGGTGTGATCAGATGAACGGGCCAGGGAATCGGGATATCACCCGATGATCCGGGATCGATCGATCGATGCTTTTTAACGTAGATTAACATGATATCAATTAAAATTTAAAAAAATGCAACCGTTTCTTTGTTACAGTTTTGTTGTTACAGTTACATTTAAAAAATGCAGTTTTGGCTGCCGCACCCTGTGTTTTTTAAAACTTGTAAACACATCGAATTTGTTAATAAAATTGACATACGAATAAAATCCGCGTTGACCTGTCCATATACATGTGATCTTATCACATATACATGACGTCTTAGAGACGTCATTGTATGTAAAGGGGTTTATAATGTTATTTTTAACAAATGTTAATTGACGTAGATTAAAATGATATCAACAAAATTAAAAAAATTTTTAGTTATTTAAAAATGCAGTTTTGGCTGCCGCACCCTGTATTTTTAAAAACTTGTGAACACATCGAATTTTTTAATCAAATTAAAGTGTTAGTTAATTCATTTGATAGTTAGTTAGTTAAGAAGAAAATGTTACTGTTGCCCGGAACGAGACCAGAAACGAGACTCTCGTGTGAAGCCCTATCTGTCGATTTCGAAATTAAATAAAATATTATCAAGACACGCTAATAAATTGATTAAAAAAAAACTAAAATATCATTTCAAGTTTTCTGCCGATAGGGCTTCACACGAGAGTCTCGTTTCTGATCTCGTCGTTGCTCGGGCTTAAATTTATGAAGAAAATGTTATGCTCGTTCTGAGCTCGGGCAAGTTCGGGTTCAAATTTATGAAGAAAATGTTACTGTTGCCCGGAACGAGATCAGAAACGAGACTTTCGTTTGAACCCCAATCTGTCGATCTCTAAATTAAATAAAATATTATCAAGACAGGCTAACAAATTGGTTTTAAAAAAACTAAAATATATTTTCAATTTCTCTGTCGATAGGGCTTCACACGAGAGTCTCGTTTCTGGCCTCGTCGTTGCTCGGGTTTAAATTTATGAAGAAAATGTTATGCTCGTTCTGAGCTCGTGCAAATTCGGTTTCAAATTTATCAAGAAAATGTTACTGTTGCCCGGAACGAGATCAGAAACGAGACTCTCGTTTGAAGCCCTATCTGTCGATCTCGAAATTAAATAAAATATTATCAAGACACGCTAACAAATTGATTTAAAAATAAACTAAAATATAATTTCAAGTTTTTTGCCGATAGGGCTTCACACGAGAGTCTCGTTTCTGACCTCGTCGTTGCTCGGGTTTAAATTTATGAAAATAATGATATGCTCGTTCTGAGCTCTAGCAAGTTCGGGTTCAAATTTATGAAGAAAATGTTACTGTTGCCCGGAACGAGATCAGAAACGAGACTCTCCTTTGAACCCCAATCTGTCGATCTCTAAATTAAATAAAATATTATCAAGACAGGCTAACAAATTGATTTTAAAAAAACTAAAATATATTTTCAATTTCTCTGTCGATAGGGCTTCACACGAGAGTCTCGTTTCTGGCCTCGTCGTTGCTCGGGCTTAAATTTATGAAGAAAATGTTATGCTCGTTCTGAGTTCGGGCAAATTCGGTTTCAAATTTATCAAGAAAATGTTACTGTTGCCCGGAACGAGATCAGAAACGAGACTCTCGTTTGAAGCCCTATCTGTCGATCTCGAAATTAAATAAAATATTATCAAGACACGCTAACAAATTGATTTAAAAAAAAACTAAAATATAATTTCAAGTTTTCTGCCGATAGGGCTTCACACGAGAGTCTCGTTTCTGACCTCGTCGTTGCTCGGGTTTAAATTTATGAAAATAATGATATGCTCGTTCTGACCTCTAGCAAGTTCGGGTTCAAATTTATGAAGAAAATGGTGTTGTTGCCCGGAACGAGATCAAAAACGAGACTCTCGTGTGAAGCCCTATCGATCGATCTCGAAATTAAATAAAATATTTCAAATGCATCGAATGAAATTGAATTTATAATTTTTTGTTTTCCACAAATTCAAACTTTAATTTTCAGATATTTTTGGAATTAAAACAAATGAAATGAAAAATTAGTAAATTTCTCTGTTTGTTTTGGCTAGGGCGGATTGCGTAACACCTTTCGAAAATTATTTATTATCGCCGCGGCGCACAAAAGGCACTTTCATTAATTTCCGTGAGGCCGCAAAGAGAGCCGACGCATTCTAAATCCGGATGTTTCCGGATATATTTTTACCGTTGAACCGAATGCCTAAATTTAGACACCACTTGTAAATTATCTGCTCCTATTTTATCCCCCCCTTAATTATTCCGCTAATTATACGTTAATTATCTTCCCCCCTAAAATATTATTACAATACATTCACTAACATTAATCTCACTTATGTTATCTCTACACAAAAAAAATCACTTCTCGTAATTAAACATAACTTCTAGTAACTAAACATCACTTTAATTTCACTATAAAATGAAATAATAAAAATAAAATTAAATGAAAAACCATTGATTATGCAATGTTATTTTATTATGTAATGGAACAATATTTCGATTGGAATAATAGAAGAGCGCGTATAAATAAAAATTGGGGGATGAAACAAAAAATCGGCAAATATTTCATCCTGTTGTAAATATATTTATGAATTCTGGCTCTGTATCAAAAACACGGCATTAATTTCGTTTTTGTAAAATATACATGAAAATCATCCGGAATTTATATTGTTAGGGACATTAGCACGTGCGTTATAAAAAAAACGCGCAAAACTAATTTATTACTACATTCACTAATTGTTCGACTATTCGTGCTTAAAAACTTTGTTGACATACAGAAACATAGTTTATTACTGCAATTATTACAACTAAAATTTATATTCAAGGAATCAAAGAGTACTTTGTGTAATGTGGTGTAATACTTAAGTACTGCTAAGGAATGCAAAGTAATGTGCGGTAATGCATCTAAATATTAACATGTGGATGGTCCCTCGGCTCGTCTTAAAAAGAAAATATAATATTTATTAACTTTCATTTCAGGACACGTCGCGCTGTTGTAACATTTCAAACAATAACAAACTGACTTTTTACTTACTTTTTACTAACTAACTACTTTTTTTCTATTTTGCGTCTGTAATGGACTCATAACAGCACTCATATGCGTGCGGTTATGGCTCGCCGAGTGCGATACAATTTTCTCAATATGTATCGGCGATTTTTTTAATTTAAAAATGGTATAAAAGGGCGCAAAAATAAAAATATTCATTTAGAAAAAGTGAGCACCCCCTTTTAAGGGAGGCGATTATTTTCCAAGGTACAAACAATTCAATTGAATGTACTTAAATGTACTTTTAACGATTTTCATAAAAAACAATTATTGTTTCTGATATAAAAGTTATTAACATTTACAGCACCCCCTTTTGAGGGAGGTGAATATTTTGCAAGGTATAAACAATCCAATTGAATGTACTTTAATGTACTCTTATCGATTTTCATAAAACACAATTAGTGTGAATGATATTACAATTATTTACAAATACAGCACCCCTTTTTAAGGGAGGCGAATATTTTCCAAGATATAAACAATTGAATTGAATGTACTTTAATGTACCTTTAACGATTTGAATAAAACAATAAAGTGTTAGTAATATTACAATTATTTACAAATACAGCACCCCCTTTTAAGGGAGGCGAATTTTTTCGAAGGTACAAACAATTCAATTGAACGTACTTTAATGTACTTTAAACGAGCTTCATAAAAAACAATTAGTGTTTCTGATAATACAGTCATTTACACATACAGCACCCTCTTTTAAGGGAGGCGAATATTTTTCAAGGTACAAACAATTCAATTGGATGTACTTAATAATCAAAATGTACAAAATAATGTACTTTTATCGATTTTCATAAAACATTAAATTTTAATATGAGTAACAATAATTGTTTTTTATGAAAATCGTTAAAAGTACATTAAAGTACAATCAATTGAATTATTTGTACCTTGGAAAATATTCGCCTCCTTTAAAAAGGGGTGCTGTATTTGTAAATAATTGTAATATTACTAACACTAATTGTTTTTTATTCAAATCGTTAAAGGTACATTAAAGTACATTCAATTCAATTGTTTGTATCTTGGAAAATATTCGCCTCCCTTAAAAAGGGGTGCTGTATTTGAGTAAATAATTGTAATATCATTAACACTAATTGTGTTTTATGAAAAAAGATAAAAATCCATTAAAGTACATTCAATTGAATTGTTTGTAGCTTGGAAAATATTCACCTCCCTTAAAAGGGGGTGCTGTAAATGTTAATAACTGTAATATCAGTAACACTAATTTTTTTTTTTATGAAAATCGTTAAAAGTACATTAAAGTACATTTAATTAAATTCTTTGTACTTTGGAAAATATTCGCCTCCCTTAAAAAGGGGTGCTGTATATGTAAATAATTGTAATATCACTAACACTAACTGTTTTTTATGCAAATCATTAAAAGTACATTAAAGTACATTCAATTGAATTGTTTGTACCTTGGAAAACATTCGTCTCCCTTAAACAGGGGTGCAGTGTATGTAAATAATTGTAATATTACTAACACTAATTGTTTTTTATTCAACTCGTTAAAAGTACAATAAAGTACATTCAATTGAATTGTTTGTACCTTGGAAAATATTCGCCTCCCTTAAAAAAGGGTGCTGTATTTGTAAATAATTGTAATATCATTAAAACTATTTGTGTTTTATGAAAATCGATAAAAATACATTAAAGTACATTCAATTGAATTGTTTGTACCTTAGAAAGTATTCAACTCCCTTAAAAGGGGGTGCTGTAAATGTTAATAACGGTAATATCAGTAACACTAATTGTTTTTTATGAAAATCGTTAAAAGTACATTAAAGTACATTGAATTGAATTGTTTGTACCTTGGAAAATAATCGCCTCCCTTAAAAGGGGGTGCTCACTTTTTCTAAATGAAGATTTTTCGATTTTTTTAAAGGTACAAAAAAATTTACTCTCAGTACATTCAAGTACAAACGATTTGGAATTGGTTCCAAGTATTATTTTGAAGAAACCGGGTGCTAAGTTGAGCTCTCGCGACGAGCGTAGCAAGGAGTTTTCTAAACATGGACGCGTGCTGAAAAATCACGCTTGTTGAACTCGTTTTTTAATATACTATTTTCTATTTTGCGTCTATAATTAAGTCATTAGAGCACTCATATGGGTTCGTTAATGGCTCGCCGAGTGCGATTAAATTTTCTCAATATGTATCGGCGATTTTTTTATTTAGAAATGGTATAAAAGGGCGCAAAATAGAAAAAAAAATAGTTTAAAGAAGGAGTTCAATAAGCGAAATTTTTCAGCACGCGTCCATGTTTAGAAAACGACTAGCGTAGCGAAGAGTTTTCTAATCACGAGTTTTTTCTAATCACGAGTTCAATAAGCGCGATTTTTCAGCACGCGTCCATGTTTAGAAAACGACGAGCCGAGGGGCCATCCACTTTTGCAATACATGTTATGATTTAGATGCATTGCCGCACATTACTTTGCATGCCTTAGCAATATTACACCACATTACAGCTCTAGGATTCCTTGAATTACTCTTGCATTACCTGAATTACGTTCAGGTAATGTTACCTAAATTATATTCGCATTAAGCCCATATTACATCCTCCGAGTGGTCATAAACTCTTGCTATAGTTTATTACTGCAATTATTAAAACTAAAATTAATATTCAGGAGCAAAAAGAAAATATAATATTTATTAACTTTCATTTCAGGATACGTCGCGCTGTTGTAAAATTTCAATAAAATACAAACAGAAGTTTTTATAAATTACTTTTTTCTATTTTGCGTCTGCAATAGACTCATAACAGCACTCATACGCGTGCGGTTATGACTCGCCGAGTGCCATACAATTTTCTCAATATGCATGGGCGATTTTTTTAATTTAGAAATGGTACAACAGGGCGCAAAAATAGTTTAAAGAACGAGTTAAATAAGCGCGATTTTTCAGCACGCGTCCATGTTTAGAAAACGACGAGCCGATGGGCCATCCGCTCTTACAATACATGTTAATATTTAGATGCATTACCGCACATTACTTTGCATTCCTTAGCATTACCTATTTTTTTTTAAAGTTTGGTTCGATGTGAATGCCGGGTTTGCTGACCCTTCGAACACTGCGGCCTATTGATAGCCTATTGTATTCTGTATTCACATTCACTTATGCCCAGAAACCTGTTGTTATTATAAATTGCGCTAATTACCATTTTTCACATTTGTCTTCTGGAACAAATGCGGCCTGCACTGGGGATAGAACTCGGGATCTCTATACTTGTCAGTTAGCGCTCTAACATGAGGCCACGAACGTCACCACTACACCACTCGCGCCGGCTAGCTAGCATTACCTAAGTATTACACCACATTACACAAAGTACTCTTGGATTCCTTGAATTACTCTTGCATTCCCTGAATTACGTTCACATTATATTTTCGCATTAAGCCCATATTACATCCCCCGAGGGGTCATAAACTCTTGCAATACAGTACAGCACGCGTCCATGTTTAGAAAACGACGAGCCGAGGGGCCATCCACTCTTGCAATCTTCTTCTTCTTATGTTGGCTTAATAACCCGCGGTGGGATTTTGCCTCTACAAGAATCTTCTTCCATTCTGTCCTTTCACCGGCTTTCTGTCTCCAATCCCTTACTCCCATCTCTCTAAGACTTTCCTCCACGTCTTCCATCCATCTTTTCCTTGGCCTGCCTCTTTTCCTTCTTCCTACTGGCCGCCAGTTGTACATTTTCTTGGCTGGTCTGTCGTCATGCATTATGTACAGGTGTCCCAGCCATGCTATTCTTTGAGCTTTTACATATCTCACTACGTCCGCTTCGTTTATTTTCCTGCGATGGTCGTCTTCGTGTGGACAGTCCAGTTTCTTTCGTTGTAGCTTTCGCAACATTAATGTTTTCACGACAACGGGTAGTTGGCCCGTCGCTCAACCCCCATTTCGGAGGGCCATTTCGCCAGTTCCCGTCAGCCCACACATCTACTTCGCTCCATACGGTCACCTACCACTCTTGCAATACATGTTAATATTTAGATGCATTACCTCTCATTACTCGCATTCCTTAGCAGTACCTACCTAAGTATTACACCACATTACACAAAGTACTCTTGCATTCCTTGAATTACTCTTGCATTCCCTGAATTACGTTCACATTTTATTCGAATTACGGTCATCTTACTTCCCCACTACACCCGCATGTAGCCACACACCCACACACATATACATGCATTGAAATAAACGCTCATGCTATGATACTCATGATAGATAGTGTCGCAGCGAAAAAACTCTTGAAAATTATTTTTGGCGTTGTTGTTTAATAGCCAAATATGCGAACAAAATTTCACAAAAACAATCAAAACAATCAAAAAAATTTTCCTGACAAATCTGATCGATCGATCTTACTCCTTAATTGTAAGCTTCGATTTATTAGATATATTGAACCGAACCAAACGAATACAGCGCATAAAATGACATTATTTCCGATTCAGTTAAACTCCCTAGTATTGAATTTTGTCATTTTCATTAAAACTTAATTGTTTATGTGACCAGTTCATTTTTCCTAGGGTTTCACACGAGACGAGATAGGGCGAGAGTTTCAAAAATCTCGTCTCGCGCTCGTTTGTTGTGTAAAAAATTACTCTCGTCTCAGTCTCGCTCTAGCTCTAGGAACCGTTAGTCTCGTCTCGCTCTCGTAACCGCCAGTCTCGTCTCGCTCTCGCTCTCGTAACCGTTGGTCTCGTCTCGTTCTCGCTCTCGTAACCGTTAGTCTCGTCTCGCTCTCGCAACTATAGTCGTTCCGTCATTTTACTTGCATTGAAAAACCGACGAGAGCACTACACACTACGTCACTCGAACACTGCTCGACAGCAACTGACGCTATTTACAGGCGGGAAAAAAGTCACGCATGCGCACGAAGGTTCAAGGTCGGCTCATGCAAGCGCGCTTGATTCAAATCCATCAGGTTTTCAAAATAAAAAATAAGGTCGGATACTTTTCTAACAGACCACGTATTAGGTACTGATCAATCCACGTTCCCTATCAATGGTCAACACAATCCCTCAGTCGCTCGTTGTTGGTCGAGAAATAATCTTCGCAACTGTCGCACGCAATATCCGCAAAACTTGAACACGTGGAGCGGCATATTAGGCAATCACGTTATTGGCCCGTGTTTCATCCAAGGAAATTTAAACGGTGAAAAATATCTGAATCTCCTTCGTAATCAAATAATACCTAGTTTTCATCAAATACCGGGAACTAGACTAGACACGATTTGGTATCAACACGATGGTTGTCCGGCTCATAATACTTTAGTAGTACGAGAAAAAAACAAGGTACTTTTCCGAATAGAATTATAGCTACAAATGGTACAATCAAATGGCCTCCACATTCGCCAGATTTGACACGCCTAGATAATTTGTGTATGTGCAATTATTAGTAATGAATGTACTGAGAGTAAATTTTTTTGTACCTTTACCAAAAAACGAAAAATCTTCATTTAGAAAAAGTGAGCACCCCCTTTTAAGGGAGGCAATTATTTTCCAAGGTACAAACAATTCAATTCAATGTACTATAATATACTTTTAACGATTTTCATAAAAAAAACTATTAGTGTTAGTAATATTACAGTTACCCTATTACAGTTACAGCACCCCTGTTTAAGGGAGGCGAATATTTTCCAAGGTACAAACAATTCAATTGAATGTACTTTTATGTACTTTTAACGATTTTCATTAAAAACAATTATTGTTACTGATATTACAGTTATTAGCATTTACAGCACCCTCTTTTAAGGGAGGTGAATATTTTCCAAGGTACAAACAATTCAATTGAATGTACTTATATTTACTTTTATCGATTTTCATAAAACACAATCAGTGTTAATAATATTACAACTATTTACAAATACAGCACCCCTTTTTAAGGGAGGCGAATATTTTCCAAGGTACAAACAATTCAATTGAATGTACTTTAATGTACCTTTAACGATTTTAATAAAAAACAATTAGTGTTACTAATATTACAATTATTTACAAATACAGCACCCCCTTTTAAGGGAGGCGATTTTTTTCCAAGGTTCAAACAAATAAATTGAATGTACTTTATTGTGCTTTAAACGAATTTAATAAAAAACAATTAGTGTTGCTGAAATTACAGTTATTTACACATACAGCTCCTTCTTTTAAGGGAGGCGAATATTTTCCAAGGTAAAAACAATTCAATTGAATGTACTTTAATGTACTTTTAACGATTTTCATAAAAAATAATTATTGTTACTCATATTCAAATTTAATGTTTTATGAAAATCGATAAAAGTATATTAAAGTACATTCAATTGAATTGTTTGTACCTTGAAAAATATTCGCCTCCCTTAAAAGAAGGTGCTGTATGTGTAAATAACTGTAATTTCAGCAACACTAATTGTTTTTTAATAAATTCGTTTAAAGCACAATAAAGATCATTCAATTGATTTGTTTGAACCTTGGAAAAAAATCGCCTCCCTTAAAAGGGGGTGCTGTATTTGTAAATAATTGTAATAGTAGTAACACTAATTGTTTTTTATTAAAATCGTTAGAGGTACATTAAAGTACATTCAATTGAATTGTTTGTACCTTGGAAAATATTCGCCTCCCTTAAAAAGGGGTGTTGTATATGTAAATATTTGTAATATCACTAACACTAATTTGTTTTTTAATGCAAATCGTTAAAAGTACATTAAAGTACATTCAATTGAATTGTTTGTACATTGGAAAATATTCGCCTCCCTTAAAAAGGGGTGCTGTATTTGTAAATAGTTGTAATATTATTAACACTGATTGTGTTTTATGAAAATCGATAAAAGTACATTTAAGTACATTCAATTGAATTGTTTGTACCTTGGAAAATATTCACCTCCCTTAAAAGGGGGTGCTGTAAATGCTAATAACTGTAATATCAGTAACACTAATTGTTTTTAATGAAAATCTTTAAAAGTACATAAAAGTACATTCAATTGAATTGTTTATACCTTGGAAAATATTCGCCTCCCTTAAACAGGGGTGCTGTAACTGTAATAGGGTAACTGTAATATTACTAACACTAATAGTTTTTTTTATGAAAATCGTTAAAAGTACATTATAGTACATTGAATTGAATTGTTTGTACCTTGGAAAATAATCGCCTCCCTTAAAAAGGGGTGCTCACTTTTTCTAAATGAAGATTTTTCGTTTTTTGGTTAAAGGTAAAAAACAAAAAAAATTACTCCCAGTACATTCAAGTACAAACGAAATGGTATAGAAAAATTGGTTCCAGGTATTATTTTGAAGAAACCGGGTGCTAAGTTGAGCTCTCGCGACGAGCGTAGCAAGGAGTTTTCTAAACATGGACGCGTGCTGAAAAATCACGCTTGTTGAACTCGTTTTTTAATGTACTATTTTCTATTTTGCGTCTCTAATGAAGTCATTAGAGCACTCATATGGGTTCGTTAATGGCTCGCCGAGTGCGATTAAATTTTCTCAATATGTATCGGCGATTTTTTTATTTAGAAATGGCATAAAAGGGCGCAAAATAGAAAAAAAAATAGTTTAAAGAAGGAGTTCAATAAGCGCAATTTTTCAGCACGCGTCCATGTTTAGAAAACGACGAGCGTAGCGAAGAGTTTTCTAATCACGAGTTTTTTCTAAACACGAGTTCAATAAGCGCGATTTTTCAGCACGCGTCCATGTTTAGAAAATGACGAGCGTAGCGAGGAGTTTTCCAAACTCGAACGCGTGCTGTAAAATCGCTCGTACTGAACTCGTCCTTTTATATACTATTAAATTTCGAGAAATTTTCCCTCAAAATAATCAAAATTTTGTTCAAATTTCGAGAAATTTTCTCTCAAAAACATCGAAATTTTGCTTAAACTTCGAAAAATGAAAATTTTGAGAAATTTGTCTTCAAAAACATCGAAATTTTGTTTAAATTTTGAGAATCACCCTTCAATATCTTCGAAATTTTGTTTAAATTTCTCATTAAAGTCATCGAAATTTTGTTCAAATTTCGAGAAATTTCCCTCAAAAACGTCGAAATTTAACTTCAAAATTTTGAAAAACGTCGGTATTTTATTAAATTTTGAGAAATTACCCACAAAATCATTGAAATTTTGATTAAATTGCGAGAAATTTTTCCTTAAAATCAGCGAATTTTCTTTTTTAATTTTGAGAAATTCCTCACAAAAGCATTTGCCATAGTAACAACAAACAAAAGTCGTTTAATAATGAAACTCCATTTGATTTACATTGGACTTTTACGAACGATTTGGATACTTTTACACACGATTGTAATAATGGCATCCTTCACATACAATAATGTATTTATTAATGGGTTGTAGACAAGACTAGACAGGCAAAACGACGAGCGTAGCGACGAGTTCAATAAGTTCATGTTTAGAAAACGACGTAGCGTAGCGAGGAGTTTTCTAAACATGGACGCGAGCTGAAAAATCGCGCTTATTGAACTCGTTCTTTAATATACTATTTTTTATTTTGCGTCTATAATGAAGTCATTAGAGCACTCATATGGGTTTGTTAATGGCTCGCCGAGTGCGATACAAATTTGTCAATATGTTTCGGCGATTTTTTTATTTAGAAATGTCATCAAATAGAAAAAAATAGTTTAAAGAACAAGTTGAATAAGCGCGATTTTTCAGCCCGCGTCCATGTTTAGAAAACGACGAGCGTAGCGAGGAGTCCTTGTCTAGAAAACGACGAGCGTAACGAGGAGTTTTCTAAACATGAACGCGTGCTGAAAAATCGCGCTTATTGAACTCGTTCTTTAATATACTATTTTCTATTTTGCGTCTATAATGAAGTCATTAGAGCACTCATATGGGTTTGTTAATGGCTCGCCGAGTGCGATACAAATTTGTCAATATGTTTCGGCGATTTTTTTATTTAGAAATATCATCAAATAGAAAAAAATAGTTTAAAGAACAAGTTGAATAAGCGCGATTTTTCAGCCCGCGTCCATGTTTAGAAAACGACGAGCGTAGCGAGGAGTCCTTGTCTAGAAAACGACGAGCGTAACGAGGAGTTTTCTAAACATGAACGCGTGCTGAAAAATCGCGCTTATTGAACTCGTTCTTTAATATACTATTTTCTATTTTGCGTCTATAATGAAGTCATTAGAGCACTCATATGGGTTTGTTAATGGCTCGCCGAGTGCGATACAAATTTGTCAATATGTTTCGGCGATTTTTTTATTTAGAAATATCATCAAATAGAAAAAAATAGTTTAAAGAACAAGTTGAATAAGCGCGATTTTTCAGCCCGCGTCCATGTTTAGAAAACGACGAGCGTAGCGAGGAGTCCTTGTCTAGAAAACGACGAGCGTAACGAGGAGTTTTCTAAACATGAACGCGTGCCGAAAAATCGCGCTTATTGAACTCGTTCTTTAATATACTATTTTCTATTTTGCGTCTATAATGAAGTCATTAGAGCACTCATATGGGTTTCTTAATGGCTCGCCGAGTGCGATACAAATTTCTCAATATGTATCGGCGATTTTTTTATTTAGAAATGTCATAAAATAGAAAAAAATAGTTTAAAAGACGAGTTGAATAAGCGCGATTTTTCAGCACGCGTCCACGTTTAGAACTTGGACGCGTGCTGTAAAATCGCTCGTACTGAACTCGTCCTTTATATACTATTAAATTTCGAGAAATTTTCCCTCAAAATAATCAAAATTTTGTTTAAATTTCGAGAAATTTTCTCTCAAAAACATCGAAATTTTGCTTAAATTTTGAGAATCACCCTTCAATATCTTCGAAATTTTGTTTAAATTTCTCATTAAAGTCATCGAAATTTTGTTCAAATTCCGATAAATTTCCCTCAAAAACGTCGAAATTTTGTTGAAACTTCAAAATTTTGAAAAACATCGATATTTTATTATATTTTGAGAAATTACCAACAAAATCATCGAAATTTTGATTAAATTTCGAGAAATTTTCCCTTGAAATCATAGATTTTTTTTTTTATTTTGAGAAATTTCTGACAAAAGCATTTGCCATATTAACAACAAACAAAAGTCGTTTAAAAATGAAACTCCATTTGATTTACATTGGACTTTTACGCACGATTTGGATACTTTTACACACGATTGTAATAATGGAATCCTTCACATACAATAATGTATTTATTAATGGGTTGTAGACAAGACTAGGCAGGCAAAACAACGAGCGTAGCAACGAGTTCAATAAGCGCGATTTTTCAGCACGCGTCCATGTTTAGAAAACAACGTAGCGTAGCGAGGAGTTTTCTAAATATGGAAGCGTGCTGAAAAATTGCGTTTATTGAACTCGTTCTTTAATATACTATTTTCAATTTTGCGTCAATAATGAAGTCATTAGAGCACTCATATGGGTTTGTTAATGGCTCGCCGAGTGCGATACAAATTTCTTAATATGTATCGGCCATTTTTTTTATTTAGAAATGGCATAAAAGGAAGCAAAATAGAAAAAATGGTTTAAAGAACGAGTTCAATAAGCGCGATTTTTCAGCACGCGTCCATGTTTAGAAAACAACGTAGCGTAGCGAGGAGTTTTCTAAATATGGACGCGTGCTGAAAAATCGCGTTTATTAAACTCGTTCTTTAATATACTATTTTCAATGTTGCGTCTATAATGAAGTCATAAGAGCACTCATGTGGGTTTGTTAATGGCTCGCCGAGTGCGTTACAAATTTCTTAATATGTATCGGCCATTTTTTTTTATTTAGAAATGGCATAAAAGGACGCAAAATAGAAAAAATGGTTTAAAGAACGAGTTCAATAAGCGCGATTTTTCAGCACGCGTCCAAGTTTAGAAAACAACGTAGCGTAGCGAGGAGTTTTCTAAACATGGACGCGTGCTGAAAAATCGCGTTTATTGAACTCGTTCTTTAATATACTATTTTCAATTTTGCGTCTATAATGAAGTCATTAGAGCACTCATATGGGCTTGTTAATGGCTCGCCGAGTGCGATACAAATTTCTTAATATGTATCGGCCATTTTTTTTATTTAGAAATGGCATGAAAGGACGCAAAATAGAAAAAATGGTTTAAAGAACGAGTTCAATAAGCGCGATTTTTCAGCACGCGTCCATGTTTAGAAAACAACGTAGCGTAGCGAGGAATTTTCTAAACATGGACGCGTGCTGAAAAATCGCGTTTACTGAACTCGTTCGTTAATATACTATTTTCAATTTTGCGTCTATAATGAAGTCATTAGAGCACTCATATGGGTTTGTTAATGGCTCGCCGAGTGCGATACAAATTTCTTAATATGTATCGGCCATTTTTTTTATTTAGAAATGGCATGAAAGGACGCAAAATAGAAAAAATGGTTTAAAGAACGAGTTCAATAAGCGCGATTTTTCAGCACGCGTCCATGTTTAGAAAACAACGTAGCGTAGCAAGTAGTTTTCTAAACATGGACGCGTGCTGAAAAATCGCGTTTATTGAACTCGTTCTTTAATATACTATTTTCAATTTTGCGTCTATAATGAAGTTATTAGAGCACTCATATGGGTTTGTTAATGGTTCGCCGAGTGCGATACAAATTTTTTAATATGTTTCGGCGATTTTTTTATTTAGAAATGTCATCAAATAGAAAAAAATAGTTTAAAGAACGAGTTGAATAAGCGCGATTTTTCAGCCCGCGTCCGTGTTTAGAAAACTACGAGCGTAGCGAGGAGTCCTTGTCTAGAAAACGACGAGCGTAACGAGGAGTTTTCTAAACATGAACGCGTGCTGAAACTCGTTCTTTAATATACTATTTTCTCCCACATAAACAGAAAACAATTGTTTGTTTTAGATTAAACTTGACCTAAATTCCAAGAGTTTAAAAAAAAGTGACATTTAAGTTTATTACATGCACAAATCTTCCAAAGCGAAATTATTAGTGTGCGGTTTAGGCTGCTTGGTGATTGATCGCACTGAATCCATTTAACAATATAATTAGAGTTATTGATAGTGTGCCACAGTAATCGAATTCTACGGACGTTTTGATGGACCGCAGAACCTCAACACATGCGATTATAAATCCCTTAGAACGAACCAAATTTTATTCGTTTGTTGTTTTCAGGACGTTCGGTTAAAAGCTAGATGCTGTAAGTTGATATTTCCGTTCTCGTGGAACCGGCACCGGTTTTAATTTAGAACTTCATGATGCGGTTACGAAGAATTATCGATGCATTACTTTCTTTAAAAACGAAATAAATGAAACCTTTTCCAAAATAAACCCCCTTGAAACCATGCCAAAAACACAAACAATAAGTATTTCAAAACTTGATATTTCAGAAACTCTAGAACTCACTAAATTTCAACTTACTGAAACCTAATATTACAGCATAAAACTATTTCCAAACAAACTGCTCTGCCCTTTTTTTCGGTGAATCTGTCAACGTCCTCAAGTTCAAAGGTTTGAATGACAATCCCTAACAATTATGTTATTACTATAATGAAGTGGAAACTGGAGATTATATAAATCAAGTTTCTATTTAAAGCCTTCATTTATAGCTTACACAAGGTAATTTGTAATAATTCTCAAGAGTTTATTACATACATGCATAACTAAATCTTGATTATAACAATTTATTTTACACACTGATTCTCCATCTTCAAATATAATTTCATATTTAGTTTTATCTATCTAATATTATGTATCTGTTATAATGGATCTATTTGGAATGAACACAAATGAGGTTTTTTTGAACTCTCTTGACTTTAAAAAAACAACCACACGAGTTCAAAGAGCTCGCGAAATAAAAAGCAAATATTTCTAACAAAGCATCACAAAATGGGCAAACAGCATAGAAATGTTTTTACTCACACAAAACCCATTCTATTTTATCTAGTTCGAGTATATAGAAGTAATTAGAAAATTATTTGATAATTTGAATAATTAAAAAAAAGGTTTTTATTATTTAAATTTGTGATGGATTGTGTCGATTTAAATTTAGTTTTCGAGTGATTAGGATCTATGTAGGAGAAGAATGTGCTAATTAGGTTTAATTGAGTCGAACTAATAATGCGAGGGTTGTTTTAAAATTAGAACAAACTAATTTAGAAATAAAAATTTCCACTTGACGTATCTTTCAGCTTCCGTTAAAGATTTTTCCAGCAAACTTTGCCGTATGGAAATATTCCCTTCATTCCAAGCAAAAGTAATTATGATCAAATGAATATGGAAAAATTGTTTTAATATTAATATTAACTTTTCTTACTTAAATATTCTGTTTTCGTAAAAGGTTTTATTATTTATATATTCTCGTATTAATGTTCTGTTAGTATCGGGATGTAAAAATTAATCATTTATTGTGAAAGTTTTGATTGAAAAGGTGAACGTTTTAGTAATCCCTTTTTTCGGGGAGCAAAAGGGGTGATAAATGAATGCTCGTGGCGAAACATAAATCCGTTTAATAAACATTAGTTTCCGAAAACTTTTCTTTTCCCTCCTATACATAGATTTTTTTAATCTCATCGATAGAAATTAATGGTTTGTTACGGAATCAAAACTTTGCAAAACCCTGTTGACAACCCACACAGAAAACAAACGGAACGAATGCCACGAACAAGATTACAGTTTTTCGAACAACATTCATTTTTACTTAATCGTCCATTTAAGTTACTAGAAATTTATTTTTATCCTACATTTAAACAAAGAAATGAATATAATGAAATAGGGTCATTCCATGTCAAGTGGTCTAATTTTCTAAATGCGACCAGCACGGATTTGGCTGATATTTTTTGTGAAGGACTGCCTATGTCCAAAATGAACTTTGATAAAATTTTAAGTTCACTGGTGGAATATTCATGGAGCTACAGTCCTTTGTTTGACCCCATACTGGAACCCGCGACAGTAAGCCAGCGAGTTTTCAACAACTTTGAATTCCAATATCTCTTTCACAAGTTTTTCATAATGCATCATATTTTGCCAACTTGTACAACTTTATGGGCTTTATTCAATGAAATTAATCAAACTTTTTATGCATTGCACCCAAAAAGTGTAAAGTGCTTCAAGGTTGGCCTAAAATTTTACTTTTAAAAAAAGTTTAGGTTTCCACAACTATCGATGTAATTAAGCTACAGGCTTAATACTCTGCACATAGTGTCTCTGTATAACTGTGTTTTCGAATGTGCAGTTTGAACTTCCTAGTTACTCATGTTAGCTTACAAATTGAGTGTAAAGTTTGTGATTTGTGTAATGCGGCCAATAATAGGGTATTTTCAAACCGATTTTGCAAAAAAGAGTCATCCAGAAACTTTTTGAAACCTATTCCATTAGAAAGAGCATGTTTTAAACCCCCTAAAAAAGTTGGATAGATGTTTCAACGCGGATATATAAGGCCCTAAAATCAGGTGCAAAGCAGAGCGTCATTGCCACGCGCGATGCCACATTCCAAAACATCTCATTGGGTTAGTTGGGTTGGCATTAGGTTAGGTTAGCATTTGGTTAGGGTACAGGCGGTTGGGAATGAAGCGCGCTTCATTCCTAACATCCCGTAACCTAACCTAATGCTAACCTAACCTAATGCCAACCCAACTAACCCAATGAGATTAAAGCTGGAGAGAGGAATAAAAAGTGGACGGAAAGTGGACGGAGTGAACGGAAAGCGGACGGAAGTGGACGAAATGTGGATGGAAAGTGGACGGAAAGTGGATGGAGTGAACTGAAAGTGGACGGAGTTTAGCGTGGGGTTACATAGACCTCACACCCTGTTTAGCGTGGGGTTACATAGACCTCACACCCTGTGTAGCGTGGAGTTAAATAGACTTTACACCCTGTTTAGCGTGGGGTTACATAGACCTCACACCCAGTTTAGCGTGGGGTTACATAGACCTCACACCCTGTGTAGCGTGGAGTTAAATAGACTTCACACCCTGTTTAGCGTAGGGTTACATAGACCTCACACCCCGTTTAGCGTGGGGTTACATAGACCTCACAACCTGTTTAGCGTGGGGTTACATATACCTCACACCCTGTTTAGCGTGATGAAAAGTGGATGCAAGTAGATGAAAAGTGGATTGAAGTGGATGCAAGTATAACTTAATGGAAGAAAGCAGTCTGGATAAAAGTGTAGCTGAAGATATTAAAGCAGGTGTACCCAAATATCATGATATGTACAATGATTAAATGGTGGGAATAAAAGAAAATTTGTCAATGTTAGCTGACTCCTCTAAAGAGTTGTTAAATTACCTGGATTTATTGGAACATCGATTTGATATTAGTAATTCTCAAACACAAGGGTGTTCTCACACAAACAGGTTAGGTTAGCATTTGGTTAGGGTACAGGGGGTTGGGAATGAAGCGCGCTTCATTCTTAACATCCCGTAACCTAACCTAATGCTAACCTAACCTAATGCCAACCCAACTAACCCAATGAGATTAAAGCTGAAGAGAGGAATAAAAAGTGGACGGAAAGTGGACGGAGTGAACGGAAAGCGGACGGAAGTGGACGAAATGTGGATGGAAAGTGGACGGAAAGTGGATGGAGTGAACTGAAAGTGGACGGAGTTTAGCGTGGGGTTACATAGACCTCACACCCTGTTTAGCGTGGGGTTACATATACCTCACACCCTGTGTAGCGTGGAGTTAAATAGACTTCACACCCTGTTTAGCGTGGGGTTACATAGACCTCACACCCTGTTTAGCGTGGGGTTACATAGACCTCACAACCTGTTTAGCGTGGGGTTACATAGACCTCACACCCTGTTTAGCGTGGGGTTACATAGACCTCACAACCTGTTTAGCGTGGGGTTACATAGACCTCACACCCTGTTTAGCGTGGGGTTACATAGACCTCACACCCTGTGTAGCGTGGAGTTAAATGGACTTCACACCCTGTTTAGCGTGGGGTTACATAGACCTCACACCCAGTTTAGCGTGGGGTTACATAGACCTCACAACCTGTTTAGCGTGGGGTTACATAGACCTCACACCCTGTTTAGCGTGATGAAAAGTGGATGCAAGTAGATGAAAAGTGGATTGAAGTGGATGCAAGTATGACTTAATGGAGGAAAGCAGTTTGGATAAAAGTGTAGCTGAAGATATTAAAGCAGGTGTACCCAAATATCATGATATATACTATGATTAAATGGTGGGAATAAAAGAAAACTTGTCAATGTTAGCTGACTCCTCTAAAGAGTTGTTAAATTACCTGGATTTATTGGAACATCGATTTGATATTAGTAATTCTCAAACACAAGGGTGTTCTCACACAAACAGGTTAGGTTAGCATTTGGTTAGGGTACAGGGGGTTGGGAATGAAGCGCGCTTCATTCTTAACATCCCGTAACCTAACCTAATGCTAACCTAACCTAATGCCAACCCAACTAACCCAATGAGATTAAAGCTGAAGAGAGGAATAAAAAGTGGACGGAAAGTGGATGGAGTGAACTGAAAGTGGACGGAGTTTAGCGTGGGGTTACATAGACCTCACACCCTGTTTAGCGTGGGGTTACATAGACCTCACACCCTGTGTAGCGTGGAGTTAAATGGACTTCACACCCTGTTTAGCGTGGGGTTACATAGACCTCACACCCTGTTTAGCGTTGGGTTACATAGACCACACAACCTGTTTAGCGTGGGGTTGCATAGACCTCACACCCTGTTTAACGTGATGAAAAGTGGATGCAAGTAGATGAAAAGTGGATTGAAGTGGATGCAAGTATGACTTAATGGAAGAAAGCAGTTTGGCTAAAAGTGTAGCTGAAGATATTAAAGCAGGTGTACCCAAATATCATGATATATACAATGATTAAATGGTGGGAATAAAAGAAAACTTGTCAATGTTAGCTGACTCCATTAAAGAGTTGTTAAATTACCTGGATTTATTGGAACATCGATTTGATATTAGTAATTCTCAAACACAAGGGTGTTCTCACACAAACAGGTTTGGTTAGCATTTGGTTAGGGTACAGGGGGTTGGGAATGAAGCGCGCTTCATTCCTAACATCCCGTAACCTAACCTAATGCTAACCTAACCTAATGCCAACCCAACTAACCCAATGAGATTAAAGCTGAAGAGAGGAATAAAAAGTGGACGAAAAGTGGACGGAGTGAACGGAAAGCGGACGGAAGTGGACGAAATGTGGATGGAAAGTGGACGGAAAGTGGATGGAGTGAACTGAAAGTGGACGGAGTTTAGCGTGGGGTTACATAGACCTCACACCCTGTTTAGCGTGGGGTTACATAGACCTCACACCCTGTGTAGCTTGGAGTTAAATGGACTTCACACCCTGTTTAGCGTGGGGTTACATAGACCTCACACCCAGTTTAGCGTGGGGTTACATAGACCTCACAACCTGTTTAGCGTGGGGTTACATAGACCTCACACCCTGTTTAGCGTGATGAAAAGTGGATGCAAGTAGATGAAAAGTGGATTGAAGTGGATGCAAGTATGACTTAATGGAAAAAAGCAGTTTGGATAAAAGTGTAGCTGAAGATATTAAAGCAGGTGTACCCAAATATCATGATATATACAATGATTAAATGGTGGGAATAAAAGAAAACTTGTCAATGTTAGCTGACTCCTTTAAAGAGTTGTTAAATTACCTGGATTTATTGGAACATCGATTTGATATTAGTAATTCTCAAACACAAGGGTGTTCTCACACAAACAGGTTAGGTTAGCATTTGGTTAGGGTAGAGGGGGTTGGGAATGAAGCGCGCTTCATTCCTAACATCCCGTAACCTAATGCTAATCTAACCTAATGCCAACCCAACTAACCCAATGAGATTAAAGCTGAAGAGAGGAATAAAAAATGGACGGAAAGTGGACGGAGTAAACGGAAAGCGGACGGAAGTGGACGAAATGTGGATGGAAAGTGGACGGAAAGTGGATGGAGTGAACTGAAAGTGGACGGAGTTTAGCGTGGGGTTACATAGACCTCACACTCTGAGTAGGGAAAGGTAGTATGTTCTAGGCCCGCCACAACCACCGACCTTGAAATTACAGATTCCTGTAAAAATTAAAAAAAATACAGATTCCTGTAATTCAATTTTCCCACAGATGGCGCCACGTGGAAACATGGCAGTTATTTATATATCTTGTGTATTTGGTTGCCTATGGATTAGAGTTATAAATGTATTGAGATCATCCTGTAATTAAATATATTCAAAAAAAATGAGTAACTTAAAATATCTTGTGCATATGGTTGCCTAACACGGGAAAGATAGTTCCTTCTAAACCCACCTCCACCTATGACATGCGCATGCGCGATTACCTTTGACCCCTAACCTAACCTTGACCTTGCAACTTCCGGTTTCAACTTCCGGTTTCTACTTCCGGTTTCGACTTCCTGTTTCCGGTTTCAACTTCCTGAATGCTGGCGGAGGCAAACCCCACGCTCAACAGGGTGTGAGGTCTATGTGACCCCACGCTCAACAGGGTGTGAGGTCTATGTGACCCCACGCTCAACAGGGTGTGAGGTCTATGTGACCCCACGCTAAACAGGGTGTGAGGTCTATGTAACCCCACGCTTAACTGGGTGTAAGGTCTATGGTGCCCCATGTTAAAGAGGGCGTGAGGTCTATTTTTAGTCAGCTTTAATCAGCTTTTAATCAGCTTTAATCCCAGTGGGTTAGTTGTGTTAGCATTAGGTTAGGTTAGCATTAGGTTAAGCTACGTGAGGTTAGGCATGAAGCGCGCTTTATTCCTTTATTACTTGTTTGATGCAAGTAGATGAAAAGTGGATTGAAGTGGATGCAAGTATGACTTAATGGAAGAAAGCAGTTTGGATAAAAGTGTAGCTGAAGATATTAAAGCAGGTGTACCCAAATATCATGATATATACAATGATTAAATGGTGGGAATAAAAGAAAACTTGTCAATGTTAGCTGACTCCTTTAAAGAGTTGTTAAATTACCAGGATTTATTGGAACATCGATTTGATATTAGTAATTCTCAAACACCCAAACAGAATACCCCTGCAGGATTTCCAAGAAATTGCATTAATAAGAGAGAAGAAGACGAAGAAAGTGTTTTCACAGACTATGATTTCGAAGGGAGCATACCTTACCTCAATGAGAAAATTGCAAGCGGGAAGTCGTTTAATCCGTTTATTGAATCGAATGATCCTAACGAATAACAACTGATTTAGAACTCACAGCTCGGTCTTATATACCCGCTGGAATGTTTATTAAATTAAACGAAAAACAAACCTAAGAAATTGATTAGACCGCGCTTCATAATTTATTATTTCTCCGCACGCGCACCGCTGATAAGATAGCAGGAGTTGTTATGACTGCCAAACATCCGGTCGCACCTAATCGACTACTGATAAATCAAAATATGTGTATTAAAATAAACACACAATTTCTAAGAAATTAATTTGACCGACATAATTTATTAGTCTCACGCTGTATGTAGCTGATAGGCAAAAAATCTGTTATCAGTTGTACATCTTCAAATCTCACGCATGCGCAGATCTAAAAGTGGGGTCAAGGCCAAAGGTCAGGATCAGATGAAGATCAAGGCCAGGGGCAAAGGTCAGTCTCACAGGTCAGGGTCAAAGGTCAAGGTTAAGGTCAGGGTCAAGGTTATGTTAGGTTAGGTGGTCAGAGGCGAAGGTGGCGCCAGAACATGACATCTTTCCCTACTCTTCCACATAGGCATTAACGCCTCTAAAAACAAATAGTATAATCCAATCTTTCGTAAGGGGGAGGAAATGTAGCCACTTTGCTTCTCAATTTTCTCAAAATTACTCCTCATTCGCAGATTAGAAATCGATCTTCAATAGGATGATCAAATCTGTTTGGACCATAAAGCCATGTATCTTGAAAAGTACGAAACAACACAAAAATTGTGTTGCAACCCATTCAATAAAGAAAACCACATTGATAAAAGCGGATTGCTAAAAGTTGACCTGGAAATGTCGGATGATCTGAACAAAGTTGAAAATACGTTCAAAGCCAGGTGAGAAAATCTGCTTAATTGCAAAGCTCAGTCGTTTTTACAATCTTAGTCACTTTCATCTTTCAGGTCAGAAAATTTGTCCGAAGGCTCAGTATCTTTCAACGATAAACACGAAAGCTGACTCTTCTTCGGATGATTTTGATAACATGGATATAACGACACTATCAACACAATTTTGACTGCTTTGGGCAGCTCTCCGTTGAAGATTCGAAGGGTTAGTGACAGAGATAAAATTGGATATGTGAATCGAAAAATTGAGCGTGATCAGAATATCTTAGTGGATAAAATAACAACTGCTGTTGGAGTAGCAGCTGAAGATATTGGAAAAACCAGTCTATCGGCTAAGTGCAAGTTATGCGAAGATTATGTTGATCTGATAGAGGAAATGAAAATAAAGATCGACATATCCAGTAGATCGACAAAAGTTCAGTTGCTAACGATGGCTCCAAAGAGGTGGTCCATAAAGGAAGCATCTAAAAAGTTAGGCGTTTCAGAACGCATGGTAAAAATTGCTCGAAAACTGAGAAATGAGAAAGGCATATGTGCTGTGCCAGATGCAAAAGTTGGTAAATCATTACCAGAAGAAGTTGCCAATAAAGTTCAAGATAGCTATGAAGATGACGAATTCAGCCGAATGTGTTCAGCCAAAAAATATTGTGTTTCAGTTCGGATCAATGGGGTCAAAGTGCAAAAGCGATTGCTATTATGTAATTTGAAAGAGCTGTACGTGGCATATCGAAACAAATATGGTACTCTACTTGGTTTCTCAAAATTTTGCGAGCTGCGGCCAAAATGATGCGTAACCGTCGGTGCTTCAGGCATGCCTTCTGTGTGTGTTTGTACAATACACCAGAATGTGAAGCTAATGCTTCAAGGTGCTATCATCAAAGATGATGTGTATGTGTATGACGTGTATTTTGACAGTGGATAATTTCATCGAAAAGTTGACAAACAAGATTTGGAAGTTAACAGCCCATCATTTCGTCTCAAAGCATCAGAGTGAATATTTGAAGTCATTGAAAGAAAGCTTGAAAGAAACGGAACTGATTCTCTTAAAGGATTTTGCTGAGAATTACTCGTTCATTGTCCAAGACGCTGCCCAGGGCTTTCATTGAGAAAATTCACAAGCCACAGTACATCCGTTTGTTGTTTATTACATCAATGCAGAGGCAAAGTTGCAAATTGTAAATTTTTGCATAATTTCCGATCATATGCAACATGATATAGTAGCTACAGCTACAGTAGCTGATTCACGTATTTATTCAAAAAATGATTGAGTTTTTGTTGACTCAAACATACATCATAAAAATACACTACTTGAGTGACGGTTCAGCGGCACAATATAAAAACTACAAGAATTTTGTCAATTTGTGCAACCACAAAAATGATTTCAACATTGAGGCCGAATGGAATTTTTTCGGTACAAGCCAGGGAAAATCGCCCTGTGATGGAGTTGGTGGCACTACTAAACGCTTAGCTGCTCGCGCAAGCCTCCAACGGCCATCAGCTGACCAAAAATTGACACCAAAAGATTTGTTCGACTTTTGTGACCAAAACATACATTTGAATTCAGTTTGTGTCAGCAGAATTTCAAACGATTCAATAAAGTTTGTTGCCAAAGTTTCTGCTGCCATCTCGCGTTTGAAATTACCCAAGCTGTTTCCTGGCTATTATGTTGCCTGTATTTACGACAACAAATGGTGGGTCGGCAACATAGTGGAAATTTCAGTAGAACAAAACGATGCACTGGTAAAATTTATGCACCCACATGGTTCGACTGTTTCATTTTATTGGCCAGAAAAACAAGATGTTTGCTAGGTTCCTGAACAACAAACAATTTCATTTGCATGCTTCCTGCTCCTTGTGTTACATCATATCGTCGACAATACCAATTTGCAGAAGCCGAACTGAAGAACGTGGCTAGTAAGTACAAAACTATGCTGACCATCACCACTGTAGCAATCTGTAGCAATCACCACGGCATTTGAATCCAGCTGCCCGGTAAAAACCGTGAAGGAGCATAAGGACGAAAAATGGTGGAACAAAAATTTGTCTACATTAAGAGCAAAAGTACGTAGGCTGTTCAACAAAGCCAAGCAATACGGAAAATGGCTAGAATACTCTGAGGTGCTTACCACCTACAATAAAGAGATCAGAAGGGCAAAAAGGGAAAACTTTAGGACCTTCTGTGAAAACATAGAATCCACGCCGGTGGCAGCTAGACTGCACAAAGCACTAGCGAAGGATAGAGTGGAAATGACAACCACTCTCCGGATGGGACCTTTACGGAGGATGAAGAGCAAAGAGCTCTCCTCCTACTAGAAACCCATTTTCCGGGATGCAGAAGATACAGGGAGACCGAGGGCTTGATGCAACCACGGAAACCAAGTCAGGCCGATTGGAAGAGGGCAGCGTCCATCTGTACGGAAAACCGAATCAGATGGGCTATCGGCACTTTCCAGCCTTTTAAGGCCCCAGGTGTGGACGGACTAGTTCCTGCCTTCCTACAAAAGGGAGAGAGAGAACTAATGCCGTATCTTCTAAATATTTTTAGAAGTAGTTTAGCGCTCGGATATATACCGGAGCTATGGAGAAGGGCATAGGTGGTATTTATACCGAAGGTGGGATAGAAAGACACCACTCAACCGAAGTCATTTATACCCATTAGTCTAACATCTTTTATGTTAAAGCCAATGGAGAAGGTGATTGATAATTACCTTAGGACTATGGTGCTGGTAGGTACACCACTACACAAGAGTCAGCATGCTTACAGAGCAGGGAAATCCACAGAAACCGCCCTGTATCAGCTGACAAATGAAATAGAAGCAGCACTAGAGACAAAGGAAGTAGCAATATGTGCCTTCTTGGATATAGAGGGAGCTTTTGACAACACCTCACACGAGGCTGTCAAGGCGGCCCTCGAGAGAAGGAGTATCGCCAGCACTATCTCAAAGTGGATGGGAGAAATGCTGAGAACTAGAGTGGCGGAGACACAAGTAGGAAGAGATACCATTAAGATCTCCACAACTCGAGGGTGCCCACAGGGAGGTGTACTATCACCGCTAATGTGGAGCCTGGTAGTTGATGAACTACTGGTTAGGCTAAACAACCTAGACATCAAATGTCAAGGTTACGTCGATGACATAGTCATAATGGCCAGAGGAAAATTTGAGGGAACGCTCTGTGAAATTGTTCAGAGAGGCCTCAAAGTAACTAGTAGATGGTGTCAAACAGTGGGATTGAGACTCAACCCGAGCAAAACCACGGTGATACCATTAACTAGAAGGAGAAAACTAAACTGCCTGCATCCCATACTCATAGATGGGAAGGCAGTAGAATACCAAGAGGAGATAAGGTATCTGGGTATCACACTAGATAGCAAACTCCTATGGAATAGACACGCTGAGGCAGTGGTAGGTAAAGCCAAACGCGCCCTAATGGTGTGCAGAAACCTAGCAGGAAAAACGTGGGGTTGTAACCCAACTATCCTGCGATGGATGTACACCATGATAGTGAGACCTGCAATCACTTATGGGGCGGTTGCGTGGGGAAGTAGAATCAAGCCTCTATGAGGAAACAGCTTGAGAAGATTCAAAGACTGGCGTGTGTCTGCATCACGGGAGCGATGGGGTCGTGTCCGACAGCAGCATTGGAGCTGCTGCTGGATCTGACTTCGCTGCACCTTGTGGTGGAGAGCGCCGCCAGATCGGCGATCGTAAGGTTCAGCAAGGAAGGAATGGGCAGAGGTAACATAATCAGGAGCAGAGACCGAAACAGCCTCGCTGCCAAGATCCCCTGGCTGGAAATACCAAAGAACGAAATGGTATGCAAATACCACTTCGAGAAAAACTACACAGCAATGTGTACTAGTAAAGCCGATTGGAGCGACGAATCCTCAGCATACCACATAGAGCAAAATGCCATCAAGTGGTATACAGATGGTTCGAAGACAAAGGAAGGCACTGGTGCAGGAGTGTTTGGACCTCGTACCAGATACTCCGAATCCATGGGAACATCCCCAAGTATCTTCCGAGCAGAGGTACACGCAATCGAAAGATGTGCGCAGTTTAACCTCGACAGGAATTACCGCAAAAAACGAATTGCTATCCTGTCAGATAGCCAAGCAGCCATCAAGGCCATTAGCTCATACACCATCAGATCCAAACTGGTATGGGACTCTGTGGGGAAGCTGAACAAGCTTGGCAGGGATAATAAAGTAACGCTATACTGGGTACCAGGACACACTGGTATAGACGGAAACGAAGAAGCCGATCACCTAGCAAACAAGGGATCCAGTAGCCCCTTTATAGGTCCGGAACCCTTTTGCGGTATGAGCGTGAACACCATCCGCAAAAGTTTAGATGAAGAAATAAGAGGAAAATGGATGAAAACCTGGGAAGAACTTCCAGGGCTAAGGCAATCCAAAGTGATGCTGGGATCTTTCAACCAGAAGAGAACTAAAGCTTGCCTGAAACTAAGCAGGAACAAGCTCAGAATTCTGACAGGAGCCCTGACGGGACCCTGCAGACTTAGGAAACATCTCAAGGCCCTAGGCCTAGAGGAGGATGATGGATGCAGATTCTGTGGCTCAGCAGAGGAAACCCCCATACATCTGTTCAAAGACTGCGGAGCATTACTCCGCAAGAGACAGCTGTACCTTGGGAACAACTCCACTGCTTGAACACAGAGGAGCTGCAGGCCCTGAATCCCACCCAGATCCTGAGATTCCTAAAGGAGTCAGGATTAGAGGAGGCGCTCTAAATGGATAAGTACACCAACACTTGGAGGAGGGTGGGGTACAATAGATCTATAAAGGTCGCAGTACAAGTCGTCACCACCATATCTACAATCTACAAGTACAAAAAGATGTAAAAGAACTGTTGGTGGCTAAAATCAAATTAGACTTCGGCTTGGGAATCCTATAAGATACCCAATTTAGACTTGGGAACCTAGCATAAGCAGCCCAATCATCGGCTTGGGAACCAGAAAGATACCCACACAAGGCTTTGGAACCTCAACAAAAGAGACACAGCACTACAGGCTTGGGAACGTGGATGAAGAAACCCACCCGAGGCTGGTATTGCACAGCTATTGGGCGTGACCCCTATGGCGATGAGGTTGCCAGTTCAAGCTTCTGAACTGGTAGTGACAAAGTCACCATGGACCATTGCAAGACATACACTTATTTAATGTACCTTTGTTAAAACAACTGACAATCTTGAAAGATAAAGGTGAATTATATGTTGTAGCGTACAGCGTCGCCACGGCAATGACGCCCTGCTTTGTACCTGATTTTAGGGCCTTATATATCCGCGTTGAAACATCTATCCAACTTTTTTAGGGGGTTTAAAACATGCTCTTTCTAATTGAATAGGTTTCAAAAAGTTTCTGGATGACTCTTTTTTGCAAAATCGGTTTGAAAATACCCTATTATTGACCGCATTACACAAATCACTAACTTTACACTCAATTTGTAAGCTAACATGAGTAACTAGGAAGTTCAAACTACACATTCGAAAACACAGTTACACAGAAACACTATGTGCAAAATATCAAGCCTGTAGCGTAACTACAGCCATAGTGGTGGAAACCTAAACTTTACATTTTCTTTGAACAGTAAAATTTTAGCGCTTTACACTTTTTGGGTGGAATGCATAAGTTTGATTAATTGCATGTAATAAAGCCCATAAAGTTGTACAAGTTGGCAAAATTTCATGCATTTTGAAAAACTGGTGAATGAGATATTGGGATTCAAAGTTGTTGAAATCTCGCTGGCATACTGTCGCGGGTTCCAGTATGGGGTCAAACAAAGAACTGTAACTCCATGAATATTCCATCAGTGAACCTAAAATTTTACCAAAGTTCATTTTGGTTATAGGGAGTCCTCCACATAAAATTTCAGCCAAATCCGAGATAGTCGTGCGGAGAGCCCTAGACCACTCGACATGGAATGACCCAATAAAGATTTGTTAAATGTTGTTATAAAATAGGTGAATTCTAAACCGTTTTTGAGAAGGAATAAAGTAATTCCAGCTGTGGAAACATATCGAGTACTTGAATTGAAGAGGAAGTTATTGTACTGAGGGAGTTTCGCCGTAGGAAATTCCAAAATAAATTATAACGCCGTTACACCTTTCCAAACTTATTTATTATCTTTCGCAGACAAAGGACGCGACTTTCATTAATTTCCCACTAGGAATATAGAGACCGACGCCTTACACGCCGCATTCTAAATACGCGATGTTTCCGAATAACTCACACAAACGCAAACAAACTATAAAAGATATCAATCCAAACGCAAGTTACGGACATTTTCTTAAGGGCAATGCATCGCGCCGCGCCGTCTTTTTCTTACCTCCCATTGCATTTGATTAATCCCTATCTGCCTAAAAGTTTTACGTTGAGTTGTAAATTTATTCTGTGGAAGTCTTATCTTCGAAACAAAGGGGTTTTCCAGAAATCGTCAAAGAACAAAATATTTTTAGAATAGGCCAAGGAATTAATTACCCCTTGAATTTGTATCGCATGTTTACCTAACAAATTGTATATATGTCGTAGTCTTTTTGCAAAATCCGTTCAATTTGTCCATCTTGTAACTCAAAGAGAAATTATCCGATTGACTTTAAATTTGAACTGAGGACTCTTGAATATATTTGCTGTACCGTCAACTAGGATATTTTTGATTGGATGAAAATTGACGATTTGGCATTGAAAAAAAACGACCATTTTTCAGGTAAAAAACAGACTTTTTTTCAAAACTACGCCATTTTGTTGGATTTTGATATTTCTCACTAATCCAAGATCATGGTAGAGAAAATACCTTCCAGTTTAACGACAATTTTTTTTTTGGGTTCAGCTACTTAATCGGCTTCAAGGAGGGGGGCAGTGGAGGAACTTTTTTTGGCGCTTCCGAAGGCAGCGCATAAGTCGCTTGGATGTAAATATTTTTCTATGAAAAAATTATGTAATGAAGGTCAAATATAGCCAAATATGTTCTTAAATTCCTGAAACATTTAATTGAGAATTTTCTTTTTGAGAAACTTTTCTTCCAAAAAAATTGCGAAAACCACCCAAATTTTCAGTGGTCACAGTCGTATAGCCCCTTAACCACATTTAATTGAGAATTTTCTTTTTGAGAAACTTTTCTTCCAAAAAAATTGCGAAAACCACCCAAATGTTCAGTGGTCACAGTCGTATACCCCTTAACCACATTTAATTGAGAATTTTCTTTTTGAGAAACTTTTCTTCCAAAAAATTTGCGAAAACCACCCAAATTTTCAGTGGTCACAGTCGTATAGCCCCTTAACCAGACAAGTTGGATGAGCATCCATATAATGAAAATGTTCTTTTATTCTAGGGCGGGTGCATAAAGCCTCTGAGTATTGCAAAGACCGCTGTCAGTTGTCTGAAACCACCCCTTCACGAGGTGCCGAGGAGCAAACCTCGATAAAAATCTCCGCGGTAAGTTGGGGGGCAGGAAAGGAGCCTCCACGCGGCGCCCCCTGGTAACATTGTCCCACCAGACAGTGGCCAATCCTTCCAACAAGTGCCGTTCATACTTGGCCGTCACCGGACAAGCTGGATGAGCACCCGCGCGCGTCGGTTTAGACTAAATGTATCTAGGTGCCGTTTCTAGATACTGCTTAGGGAAGTATTTTATTTTCATCCGAAAGCCAGCTTCAAACAAGGCTTAAAGTCGGGAGTGTTAGATTCGCGAATTTAAATGTTTAGGGAAATTGTCCGAAACTTTGCTAATAGTGAGCGTTTTTATTTTGCGAGTGTTAGATTCGCGAAACTTTAAACCCATAAAAGTTAGGTAGTGATGGAACCCTTCCCTTTGGCTGGTGGATATGGTTGGGGGACCGGCGCAGACTGCAGGAAGTGCCTGTCGGACAGGGAAGCCGCCTGGTCCGCAGGACTTCAGAAGAGTGCAGGCTTTCCCTCCACTGCACAAAGGTAGGTTTAGAGATGACTCCAAGACGCAAGTAGTAAGTGGTTTTCTGATTGTGCGCGAAAGTATCCATCCATGCTTGAAATGAGAAGATTTCAAGCAGCGAAGATCCGTCCGAATACCGCGAGAAAAACAAATGGACGTTTGGACGATTTCAGTGGTTGAAGACTGACTTTTGTTTCTTATTTAGATTAATTAATTTGTGCTGCAATATTAATTATTAAATGGTAACATTTGTATCTTTTCTTCAAAGATTATAATTTCTAGGAAATCATTGTATACATATAGCCAACAAAGTCGATATCATTTGTAATACTAATCTTTCTATAAAAAAACTTTCTTAAAAACAACTACTTCACTGGCAAACACCACGACTGACCTTGAATTACATTAAGGAAGATTTTGGGTTCTATATAATTTTCCCGAAAAAACGATATCGTGATCAAATACAAAAGATAATTATCAATTAATTAATGAACATCCATATACGCGTTTCTGCCTTTTTGGCTTCATCAGTATGGCCTTATTATTAAAAACAAATTAAAATTAGAAATTATGTTTACGTCCAAACCTGATCTATTCGTTCCATAATTCTTGATTTACATAACTAATTAATGAGTTAACATAACATAAATTAATGAGTCTACATAACTTACAGAGTTTTTCTATTGCTTTTCACTATTCATCAAATGAATTTCCCTATTTGTCAAATAAATTTTACGCATATCAATTTTATATCAAAAGCTTTCACTATTTATAAAATGACTTTCACGATATGTCATATGCTTTTCCCTCGGTTGTATATTTTCGTAATAACGCTGAAAACCGCAACAAATCACTTTATGATTAATTATTATACAAAAATAAGGTAATACATATTTTATCAACCAACAAGTTTATACTTTTAAGATAAAATTTCATTTTTTTCCAAACAATCACTCAAATATGTTTCCATATGGTGTTTAAAATTATTACATGTTCCGCTGTGATTAGGGATTGCAATTCGGTGTCATTAACAATGCGGCCGGATCCGGCCCTATTTTCATCGATCCGGCCGGATCCGGCCGGATCGATGGAAATTCGGTTGATCTGATCAGGATAATTTTCTGTTGACTATTTCCACGATAATAATCAATTACAAAGAAATGAGAAGAAAAATGAGAAATGAGTGAAAAAAAGAAAAATGAGTATACATTATATACAAACAAAATCAATTTTAGTTTTGAATAAAACATGTGGCGCCATTCTCATCACGCATTTAAAGTACATACTTATGCAACAGCGCGATTATTTTACCAAAAATTAGAATCACCGGTGACCGGATCCGGTATATTGGTACACAATAAAATTTCAGCCAAATCCGAGATAGTCGTGCGGAGAGCCCTAGACCACTCGACATGGAATGACCCAATAAAGATTTGTTAAATGTTGTTATAAAATAGGTGAATTCTAAACCGTTTTTGAGAAGGAATAAAGTAATTCCAGCTGTGGAAACATATCGAGTACTTGAATTGAAGAGGAAGTTATTGTACTGAGGGAGTTTCGCCGTAGGAAATTCCAAAATAAATTATAACGCCGTTACACCTTTCCAAACTTATTTATTATCTTTCGCAGACAAAGGACGCGACTTTCATTAATTTCCCACTAGGAATATAGAGACCGACGCCTTACACGCCGCATTCTAAATACGCGATGTTTCCGAATAACTCACACAAACGCAAACAAACTATAAAAGATATCAATCCAAACGCAAGTTACGGACATTTTCTTAAGGGCAATGCATCGCGCCGCGCCGTCTTTTTCTTACCTCCCATTGCATTTGATTAATCCCTATCTGCCTAAAAGTTTTACGTTGAGTTGTAAATTTATTCTGTGGAAGTCTTATCTTCGAAACAAAGGGGTTTTCCAGAAATCGTCAAAGAACAAAATATTTTTAGAATAGGCCAAGGAATTAATTACCCCTTGAATTTGTATCGCATGTTTACCTAACAAATTGTATATATGTCGTAGTCTTTTTGCAAAATCCGTTCAATTTGTCCATCTTGTAACTCAAAGAGAAATTATCCGATTGACTTTAAATTTGAACTGAGGACTCTTGAATATATTTGCTGTACCGTCAACTAGGATATTTTTGATTGGATGAAAATTGACGATTTGGCATTGAAAAAAAACGACCATTTTTCAGGTAAAAAACAGACTTTTTTTCAAAACTACGCCATTTTGTTGGATTTTGATATTTCTCACTAATCCAAGATCATGGTAGAGAAAATACCTTCCAGTTTAACGACAATTTTTTTTTTGGGTTCAGCTACTTAATCGGCTTCAAGGAGGGGGGCAGTGGAGGAACTTTTTTTGGCGCTTCCGAAGGCAGCGCATAAGTCGCTTGGATGTAAATATTTTTCTATGAAAAAATTATGTAATGAAGGTCAAATATAGCCAAATATGTTCTTAAATTCCTGAAACATTTAATTGAGAATTTTCTTTTTGAGAAACTTTTCTTCCAAAAAAATTGCGAAAACCACCCAAATTTTCAGTGGTCACAGTCGTATAGCCCCTTAACCACATTTAATTGAGAATTTTCTTTTTGAGAAACTTTTCTTCCAAAAAAATTGCGAAAACCACCCAAATGTTCAGTGGTCACAGTCGTATACCCCTTAACCACATTTAATTGAGAATTTTCTTTTTGAGAAACTTTTCTTCCAAAAAATTTGCGAAAACCACCCAAATTTTCAGTGGTCACAGTCGTATAGCCCCTTAACCAGACAAGTTGGATGAGCATCCATATAATGAAAATGTTCTTTTATTCTAGGGCGGGTGCATAAAGCCTCTGAGTATTGCAAAGACCGCTGTCAGTTGTCTGAAACCACCCCTTCACGAGGTGCCGAGGAGCAAACCTCGATAAAAATCTCCGCGGTAAGTTGGGGGGCAGGAAAGGAGCCTCCACGCGGCGCCCCCTGGTAACATTGTCCCACCAGACAGTGGCCAATCCTTCCAACAAGTGCCGTTCATACTTGGCCGTCACCGGACAAGCTGGATGAGCACCCGCGCGCGTCGGTTTAGACTAAATGTATCTAGGTGCCGTTTCTAGATACTGCTTAGGGAAGTATTTTATTTTCATCCGAAAGCCAGCTTCAAACAAGGCTTAAAGTCGGGAGTGTTAGATTCGCGAATTTAAATGTTTAGGGAAATTGTCCGAAACTTTGCTAATAGTGAGCGTTTTTATTTTGCGAGTGTTAGATTCGCGAAACTTTAAACCCATAAAAGTTAGGTAGTGATGGAACCCTTCCCTTTGGCTGGTGGATATGGTTGGGGGACCGGCGCAGACTGCAGGAAGTGCCTGTCGGACAGGGAAGCCGCCTGGTCCGCAGGACTTCAGAAGAGTGCAGGCTTTCCCTCCACTGCACAAAGGTAGGTTTAGAGATGACTCCAAGACGCAAGTAGTAAGTGGTTTTCTGATTGTGCGCGAAAGTATCCATCCATGCTTGAAATGAGAAGATTTCAAGCAGCGAAGATCCGTCCGAATACCGCGAGAAAAACAAATGGACGTTTGGACGATTTCAGTGGTTGAAGACTGACTTTTGTTTCTTATTTAGATTAATTAATTTGTGCTGCAATATTAATTATTAAATGGTAACATTTGTATCTTTTCTTCAAAGATTATAATTTCTAGGAAATCATTGTATACATATAGCCAACAAAGTCGATATCATTTGTAATACTAATCTTTCTATAAAAAAACTTTCTTAAAAACAACTACTTCACTGGCAAACACCACGACTGACCTTGAATTACATTAAGGAAGATTTTGGGTTCTATATAATTTTCCCGAAAAAACGATATCGTGATCAAATACAAAAGATAATTATCAATTAATTAATGAACATCCATATACGCGTTTCTGCCTTTTTGGCTTCATCAGTATGGCCTTATTATTAAAAACAAATTAAAATTAGAAATTATGTTTACGTCCAAACCTGATCTATTCGTTCCATAATTCTTGATTTACATAACTAATTAATGAGTTAACATAACATAAATTAATGAGTCTACATAACTTACAGAGTTTTTCTATTGCTTTTCACTATTCATCAAATGAATTTCCCTATTTGTCAAATAAATTTTACGCATATCAATTTTATATCAAAAGCTTTCACTATTTATAAAATGACTTTCACGATATGTCATATGCTTTTCCCTCGGTTGTATATTTTCGTAATAACGCTGAAAACCGCAACAAATCACTTTATGATTAATTATTATACAAAAATAAGGTAATACATATTTTATCAACCAACAAGTTTATACTTTTAAGATAAAATTTCATTTTTTTCCAAACAATCACTCAAATATGTTTCCATATGGTGTTTAAAATTATTACATGTTCCGCTGTGATTAGGGATTGCAATTCGGTGTCATTAACAATGCGGCCGGATCCGGCCCTATTTTCATCGATCCGGCCGGATCCGGCCGGATCGATGGAAATTCGGTTGATCTGATCAGGATAATTTTCTGTTGACTATTTCCACGATAATAATCAATTACAAAGAAATGAGAAGAAAAATGAGAAATGAGTGAAAAAAAGAAAAATGAGTATACATTATATACAAACAAAATCAATTTTAGTTTTGAATAAAACATGTGGCGCCATTCTCATCACGCATTTAAAGTACATACTTATGCAACAGCGCGATTATTTTACCAAAAATTAGAATCACCGGTGACCGGATCCGGTATATTGGTACCGGATCCGGTAAACGTTTAGTGATGCCGGATCCGACGGATTACCGGATCCGGTTTTCCGGATTGCAATCCCTAGCTGTGGTGTTATTTGAAGCTTCGTGAACTGCGGCGTACAATTGATCTTCATTTTGAGATCCAGCTCGTCTAATTGAGTTTTTCCAAACAGAAAACATTTCTTCGATAGGATTTAGAAAGGGGCTGTAAGCGGGTAAAAATTCCAAGTTGTGGCCGTGGTTTGAAATCAAGTTTACCAATTCCACATTATGGGGAAGAGCAACATTGTCCAACACAAAGTGAGCTCCCTCAATTCCATTAATAGCAATTTATTGTTAATAATTAAATTAACAATAAATTCGTTGAAATGATGTGAATTGTAAGGGCTGTCTTGGATTTCAAATAAGTACAGCGAATTAATAGTCATAGCTGCAACAATTGAATAGTTTCGGCTTCTAACTTGAGCTTTGCGGATATATGCCGGAGTGTTTTTAGTGGACGTACCACGAGAAACACGAGAGTAAACTTGAATTCCAAAGTCGTCTAAGAAAAAAATCTTCTCTCTATCTCCCATGATTCGGTTATACTGGACGGCATATTGAAACCTACTCTAGATAACTTCCGGACTGTTTGGGGACGTTAGTTATGTGTTTTAAAGAAAAATGAAACTCTTTGAGAGCTCTATTAATAGTGCTGATCGAAACATGTAAATCCGGACATTCCTCCAAAGCTTTGGCTTTCAAATTTGCAAGAGTCAAAGTGCAATCTGCGTCCACACAATCACATAACAGTTGTTTCTGTGCTTTAGGAAATACTTGTTCCCTATGACTTGTATGATATTTTGATGTTTCTCAAGAATTTTTGTAGATAGAGTAAATTTTTCTTACCGTATTATCTTTTACACCGAACTGCACGCTGACCTGTATACTGTTTAAGCCAGTATTCATTTGCCTTATTATAAAGTCTCTTACTTAATTACTGATTTTCGACTTCTTGCGTCGTAAATTATTATTTTGCTCTATTATGACTGACAGGGAAATATATTTGACTTATAAGGAAAATGTTTTGATGTAAAGCGAAACTGAAATAGTGAAATATATTTGAAAAAATGTGAAAGTCATGTGCCAAAAATGAAAATCCATTTGACGAATAGTGAATAGCAATAGAAAAACTCTGTAGATAACTAATTCCTGATCTAGATAACTAATTCCTGATTTAGCTACATAAATAATTCATGATTTAGATAACTAATTCCTGATCTACGTAACTAATTAATGATCTAGATAACTAATTCCTGATCTAGATAACTAATTCCTGATTTACATAACTAATTAATGACTTATATAACTAATTCCTAATCAAGATAACTAATTCCTCATTTAGCTACATAACAAATTCCTGATTTAGATAACTAATACCTGATCTACATAACTAATTAATGACTAATATATCTAATTTCTAATCAAGATAACTAATTCCTCATTTAGCTACATAACAAATTCTTGATTTAGATAACTAATTCCTGATCTACATAACTAATTAATGACTTATATAACTAATTTCTAATCAAGATATCTAATTCCTCAATTAGCTACATAACAAATTCTTGATTTAGATAACTAATTCCTGATCTACATAACTGATTAATGATCTAGATAATGGATTCTTAATCTAAATAACTAATTCCTGATTTACCTAGATAACTAATTCCTGATCTACATAACTAATTAAAGACTTAGATAACTAATTCCTGATTAACATAACTAATTAATGACTTATATAACTAATTCCTCATCAAGATAACTAATTACTCATTTAGCTACATAACAAATTCCTGATTTAGATAACTAATACCTGATCTACATAACTAATTAATGACTAATATATCTAATTTCTAATCAAGATAACTAATTCCTCATTTAGCTACATAACAAATTCTTGATTTAGATAACTAATTCCTGATCTACATAACTAATTAATGACTTATATAACTAATTTCTAATCAAGATATCTAATTCCTCAATTAGCTACATAACAAATTCTTGATTTAGATAACTAATTCCTGATCTACATAACTGATTAATGATCTAGATAATGTATTCTTAATCTAAATAACTAATTCCTGATTTACCTAGATAACTAATTCCTGATCTACATAACTAATTAAAGACTTAGATAACAAATTCCTGATTTACATAACTAATTAATGACTTATATAACTAATTCCTCATCAAGATAACTAATTCCTCATTTAGCTACATAATAAATTTCTGATTTAGATAACTAATACCTGATCTACATAACTAATTAATGACATATATAACTAATTTCTAATCAAGATAACTAATTCCTCATTTAGCTACATAACAAATTCTTGATTTAGATTACTAATTCCTGATCTACATAACTAATTAATGATTTATATAACTAATTCCTCATCAAGATAACTAATTCCTCGTTTAGCTACATAACAAATTCCTGATTTAGATAACTAATACCTGATCTACATAACTAATTAATGACTTATATAACTAATTTCTAATCAAGATAACTAATTCCTCATTTAGCTACATAACAAATTCTTGATTTAGATAACTAATTCCTAATCTACATAACTGATTAATGATCTTGATAATGGATTCTTAATCAAAATAACTAATTCCTGATTTACCTAGATAACTAATTCCTGATCTACATAACTAATTAAAGACTTAGATAACTAATTCCTGATTTACATAACTAATTAATGACTTATATAACTAATTCCTCGACAAGATATCTAATTCCTCATTTAGCTACATAACAAATTCCTGATTTAGATAACTAATACCTGATCTACATATTTAATTAATGACTAATATATCTAATTTCTAATCAAGATAACTAATTCCTCGTTTAGCTACATAACAAATTCTTGATTTAGATAACTAATTCCTGATCTACATAACTAATTAATGATCTAGATAATCGATTCTTAATCTAAATAACTTATTCCTGATTTACCTAGATAACTAATTCCTGATCTACATAACTAATTAAAGACTTAGATAACTTATTCCTGATTTACATAACTAATTATTGACTTATATAACTAATTCCTCATCAAGATAACTAATTCCTCATTTAGCTACATAACAAATTCCTGATTTAGATAACTAATACCTGATCTACATAACTAATTAATGACTTATATAACTAATTTCTAATCAAGATAACTAATTCCTCATTTAGCTACATAACAAATTCTTGATTTAGATAACTAATTCCTGATCTACATAACTAATTAATGACTTATATAACTAATTTCTAATCAAGATATCTAATTCCTCAATTAGCTACATAACAAATTCTTGATTTAGATAACTAATTCCTGATCTACATAACTGATTAATGATCTAGATAATGTATTCTTAATCTAAATAACTAATTCCTGATTTACCTAGATAACTAATTCCTGATCTACATAACTAATTAAAGACTTAGATAACAAATTCCTGATTTACATAACTAATTAATGACTTATATAACTAATTCCTCATCAAGATAACTAATTCCTCATTTAGCTACATAATAAATTTCTGATTTAGATAACTAATACCTGATCTACATAACTAATTAATGACATATATAACTAATTTCTAATCAAGATAACTAATTCCTCATTTAGCTACATAACAAATTCTTGATTTAGATTACTAATTCCTGATCTACATAACTAATTAATGATTTATATAACTAATTCCTCATCAAGATAACTAATTCCTCGTTTAGCTACATAACAAATTCCTGATTTAGATAACTAATACCTGATCTACATAACTAATTAATGACTTATATAACTAATTTCTAATCAAGATAACTAATTCCTCATTTAGCTACATAACAAATTCTTGATTTAGATAACTAATTCCTAATCTACATAACTGATTAATGATCTTGATAATGGATTCTTAATCAAAATAACTAATTCCTGATTTACCTAGATAACTAATTCCTGATCTACATAACTAATTAAAGACTTAGATAACTAATTCCTGATTTACATAACTAATTAATGACTTATATAACTAATTCCTCATCAAGATAACTAATTCCTCATTTAGCTACATAACAAATTCCTGATTTAGATAACTAATACCTGATCTACATATTTAATTAATGACTAATATATCTAATTTCTAATCAAGATAACTAATTCCTCGTTTAGATACATAACAAATTCTTGATTTAGATAACTAATTCCTGATCTACATAACTAATTAATGATCTAGATAATCGATTCTTAATCTAAATAACTTATTCCTGATTTACCTAGATAACTAATTCCTGATCTACATAACTAATTAAAGACTTAGATAACTTATTCCTGATTTACATAACTAATTATTGACTTATATAACTAATTCCTCATCAAGATAACTAATTCCTCATTTAGCTACATAACAAATTCCTGATTTAGATAACTAATACCTGATCTACATAACTAATTAATGACTTATATAACTAATTTCTAATCAAGATAACTAATTCCTCATTTAGCTACATAACAAATTCTTGATTTAGATAACTAATTCCTGATCTACATAACTAATTAATGATCTAGATAACGGATTCTTAATCTAAATAACTAATTCCTGATTTAGCTAGATAACTAATTCCTGATCTACATAACTAATTAAAGACTTAGATAACTAATACCTGTTCTAGATAACTAATTACCGATTTAGCTACATACCGAATTCACGATGTAGATAACTAATTCCTGATGTAGAAAACTAATTCCTCATCTAGATAACTAATTCCTGATCTAGATAACGAATTCCTTATCTGAACAGCTAATTCCTGATTTAGCTAGATAACTAATTAATGATCTAGATAACTAATTACTGCACAAGATAACTAATTACTGATCTAGTAAACTGATTGAACTATATAGACAAACTTAGTTTTTATATTTAATGTTTCGAAATCGAAATATTAAATATAAATATAAAAAATAAATTTTCGAAGCAGTTGTGACTTTCATTAGTCTAGGTCTGTCAAGTTTGAATTAGCATAGGTTTAAAAAAATTGCAAAATTTTTAAATTAAAAAAAAATTGAAAGCTACATTTCGAACGCTAGAATTTTGAATTTCTACTATTTATTAGTAAGCATCCATATCGTTAATTAAACCAAGTTTTATCAAAATCAGTCCGTCCGTTTGTCTGTAATCACAAAAGGCGATCAAAATTTTTCAAATTTAAAAAAGTTGTTAAAGCTGCATTTACAAAGCTAAAATTTTGAATTTCGACTATTTATTAGTAATCATCCTAATCATAAATTCTACCAAGTTTTATCAATATCAGTCCAGCCGTTCGTCTGTAATCACAAAAGGCGCTCCAAATTTTTCAAATTTAAAAAAATTGTCAAAGCCACATTTACAAAGCGATAATTTTGAATTTCCACTATTTATTAATAATCATCCAAATTTTTAATTCTAACAAATTTGATCAAAATCATTCCGTCCGTTCGCCTGTAATCAGAAAAGGCGCTCCTAAGGCTTCACACGAGACGAGATAGGGCGAGACTTTCAAAAATCTCGTCTCGCTCTGGTTTGTTGTGTAAAAAAATACTATAGTCTCAGTTTCGCTATCGCTCTAGGAACCGTTAATCTCGTCTCGCTATCGCTCTCGTAACCGTTTGTCTCGTCTCGCTCTCGTTACCGTTTGTCTCGTCCAAACCTGATCTACTCGTTCCATAATTCCTGATCTACATAACTAATTAATGACTTAGATAACTAATTCCTGATCTAGATAACTAATTCCTGATTTAGCTACATAACTAATTCATAATTTAGATAACTAATTCCTGATCAATGTAACTAATTAATGATCTAGATAACTAATTCCTGATCTACATAATTAATTAATGACTTATATAACTAATTCCCAACCAAGATAACTAATTTCTCATTTATCTACAATACAAATTCCTGATTTAGTTAACTTATTCCTGATCTACATAACTAATTAATGATCTAGATAACTAATTCTTGATCTAGATAAGTAATTCCTGATTTAGATAACGAATTCTTGATCTAAATAACTAATTCCTGATTTAGCTAGATAACTAATTCCTGATCTATATAAATAATTAAAGACTTAGATAACTAATTCCTGTTCTAGATAACTAATTACCGATTTAGCTATATAACTAATACATGATTTGGATAACTAATTCCTGATGTAGAAAACTAATTCCTCATCTAGATAACTAATTCCTGATCTAGATAACGAATTCCTTATCGGAACAACTAATTCCTGATTTAGCTAGATAACTAATTAATGATGTAGATAACTAATTACTGCACTAGATAACTAATTACTGATCTAGTAAACTGATTGAACTATATAGACAAACCTAGTTTTTATATTTAATATTTCGAAATCGAAATATTAAATATAAATTAAAAAAATAAATTTTCGAATCAGTTGTGACTTTCGTACTTTAGTCTAGGTCTGGCAAGTTTGAATTAGCATGGATTTCAAAAAATTTCAAATTTTTCAAATTTAAAAAAAAATTGAAAGCTACATTTACAACGCTAGAATTTTGAATTTCTACTATTTATTAGTAAGCATCCATATCGCTAATTATAACAAGTTTTATCAAAATCAGTCCGTAATCACAAAAGGCGCTCCAAATTTAAAAAAGTTGTCAAGGCGGCATTTAAAAAGCTAGAATTTTAAATTTCGACTATTTGTTTGTAATCATCCTAATCATAAATTCTACCAAGTTTTATCAATATCAGTCCATCCGTTCCTCTGTAATCACAAAAGGCGCTGCAAATTTTTCAAATTTAAAAAACTGTCAAAGCGACATTTAGTAAACTAGGATTTTGAATTTCGACTATTTATTAATAATCATCCAAATCATTTATTCTACCAGGTTTTATCAAATTTAGTCCGTCCGTTCGTCTGTAATCACAAAAAGCGCTCCAAATTTTTCAAATTTAAAAAAATTGTCAAAGCTGCACTTACAAAGCTAGAATTTTGAATTTATACTATTTACTAATATACATCCGATTCATTAATACTACCAAGCTTGATAAAAATCAGTCCGTCCGTTTGTCTGTAATCACAAAAGGCGCTCCAAATTAAAAAAAAAATGTCGAAGTCACATTTACAAAGCTATAATTTTGAATTTACGCTATTTACTAATAGTAATCCAAATCATTAACTCTAGCAAGATTTATTAAAATCAGACCGTCCGTTCTTCTGTAATCACAAAAAGCGCTCCAAATTTTTCAAATTAAAAAAAAATGTCAAAGCCACATTTACAAAGCGATAATTTTGAATTTCCACTATTTATTAATAATCATCCAAATCTTTAATTCTACCAAGTTTGATCAAAATCAGTCCGTTCGTCTGTAATCAGAAAAGGCGCTCATAGGGCTTCACACGAGACGAGATAGAGCGAGAGTTTAAAAAATCTCGTATCGCTCTCGTTTGTTGTGTAAAAAATTACTATCGTCTCAGTCTCGCTCTCGCTCTAGGAACCGTTAGTTTCGTCTCGCTCTCGTAACCGTTAGTTTCGTCTCACTCTCGCTCTCAAAACCGTTAGTCTAGTCTCGTTCCCGCTCTCGTAACCGTTTGTATCGTCTCGCTCTCGTTGCCGTTTGTCTCGTCTAGCATATACCAGTATACTAGCATATACCAGTCACATGGAAACATAGTTTGGTATGTTTTTGCCGGTTAAATAAATGACTGTGGCAGCGCCATCTACATGTAGATTAGAGCTTCTATGTATCAGGTATGATATGTTGCGCGAGTAGCAAAAAAATAAATTTACAATAAGTTTTCATTGGACAATTTTTGGTATGTAACAAATATAAATACATTGAGCAGTGTAGGGTAAATATCTTCTAATTTCGCTTTGTTCCATCCACATGAAAATGTAGCGATAACACACCATAAATGTCTGTTTATATAAACCTTCTATTTTGTTGACGATTTAAAATTAATAATAAAAACGAACATAATTTGAAATTGTCCATGACATCTATTTCATATTACGAAATTTACTCTTTTAATTGTTATATAATGAAATGTAACTTGCCCGAGCCCGCAGTTCACATTTATGCAAGAAAATATTACGGCTGCCCGTATTAGAATCAAAGATTGAAGAAGAAGTATGACTGGGATCAGAAACGATGCTCTCGTGTCTCGCGAGAGCGAGACCACATACGTTCTCGCTGTCGCGAGAGCGAGACCACATACGTTCTCGCTCTCGCGAGAGTGAGACCACATGCGGCCTCGTCTCGTTCTCGTCTCGCTTTTACGAGTCGAGGCGAGAAAAATATCGTTCTCGTGTGAAGCCCTAGTATTTGATCAGGATATTGTTTTTTTTTTTGGGAAAAATTATATAAAACCCAAAAACTTTCTTAATGTAATTCAATTTCAGTCGTGGTGTTTGCCAGTGAAGTAGTTGTTTTTAAGAAATGCTTTTTATAGAAAGATTAGTTATACTAATGATGTCAACTTTGTTGACGATTTGTATACAATGATTTCCTACAAATTATAATCTTTGAAGAAAAGATACAAATGTTACTATTTAATAAAATCAAAATTTAAACTCAACAATAAATAACAAAATAACATTGTTACTTTTAAATTTCGTTTTTTTTTTTAATGTATAGTAACGATTTATTTAGATATCAAAGAGAAGGGAAAAAAAGGGAAGAATTGTTTAGAAAATGTAATAAATATTGTAAGTGTAGAAAAGCGATCAACATCTAAAATCAATTTATAACCCTAAAAATAAAACGGTTTGGAGATATTCGCGATAAAATAAACAGAGGAGAGGAAAACGCGTGTTGATTGCGATTTAAAGCCTGCATCGCGATTTTGAAAAAGCGATTAAATCTTGATAAATCCATATATGTCTAGGCAGCTGAGAGAAACACAACTTGATCTGCGACAGTTTCTTTTCCCGGTTCACCGACATTCATATAAGGGATAAATGCGAGATCAGTTTTTTCTCCTGCCTGTTCCTTTTAGCTTCTTCAAGTCGGCTGATAAATGTCCGCTTTGTTCTTGTTCCAGGGATACTTTACACGGCGTGCACGCATAATTGGATCAAAGCGCATAAATTCCGTGACAAATAATAGGAAAATGCTTTCATGCCATTCAAACAAGACGAATTCATTTGCAATTGACTATGACTCGACACAATGTAATAAGATTAACGCCTAATCTTGAAAAGCAACCCCGTTATTTTAAGGTTCTAAATACAACTGGCGTCCAATGGCCCGAAAGACGAATGCATTTTATTATTAGCCATACCTTCTAAAAAACTTTTACAATTAGTCCTGACAGTTTTAACGAACTTATATCTAAATAAATTACGCTGTCCGTTCAACTCCAAAAAAACTATATTTTACACAAACTTTTCTCATACATGGCATTTACCCAATCAACAATTTTCATTACTTTTTGTATTTTTGAATTACAAGTTTGATTTTTTCACAGCTGAAAGAGACCGCAAACCCGAGTATTTGATACAATTTCCAACTTGTTACCTCTACGCGTTCCTGAGAAAAATGGTCTTGACTGACAGACAGACGGACAGACAGACGGACAACAAAGTGATCCTATAAGGGTTCCATTTTCAGTACGGAACCCTAGTTCCGTACCGAAAACGGAACCCTTATAGGATCGCTTTGTTGTCCGTCTGTCTGTCTGTCTGTCAAAACCATTTTTCACAGGAACGCGTAGAGGTAACAAGTTGACATTTGTATCAAATATTCGGGTCTGCGGTCTCTTTCAGCTGTGAAAAAATCAAACTTGTAAGTCAACGCGATCAAAAGATATGACCGTTTATGTCACATATTTTGCGATTTCACAAGGGAATCAAAATCGTATGTAATTTGCTTCTTACAACTCTCGTTACGTAATATAATATTTAATAATAACTTTTGAAGATACAATGTAAATCAATTATCTTACGGTTACGCAGCAAAGCTCTAGAGGAAAAATGCAAAAACCAACTGAAAGCTCACCGCTTAAACCGGATATTCAATCCCCGACGAATAATTAAAGCACGTACTCTCACTATATAACAAAACGCGAATATCTGAACTTCTTGTGAGCGTCCTTAGATATTCAAGGTCAAAGGTCGCAAAAATCAGTTTTTTGAGAATATCTTGATTCCGTACCGAAAACGGAACCCTTATAGGATCACTTTGTTGTCCGTCTGTCTGTCTGTCTGTCTGTCTGTCTGTCCGTCTGTCTGTCTGTCTGTCAAGACCATTTTTCTCAGGAACGCGTAGAGGTAACAAGTTGAAATTTGTATGAAATACTCGGGTCTGCGGTCTCTTTCAGCTGTGAAAAAATCAAACTTGTAAGTCAACGCGATCAAAAGATATGACCGTTTATGTCGCATATTTTGCGATTTCACAAGGGAATCAAAATCGTATGTAATTTGCTTCTTACAACTCTCGTTACGTAATATAATATTTAATAATAACTTTTGAAGATACAATGTAAATCAATTATCTTACGGTTACCATACACTTACGCAGCAAAGCTCTAGAGGAAAAATGCAAAAACCAACTGAAAGCTCACCGCTGAAACCGGATATTCAATCCCCGACGAATAATTAAAGCACGTACTCTCACTATATAACAAAACGCGAATATCTGAATTTCTTGTGAGCGTCCTTAGATATTCAAGGTCAAAGGTCGCAAAAATCAGTTTTTTGAGAATATCTTGTTTTTTAGGATTCCGCACCGAAAACGGAACCCTTATAGGATCACTTTGTTGTCCGTCTGTCTGTCTGTCTGTCCGTCCGTCTGTCTGTCTGTCCGTCCGTCTGTCTGTCTGTCAAGACCTATTTTCTCAGGAACGCGTAGAGGTAACAAGTTGAAATTTGTATCAAATACTCGGGTTTGCGGTCTCTTTCAGCTGTGAAAAAATCAAACTTGTTATTCAACGCGATCAAAAGATATGACCGTTTATGTCGCATATTTTGCGATTTCACAAGGGAATCAAAACCTATAGGGTACTTCCCGTTGACCTAGAATCGTGAAATTTGGCAAGAAGCGGTGTCTTACACCACATGTAAAGGGAAAAATCTGAAAACCGTAAATATGTAGTTTAATAACAAGAAAATTGCGAATTTACTATTAGAAACTTATAAAAATACACTAATGTGTTGCGTGGTATTGTCAGGCACCAGAAGCATATTGGTTGCATACAGTTAGGTCCTACTAAAGATACCTTACTTACAAGTTTGGACGGAACCCTCGGTGCGCGAGTCACAACTCGCTCTTGGCCGGTTTTTTTTTTAATTATTCAAACCCTCAGTTCTATATTACCATGAAATATTTTTACAACAAATCACATAAACACAATTATTCAAATCAAATTTACAAAATTTACTTTCCAAATTTAAACGAAATAGTTTGCTAAAAGTTTTTCAAAATTCAATATCTATCCAGTGAACTAACTAAGCTGCGATAAATTTCCATCAAGACTACTTACCATAATTTTTGAAAATTAATCGCAAGTTTGGAAGGCTAAAGCTCAGTCCAAAATTAGGATTTTCAACATTTGATAACTAATTTAGTTTAATAAAAGCATTCAAAAATTCAATAATCTATCTACTGAACTTAAATCAAACTTAAACTCAACTTATCATATCATATCATATTTTCATATCATATGTTCAACTTACCTAACCTAACCTAACCTAACTTTTACACCTTAGGGTAATAAAGGTTTTTACTGATTAAAAAAAAAATTTTTCAACTTATCATATCATATGTTCATATTATGTTCATATCATAACAATTTTTTTTTTCTTGATTTATAGATTTTCTAATTTCGTTGATTGTGTATGTTTTGATATTTAAACTGTTTAAGTTTAATAAGTTTCGGGAATCCGATTCGGATCTGGAGAATAGTTTGCCGGGGGTCTTGGGAATTTATTCGTCGCTAATGAACACACTGAATTTCGGTTATGATGTCAGGTAGTTTCGAAACTATTTGTCATCGGATATTTTCATACACCGGCAATTACCTTCCAGGGGTTCGAGCTTCAATAAAATTTACTGAACGCTCCAACATTATTATCAACCTTATCACTTGACCTCGAAAACTTCGCTCAATTAATAATCAATTTACGATACAACCTATAAATAACTACTTTCAATATTAATCTTACAACAAGTAAACAAACTTGATTAATATTTGCTTTAACGCGTTTTTGTATTAATTGCATCAGTTCAATCCAGGTTTCAATATTGATTTTAATTCGATTTGGCATTTTTCTGTTTAATAAAATGGAAGAGTTTTCCGCTCGTGCTATAAGGATATATGGTCACCTTATTCGTATCATACGCCTCATTGGACATATGTTCCTACGAACATTACTTGGAATCTAAGCACTATAATTTCCTAATAGCTTTCCATACAAATCTCGCATATACCAAAGATTATGTATTTTAAAAAATATATTACTTCCTATAAATATTTGAAGCAAAAATAATTTAATTTCATTTAAAACTAAACTTACTAGACAGACCAGAATAAATAGACAAGACTACACAGATAAGACTAGACAGACAAGACTAGACAGACAAGACTAGACAGACAAGACTAGACTGACAAGACTAGACAGACAAGACTAGACAGACAAAACTAGACAGACAAGACTAGACCGACAAGACTAGACAGACAAGACTAGACAGACAAGACTAGACAGACAAGACTAGACAGACAAAACTAGACAGACAAGACTAGACAGACAAGACTAGACAGACAAGACTAGACAGACAAGACTAGACAGACAAGACTAGACAGACAAGACTAGACAGACAAGACTAGACAGACAAGACTAGACAGACAAGACTAGACAGACAAGACTAGACAGACAAGACTAGACAGACAAGACTAGACAGACAAGACTAGACAGACAAGACTAGACAGACAAGACTAGACAGACAAGACTAGACAGACAAGACTAGACAGACAAGACTAGACAGACAAGACTAGACAGACAAGACTAGACAGACAAGACTAGACAGACAAGACTAGACAGACAAGACTAGACAGACAAGACTAGACAGACAAGACTAGACAGACAAGACTAGACAGACAAGACTAGACAGACAAGACTAGACAGACAAGACTAGACAGACAAGACTAGACAGACAAGACTAGACAGACAAGACTAGACAGACAAGACTAGACAGACAAGACTAGACAGACAAGACTAGACAGACAAGACTAGACAGACAAGACTAGACAGACAAGACTAGACAGACAAGACTAGACAGACAAGACTAGACAGACAAGACTAGACAGACAAGACTAGACAGACAAGACTAGACAGACAAGACTAGACAGACAAGACTAGACAGACAAGACTAGACAGACAAGACTAGACAGACAAGACTAGACAGACAAGACTAGACAGACAAGACTAGACAGACAAGACTAGACAGACAAGACTAGACAGACAAGACTAGACAGACAAGACTAGACAGACAAGACTAGACAGACAAGACTAGACAGACAAGACTAGACAGACAAGACTAGACAGACAAGACTAGACAGACAAGACTAGACAGACAAGACTAGACAGACAAGACTAGACAGACAAGACTAGACAGACAAGACTAGACAGACAAGACTAGACAGACAAGACTAGACAGACAAGACTAGACAGACAAGACTAGACAGACAAGACTAGACAGACAAGACTAGACAGACAAGACTAGACAGACAAGACTAGACAGACAAGACTAGACAGACAAGACTAGACAGACAAGACTAGACAGACAAGACTAGACAGACAAGACTAGACAGACAAGACTAGACAGACAAGACTAGACAGACAAGACTAGACAGACAAGACTAGACAGACAAGACTAGACAGACAAGACTAGACAGACAAGACTAGACAGACAAGACTAGACAGACAAGACTAGACAGACAAGACTAGACAGACAAGACTAGACAGACAAGACTAGACAGACAAGACTAGACAGACAAGACTAGACAGACAAGACTAGACAGACAAGACTAGACAGACAAGACTAGACAGACAAGACTAGACAGACAAGACTAGACAGACAAGACTAGACAGACAAGACTAGACAGACAAGACTAGACAGACAAGACTAGACAGACAAGACTAGACAGACAAGACTAGACAGACAAGACTAGACAGACAAGACTAGACAGACAAGACTAGACAGACAAGACTAGACAGACAAGACTAGACAGACAAGACTAGACAGACAAGACTAGACAGACAAGACTAGACAGACAAGACTAGACAGACAAGACTAGACAGACAAGACTAGACAGACAAGACTAGACAGACAAGACTAGACAGACAAGACTAGACAGACAAGACTAGACAGACAAGACTAGACAGACAAGACTAGACAGACAAGACTAGACAGACAAGACTAGACAGACAAGACTAGACAGACAAGACTAGACAGACAAGACTAGACAGACAAGACTAGACAGACAAGACTAGACAGACAAGACTAGACAGACAAGACTAGACAGACAAGACTAGACAGACAAGACTAGACAGACAAGACTAGACAGACAAGACTAGACAGACAAGACTAGACAGACAAGACTAGACAGACAAGACTAGACAGACAAGACTAGACAGACAAGACTAGACAGACAAGACTAGACAGACAAGACTAGACAGACAAGACTAGACAGACAAGACTAGACAGACAAGACTAGACAGACAAGACTAGACAGACAAGACTAGACAGACAAGACTAGACAGACAAGACTAGACAGACAAGACTAGACAGACAAGACTAGACAGACAAGACTAGACAGACAAGACTAGACAGACAAGACTAGACAGACAAGACTAGACAGACAAGACTAGACAGACAAGACTAGACAGACAAGACTAGACAGACAAGACTAGACAGACAAGACTAGACAGACAAGACTAGACAGACAAGACTAGACAGACAAGACTAGACAGACAAGACTAGACAGACAAGACTAGACAGACAAGACTAGACAGACAAGACTAGACAGACAAGACTAGACAGACAAGACTAGACAGACAAGACTAGACAGACAAGACTAGACAGACAAGACTAGACAGACAAGACTAGACAGACAAGACTAGACAGACAAGACTAGACAGACAAGACTAGACAGACAAGACTAGACAGACAAGACTAGACAGACAAGACTAGACAGACAAGACTAGACAGACAAGACTAGACAGACAAGACTAGACAGACAAGACTAGACAGACAAGACTAGACAGACAAGACTAGACAGACAAGACTAGACAGACAAGACTAGACAGACAAGACTAGACAGACAAGACTAGACAGACAAGACTAGACAGACAAGACTAGACAGACAAGACTAGACAGACAAGACTAGACAGACAAGACTAGACAGACAAGACTAGACAGACAAGACTAGACAGACAAGACTAGACAGACAAGACTAGACAGACAAGACTAGACAGACAAGACTAGACAGACAAGACTAGACAGACAAGACTAGACAGACAAGACTAGACAGACAAGACTAGACAGACAAGACTAGACAGACAAGACTAGACAGACAAGACTAGACAGACAAGACTAGACAGACAAGACTAGACAGACAAGACTAGACAGACAAGACTAGACAGACAAGACTAGACAGACAAGACTAGACAGACAAGACTAGACAGACAAGACTAGACAGACAAGACTAGACAGACAAGACTAGACAGACAAGACTAGACAGACAAGACTAGACAGACAAGACTAGACAGACAAGACTAGACAGACAAGACTAGACAGACAAGACTAGACAGACAAGACTAGACAGACAAGACTAGACAGACAAGACTAGACAGACAAGACTAGACAGACAAGACTAGACAGACAAGACTAGACAGACAAGACTAGACAGACAAGACTAGACAGACAAGACTAGACAGACAAGACTAGACAGACAAGACTAGACAGACAAGACTAGACAGACAAGACTAGACAGACAAGACTAGACAGACAAGACTAGACAGACAAGACTAGACAGACAAGACTAGACAGACAAGACTAGACAGACAAGACTAGACAGACAAGACTAGACAGACAAGACTAGACAGACAAGACTAGACAGACAAGACTAGACAGACAAGACTAGACAGACAAGACTAGACAGACAAGACTAGACAGACAAGACTAGACAGACAAGACTAGAACTAGACAGACAAGACTAGACAGACAAGACTAGACAGACAAGACTAGACAGACAAGACTAGACAGACAAGACAGACAAGACTAGACAGACAAGACTAGACAGACAAGACTAGACAGACAAGACTAGACAGACAAGACTAGACAGACAAGACTAGACAGACAAGACTAGACAGACAAGACTAGACAGACAAGACTAGACAGACAAGACTAGACAGACAAGACTAGACAGACAAGACTAGACAGACAAGACTAGACAGACAAGACTAGACAGACAAGACTAGACAGACAAGACTAGACAGACAAGACTAGACAGACAAGACTAGACAGACAAGACTAGACAGACAAGACTAGACAGACAAGACTAGACAGACAAGACTAGACAGACAAGACTAGACAGACAAGACTAGACAGACAAGACTAGACAGACAAGACTAGACAGACAAGACTAGACAGACAAGACTAGACAGACAAGACTAGACAGACAAGACTAGACAGACAAGACTAGACAGACAAGACTAGACAGACAAGACTAGACAGACAAGACTAGACAGACAAGACTAGACAGACAAGACTAGACAGACAAGACTAGACAGACAAGACTAGACAGACAAGACTAGACAGACAAGACTAGACAGACAAGACTAGACAGACAAGACTAGACAGACAAGACTAGACAGACAAGACAAGACAGACAGACAGACAAGACTAGACAGACAAGACTAGACAGACAAGACTAGACAGACAAGACTAGACAGACAAGACTAGACAGACAAGACTAGACAGACAAGACTAGACAGACAAGACTAGACAGACAAGACTAGACAGACAAGACTAGACAGACAAGACTAGACAGACAAGACTAGACAGACAAGACTAGACAGACAAGACTAGACAGACAAGACTAGACAGACAAGACTAGACAGACAAGACTAGACAGACAAGACTAGACAGACAAGACTAGACAGACAAGACTAGACAGACAAGACTAGACAGACAAGACTAGACAGACAAGACTAGACAGACAAGACTAGACAGACAAGACTAGACAGACAAGACTAGACAGACAAGACTAGACAGACAAGACTAGACAGACAAGACTAGACAGACAAGACTAGACAGACAAGACTAGACAGACAAGACTAGACAGACAAGACTAGACAGACAAGACTAGACAGACAAGACTAGACAGACAAGACTAGACAGACAAGACTAGACAGACAAGACTAGACAGACAAGACTAGACAGACAAGACTAGACAGACAAGACTAGACAGACAAGACTAGACAGACAAGACTAGACAGACAAGACTAGACAGACAAGACTAGACAGACAAGACTAGACAGACAAGACTAGACAGACAAGACTAGACAGACAAGACTAGACAGACAAGACTAGACAGACAAGACTAGACAGACAAGACTAGACAGACAAGACTAGACAGACAAGACTAGACAGACAAGACTAGACAGACAAGACTAGACAGACAAGACTAGACAGACAACGACAAGACTAGACAGACAAGACTAGACAGACAAGACTAGACAGACAAGACTAGACAGACAAGACTAGACAGACAAGACTAGACAGACAAGACTAGACAGACAAGACTAGACAGACAAGACTAGACAGACAAGACTAGACAGACAAGACTAGACAGACAAGACTAGACAGACAAGACTAGACAGACAAGACTAGACAGACAAGACTAGACAGACAAGACTAGACAGACAAGACTAGACAGACAAGACTAGACAGACAAGACTAGACAGACAAGACTAGACAGACAAGACTAGACAGACAAGACTAGACAGACAAGACTAGACAGACAAGACTAGACAGACAAGACTAGACAGACAAGACTAGACAGACAAGACTAGACAGACAAGACTAGACAGACAAGACTAGACAGACAAGACTAGACAGACAAGACTAGACAGACAAGACTAGACAGACAAGACTAGACAGACAAGACTAGACAGACAAGACTAGACAGACAAGACTAGACAGACAAGACTAGACAGACAAGACTAGACAGACAAGACTAGACAGACAAGACTAGACAGACAAGACTAGACAGACAAGACTAGACAGACAAGACTAGACAGACAAGACTAGACAGACAAGACTAGACAGACAAGACTAGACAGACAAGACTAGACAGACAAGACTAGACAGACAAGACTAGACAGACAAGACTAGACAGACAAGACTAGACAGACAAGACTAGACAGACAAGACTAGACAGACAAGACTAGACAGACAAGACTAGACAGACAAGACTAGACAGACAAGACTAGACAGACAAGACTAGACAGACAAGACTAGACAGACAAGACTAGACAGACAAGACTAGACAGACAAGACTAGACAGACAAGACTAGACAGACAAGACTAGACAGACAAGACTAGACAGACAAGACTAGACAGACAAGACTAGACAGACAAGACTAGACAGACAAGACTAGACAGACAAGACTAGACAGACAAGACTAGACAGACAAGACTAGACAGACAAGACTAGACAGACAAGACTAGACAGACAAGACTAGACAGACAAGACTAGACAGACAAGACTAGACAGACAAGACTAGACAGACAAGACTAGACAGACAAGACTAGACAGACAAGACTAGACAGACAAGACTAGACAGACAAGACTAGACAGACAAGACTAGACAGACAAGACTAGACAGACAAGACTAGACAGACAAGACTAGACAGACAAGACTAGACAGACAAGACTAGACAGACAAGACTAGACAGACAAGACTAGACAGACAAGACTAGACAGACAAGACTAGACAGACAAGACTAGACAGACAAGACTAGACAGACAAGACTAGACAGACAAGACTAGACAGACAAGACTAGACAGACAAGACTAGACAGACAAGACTAGACAGACAAGACTAGACAGACAAGACTAGACAGACAAGACTAGACAGACAAGACTAGACAGACAAGACTAGACAGACAAGACTAGACAGACAAGACTAGACAGACAAGACTAGACAGACAAGACTAGACAGACAAGACTAGACAGACAAGACTAGACAGACAAGACTAGACAGACAAGACTAGACAGACAAGACTAGACAGACAAGACTAGACAGACAAGACTAGACAGACAAGACTAGACAGACAAGACTAGACAGACAAGACTAGACAGACAAGACTAGACAGACAAGACTAGACAGACAAGACTAGACAGACAAGACTAGACAGACAAGACTAGACAGACAAGACTAGACAGACAAGACTAGACAGACAAGACTAGACAGACAAGACTAGACAGACAAGACTAGACAGACAAGACTAGACAGACAAGACTAGACAGACAAGACTAGACAGACAAGACTAGACAGACAAGACTAGACAGACAAGACTAGACAGACAAGACTAGACAGACAAGACTAGACAGACAAGACTAGACAGACAAGACTAGACAGACAAGACTAGACAGACAAGACTAGACAGACAAGACTAGACAGACAAGACTAGACAGACAAGACTAGACAGACAAGACTAGACAGACAAGACTAGACAGACAAGACTAGACAGACAAGACTAGACAGACAAGACTAGACAGACAAGACTAGACAGACAAGACTAGACAGACAAGACTAGACAGACAAGACTAGACAGACAAGACTAGACAGACAAGACTAGACAGACAAGACTAGACAGACAAGACTAGACAGACAAGACTAGACAGACAAGACTAGACAGACAAGACTAGACAGACAAGACTAGACAGACAAGACTAGACAGACAAGACTAGACAGACAAGACTAGACAGACAAGACTAGACAGACAAGACTAGACAGACAAGACTAGACAGACAAGACTAGACAGACAAGACTAGACAGACAAGACTAGACAGACAAGACTAGACAGACAAGACTAGACAGACAAGACTAGACAGACAAGACTAGACAGACAAGACTAGACAGACAAGACTAGACAGACAAGACTAGACAGACAAGACTAGACAGACAAGACTAGACAGACAAGACTAGACAGACAAGACTAGACAGACAAGACTAGACAGACAAGACTAGACAGACAAGACTAGACAGACAAGACTAGACAGACAAGACTAGACAGACAAGACTAGACAGACAAGACTAGACAGACAAGACTAGACAGACAAGACTAGACAGACAAGACTAGACAGACAAGACTAGACAGACAAGACTAGACAGACAAGACTAGACAGACAAGACTAGACAGACAAGACTAGACAGACAAGACTAGACAGACAAGACTAGACAGACAAGACTAGACAGACAAGACTAGACAGACAAGACTAGACAGACAAGACTAGACAGACAAGACTAGACAGACAAGACTAGACAGACAAGACTAGACAGACAAGACTAGACAGACAAGACTAGACAGACAAGACTAGACAGACAAGACTAGACAGACAAGACTAGACAGACAAGACTAGACAGACAAGACTAGACAGACAAGACTAGACAGACAAGACTAGACAGACAAGACTAGACAGACAAGACTAGACAGACAAGACTAGACAGACAAGACTAGACAGACAAGACTAGACAGACAAGACTAGACAGACAAGACTAGACAGACAAGACTAGACAGACAAGACTAGACAGACAAGACTAGACAGACAAGACTAGACAGACAAGACTAGACAGACAAGACTAGACAGACAAGACTAGACAGACAAGACTAGACAGACAAGACTAGACAGACAAGACTAGACAGACAAGACTAGACAGACAAGACTAGACAGACAAGACTAGACAGACAAGACTAGACAGACAAGACTAGACAGACAAGACTAGACAGACAAGACTAGACAGACAAGACTAGACAGACAAGACTAGACAGACAAGACTAGACAGACAAGACTAGACAGACAAGACTAGACAGACAAGACTAGACAGACAAGACTAGACAGACAAGACTAGACAGACAAGACTAGACAGACAAGACTAGACAGACAAGACTAGACAGACAAGACTAGACAGACAAGACTAGACAGACAAGACTAGACAGACAAGACTAGACAGACAAGACTAGACAGACAAGACTAGACAGACAAGACTAGACAGACAAGACTAGACAGACAAGACTAGACAGACAAGACTAGACAGACAAGACTAGACAGACAAGACTAGACAGACAAGACTAGACAGACAAGACTAGACAGACAAGACTAGACAGACAAGACTAGACAGACAAGACTAGACAGACAAGACTAGACAGACAAGACTAGACAGACAAGACTAGACAGACAAGACTAGACAGACAAGACTAGACAGACAAGACTAGACAGACAAGACTAGACAGACAAGACTAGACAGACAAGACTAGACAGACAAGACTAGACAGACAAGACTAGACAGACAAGACTAGACAGACAAGACTAGACAGACAAGACTAGACAGACAAGACTAGACAGACAAGACTAGACAGACAAGACTAGACAGACAAGACTAGACAGACAAGACTAGACAGACAAGACTAGACAGACAAGACTAGACAGACAAGACTAGACAGACAAGACTAGACAGACAAGACTAGACAGACAAGACTAGACAGACAAGACTAGACAGACAAGACTAGACAGACAAGACTAGACAGACAAGACTAGACAGACAAGACTAGACAGACAAGACTAGACAGACAAGACTAGACAGACAAGACTAGACAGACAAGACTAGACAGACAAGACTAGACAGACAAGACTAGACAGACAAGACTAGACAGACAAGACTAGACAGACAAGACTAGACAGACAAGACTAGACAGACAAGACTAGACAGACAAGACTAGACAGACAAGACTAGACAGACAAGACTAGACAGACAAGACTAGACAGACAAGACTAGACAGACAAGACTAGACAGACAAGACTAGACAGACAAGACTAGACAGACAAGACTAGACAGACAAGACTAGACAGACAAGACTAGACAGACAAGACTAGACAGACAAGACTAGACAGACAAGACTAGACAGACAAGACTAGACAGACAAGACTAGACAGACAAGACTAGACAGACAAGACTAGACAGACAAGACTAGACAGACAAGACTAGACAGACAAGACTAGACAGACAAGACTAGACAGACAAGACTAGACAGACAAGACTAGACAGACAAGACTAGACAGACAAGACTAGACAGACAAGACTAGACAGACAAGACTAGACAGACAAGACTAGACAGACAAGACTAGACAGACAAGACTAGACAGACAAGACTAGACAGACAAGACTAGACAGACAAGACTAGACAGACAAGACTAGACAGACAAGACTAGACAGACAAGACTAGACAGACAAGACTAGACAGACAAGACTAGACAGACAAGACTAGACAGACAAGACTAGACAGACAAGACTAGACAGACAAGACTAGACAGACAAGACTAGACAGACAAGACTAGACAGACAAGACTAGACAGACAAGACTAGACAGACAAGACTAGACAGACAAGACTAGACAGACAAGACTAGACAGACAAGACTAGACAGACAAGACTAGACAGACAAGACTAGACAGACAAGACTAGACAGACAAGACTAGACAGACAAGACTAGACAGACAAGACTAGACAGACAAGACTAGACAGACAAGACTAGACAGACAAGACTAGACAGACAAGACTAGACAGACAAGACTAGACAGACAAGACTAGACAGACAAGACTAGACAGACAAGACTAGACAGACAAGACTAGACAGACAAGACTAGACAGACAAGACTAGACAGACAAGACTAGACAGACAAGACTAGACAGACAAGACTAGACAGACAAGACTAGACAGACAAGACTAGACAGACAAGACTAGACAGACAAGACTAGACAGACAAGACTAGACAGACAAGACTAGACAGACAAGACTAGACAGACAAGACTAGACAGACAAGACTAGACAGACAAGACTAGACAGACAAGACTAGACAGACAAGACTAGACAGACAAGACTAGACAGACAAGACTAGACAGACAAGACTAGACAGACAAGACTAGACAGACAAGACTAGACAGACAAGACTAGACAGACAAGACTAGACAGACAAGACTAGACAGACAAGACTAGACAGACAAGACTAGACAGACAAGACTAGACAGACAAGACTAGACAGACAAGACTAGACAGACAAGACTAGACAGACAAGACTAGACAGACAAGACTAGACAGACAAGACTAGACAGACAAGACTAGACAGACAAGACTAGACAGACAAGACTAGACAGACAAGACTAGACAGACAAGACTAGACAGACAAGACTAGACAGACAAGACTAGACAGACAAGACTAGACAGACAAGACTAGACAGACAAGACTAGACAGACAAGACTAGACAGACAAGACTAGACAGACAAGACTAGACAGACAAGACTAGACAGACAAGACTAGACAGACAAGACTAGACAGACAAGACTAGACAGACAAGACTAGACAGACAAGACTAGACAGACAAGACTAGACAGACAAGACTAGACAGACAAGACTAGACAGACAAGACTAGACAGACAAGACTAGACAGACAAGACTAGACAGACAAGACTAGACAGACAAGACTAGACAGACAAGACTAGACAGACAAGACTAGACAGACAAGACTAGACAGACAAGACTAGACAGACAAGACTAGACAGACAAGACTAGACAGACAAGACTAGACAGACAAGACTAGACAGACAAGACTAGACAGACAAGACTAGACAGACAAGACTAGACAGACAAGACTAGACAGACAAGACTAGACAGACAAGACTAGACAGACAAGACTAGACAGACAAGACTAGACAGACAAGACTAGACAGACAAGACTAGACAGACAAGACTAGACAGACAAGACTAGACAGACAAGACTAGACAGACAAGACTAGACAGACAAGACTAGACAGACAAGACTAGACAGACAAGACTAGACAGACAAGACTAGACAGACAAGACTAGACAGACAAGACTAGACAGACAAGACTAGACAGACAAGACTAGACAGACAAGACTAGACAGACAAGACTAGACAGACAAGACTAGACAGACAAGACTAGACAGACAAGACTAGACAGACAAGACTAGACAGACAAGACTAGACAGACAAGACTAGACAGACAAGACTAGACAGACAAGACTAGACAGACAAGACTAGACAGACAAGACTAGACAGACAAGACTAGACAGACAAGACTAGACAGACAAGACTAGACAGACAAGACTAGACAGACAAGACTAGACAGACAAGACTAGACAGACAAGACTAGACAGACAAGACTAGACAGACAAGACTAGACAGACAAGACTAGACAGACAAGACTAGACAGACAAGACTAGACAGACAAGACTAGACAGACAAGACTAGACAGACAAGACTAGACAGACAAGACTAGACAGACAGACAAGACTAGACAGACAAGACTAGACAGACAAGACGACAGAGAAGACAAGACTAGACAGACAAGACTAGACAGACAAGACTAGACAGACAAGACTAGACAGACAAGACTAGACAGACAAGACTAGACAGACAAGACTAGACAGACAAGACTAGACAGACAAGACTAGACAGACAAGACTAGACAGACAAGACTAGACAGACAAGACTAGACAGACAAGACTAGACAGACAAGACTAGACAGACAAGACTAGACAGACAAGACTAGACAGACAAGACTAGACAGACAAGACTAGACAGACAAGACTAGACAGACAAGACTAGACAGACAAGACTAGACAGACAAGACTAGACAGACAAGACTAGACAGACAAGACTAGACAGACAAGACTAGACAGACAAGACTAGACAGACAAGACTAGACAGACAAGACTAGACAGACAAGACTAGACAGACAAGACTAGACAGACAAGACTAGACAGACAAGACTAGACAGACAAGACTAGACAGACAAGACTAGACAGACAAGACTAGACAGACAAGACTAGACAGACAAGACTAGACAGACAAGACTAGACAGACAAGACTAGACAGACAAGACTAGACAGACAAGACTAGACAGACAAGACTAGACAGACAAGACTAGACAGACAAGACTAGACAGACAAGACTAGACAGACAAGACTAGACAGACAAGACTAGACAGACAAGACTAGACAGACAAGACTAGACAGACAAGACTAGACAGACAAGACTAGACAGACAAGACTAGACAGACAAGACTAGACAGACAAGACTAGACAGACAAGACTAGACAGACAAGACTAGACAGACAAGACTAGACAGACAAGACTAGACAGACAAGACTAGACAGACAAGACTAGACAGACAAGACTAGACAGACAAGACTAGACAGACAAGACTAGA
>OX155907.1:28710574-28843805 GCA_944588485.1 Phosphuga atrata
AAGACACAGTTTCTTGCCAAATTTCATGACTCTAGGTCAACGGGAAGTACCCTATAGGTTTTGATTCCCTTGTGAAATCGCAAAATATGCGACATAAACGGTCATATCTTTTAATCGCGTTGACTTACAAGTTTGATTTTTTCACAGCTGAAATAGACCGCAGACTTGTTACCTCTACGCGTTCCTGAGCAAAATGGTCTTGACAGACAGGCAGACGGACAACAAAGTGATCCTATAAGGGTTCCGTTTTAGGTACGGAACCCTTAAAGAGGCTTTTATACTGAAGATTTGAATTTATTGAAAGTTTATTCGAATTGGAGTTTTTTTAAAATCGTCAGAGTTAATTAAAATGATGGTAAACTTGCCTGTTGACTTTCTAAAAAGAATCATAAAATGTTTAGCAATTTCAACAAAATTTTCAAAATTTGTAGCAATTTCAACAAAATTTACCGAAAGTTTGAGTAATTTCAATAAAAATTTTGAGCAATTTCAACAAAATTTTCCAAAAGTTTGAGGAATTTCAACAAAGTTTTACAAAAGTTTGAGCAATTTTAACAAAATTTCACAAAAGTTTGAGTAATTTCAACAAATGTTTGAGCAATTTTAACAAAATTTTCTAAAATGTTTAGCAATTTCAACAAAATTTTAAAATTTTTTAGCAATTTCAATAAAATTTTCTAAAAGTTTGAGGAATTTCAACAAAATTTTACAAAAGTTTGAGCAATTTTAACAAAATTTCACAAAAGTTTGAGTAATTTCAACACAATTTTGAGCAAGTTTAACAAAATTTTCTAAAATGTTTAGCAATTTCAACAAAATTTTCAATTTTTAGCAATTTCAACAAAATTTACCGAAAGTTTGAGTAATTTCAACAAAAATTTTGATCAATTTCACCAAAATTTTGAGCAATTTCAACAAAAATTTTAGTAGTTTCAACAAAATTTTCCAAAAGTTTGAGGAATTTTAACAAAATTTTGCAAAAGTTTGAGCAATTTTAACAAAATTTTACAAAAGTTTGAGTAATTTCAACAAAATGCTAAACAATTTCAACAAATTTTAATAACGCGAATATTTTTAAACTTATTAAAAGAAAACTTTATTTTAGTATTACACTTATTCACTAACTTATATTAAGATCTAACTATTTCTAGATCTAATATAAACTAATATATTAACTATTCCTAGATCTATTTCGATACTCTTAACATTCAGTTGTTCAATTCACTGCTTTTTGGGCAATTGACTACCAAAAAATATAGGGCGAACTTTATTTAAGTATAATATACTTAAATCATATTATCTACAACATATTATGTAGATTATGTAGATTATAGTATAGTATTATTATGTAGATTATCAACATATTATGTAGATTATAAAGAAAAATTGGACGAAATATAATATATACAGGATGTTACGGGACTTGAGTATGTCGCATATCGGTTATAAACAAGCAAAATTTAGACATAATATATACCCTGTATATATTATGTATATAGAGCGTACGTGATGAAATGCATAACGAATATAAACAAAGAAAATTCAGAATAAACAGCTTGGTGCCAACACATACTTTTTAACCTTAGTACGTAACTGTATGCAACCCATATGCTTCTGGAGCCTGACAATACCACTACGACAACATTAGTGTATTTTCATAAGTTTCTAATAGTTAATTCGCATTTTTCTTGTAATTAAACTACATATTTACGGTTTTCAGATTTTTCGCTTTACATGTGCTGTAAGACACCGCTTCTTGCCAAATTTCATGATTCTAGGTCAGCGGGAAGTACCCTATAGGTTTTGATTTCCTTGTGAAATCGCAAAATAAGCGACATAAACGGTCATATCTTTTGATCTCGATGAGTTACAAGTTTGATTTTTTCACTGCTGAAAGAGACCGCAGACCCGAGTATTTGATACAAATTTCAACTTGTTACCTCTACGCGTTCCTGAGAAAAATGGTCTTGACAGACAGACAGACAGACAGACGGACAACAAAGTGATCCTATAAGGGTTCCGTTTTCGGTACGGAACCCTAAAAATTGTGAATTTGGACACCTCTCTGATTTTGACATATTGTATATTAAAATACGCAGAATGTTATACAGATTGCGCTAATATAAATCATTATGCAATTTAATTTAAAATAAGCCAGGAAATCTTAAGAAAAACTAAACAATTTTCAAGCACCTAAAAACACCTTGTTATATTTACAGAGATATTTTGAAATGGAATAAACGTAGCGGAATTAGGTTTAGATTTCCTGAAAGCTTAAAAAAACTTAAAAGTTTGGAGTATAATTTATGAATACTGTTTCAAACAATAAATCTAAGTGGACTGTTTAAAAACTACAGCGAAATTTAGGCAATTTGTAAAATAACAATAACTTTGAAACCAACCACTCGATCGTATTCAAGCTTATTAACATTTTTAGCTTATTAACATTAAGCTTATTAACATTATTTAACATTTAGTAATTAGTGTACAAAGTTTGGATAATGTCCATACGAAAATATTTGGGAAGTGAGTCTGGGAAATGTCAAATTTTGCTTACGGTTTATCTTAATATTAGTCTTCATATTACTCACAAGAAAATCAATTTAGTAAAATATTAGTCTTCATATTACTCACAAGATAATCAATTTAGTAAACTTAGCCGACCTGAATTAATTTAAATCATATAAAAATCCACACGCTCGAAGCTTATAGCTAGTAACTAGATATAAAAAAAATAAAATTAACGAAATATCTTTTCATCGCGTTGACTTACAAGTTTGATTTTTTGACAGCTGAAAGAGACCGCAGACCCGAGTATTTGATACAAATTTGAACTTGTTACCTCTACACGTTCCTGAGAAAAATGGTCTTGACACACAGACAGACGGACGGACGGACAGACGGACAGACGAACAGACGGACAACAAAGTGATCCTATAAGGGTTCCGTTTTCGGTACGGAACCCTAAAAATACAAATAAAACATAAAATTGAGGTTTCATGTTACAATAAATTGTTTAAAATAATTATTATATAATGAAAATATTTAATAATTGTATAGAATATTCGTTAAAAATATTCTCTCAAATTATATTGCAAACATATTTTTCATAAATAATTCTATATAAATCGTAAATATAATTTTTACCAAAATATCATTTCACAAACATTCAACTAAATTATTGTTGGTGATCAAATTTAGTTTATTTAGTTTCAAAGAATCCTCAAGTTTGTGATTATAATTTGGTTTAAAATATTTCAACCTTGACATTTTCTTATAAGGAAAACCTATTAACGGAAATCCTTTAAAGTGCTGTTATATAATTTCATAATTATAAATTTTTTACTAGTATGATTACAATATATATATATATATATATATATATATATATATATATATATATATATATATATATATATATATATATATATATATATATATATATGTATATATATATATATATATACTTCAACTACAAAAACAGTTTTGTAATATTATTTGAGAAGATTTGAAAGTGTGAAACAACATTCACCATTTTGATATTTATCAAATATAGTGCCTGCGATGGTATATTTTAATTTATATTATAATCATCCATATACGTTTCAAGTAAGTGGTTTACAAATTGTTGTTCATTAAAGCAAAGCTGTACTGATGCGAGATAAATCTCGAAAAGCGTCTACAGATGGCTATCCACTTATGGTATATAGTCCTAAAAAGACTCATTAGTATAGAGCTCCGGAAAGGTTGAATATATTTATATATTCAGGCTGTGTTCCGAATTTATTAAATTTTAGTTTGAAAGGATAACTTCCTGCAAAATTTTGTGTGCAAAGAATTTTTGCAAATATAATAAGATTATTATTTGCAATGTATTTGCTTGGCATAAAAGAATTGCGAAATTAAAGCGAAAACATTTGTTTAATGGTATATGTTCGTTCTTAAATTAATGGATAATTAAAGTCTATTTTTCGTATTTTTTCTTTTTTGGGAATTTCGCGTAGACCATAAATAATTTCGGGGAATGTTTGGTGTCAGGCTATTTTAAGAGGACGCGTTTTCTTTTCGGAAACAAATGTTTTCAGTTCGTTTCGCATTTTTTGTGTACGTATGTGCGGCCGCGGATGACAAAGTGTGTGCGCCACTTGGAATTTGTAAATTGATATTTTTAAAACGGGCCATATTTTTGGGCTTGTCGTTTAGGATTTCGCGAACGCCGAATGTATGTGTGATGGATGTACACGCATGCAGATCGACAAACCGTGCCGGAAATTTTAAAGGAGAAATAAGTTTCAGCTTCATATCTAAAACGGTTTTTAATTTCGTACAAAAGGAAAAACTCTTTTGTGAAGTAACATCGCATTATATTTGCTGCACGGTTTTTCAATAAGCTATTTATTTACTTATTTTTGCGTTGCTTTTTACTGTAGAAAATGCGCGATTTATTATGTCTGCAAATGCCAGGAAGCTTCTAGTCGCATATCTCCTAATATTTACAATTCCAACAAAAAATAAAAACACATCCAAGCCACCTATATATATTCAAATCAAGTTGGAGAAATTCTGATGGAATGTTAATATACACGGGGATAAAATGAAAAACAGTTTGGAGCATTAAGGTTCCTAGTTTTACAATTCAAATTGTACCAAATACGTTTTCGCTCAAAATGAATTGAAGCCAAACATATTATGAAGGGACTAATCCAATAACTGCCGCCTTAAATTGTTTTTCTCCTTTATCCCCATTATTTTACGGCTTGCAAAAACAATGCTTTAATTTCATGATAATTTAAATTTATTTACTTAAAAATAAGGGTGGAATTTCCTTTCCCAAAAAAAAATTTAAATTTTGTGCCATGTCAAAAAATTTTACAAAACTCAAATACTTTTTAACACTTTTTGTATTTTACGTATTTTTGATAATTTAAAAATTATCAAAAAATTTTATCAGAAATAATTTTTATCAGAACTTATTTTTAATTTTTCAGAAATAATTTTTTTGGAAACACCAATGAATTTAGGTTGAAAATAGGTTTGTTCAGATTTTGATTGATAACTCTTGGACGATAGCCTTTATATTGCAAATTTTTGCAGAATAAATTTTTACGAGAAAAATATCGTTCTCGTCTGAAGCTCTAATAAAAAGTTGTAGATTACATAACAGCTTTACAGTAGTTGTTATGTAATCTACAACTTTTTGTCAAGTTATATGATGTTATACGTCTTAATAAATTGTTCATCAACCTTCTTTGTAAGTAATTATAAACATCTTAAAATAAAAAAACTTTGTTTTTTTTATAATTTCTGTAAAAATTGTGTAGGTCTTGAAAAAGATTTAATTAATAAATCGAAACGTCGACTTAAAGAAGAATTTGAGATTGTTTTTTTTTTATTGTATTACCCGAATTCTGCTGTTTGTGTAATAAAAATACAATTTTTTTTTATTTAATTTTTCAGAAATAAATTTTTTGGAAACCCCCAATAATATCAGACTTTATGTATTCCACAAAATAATCCACTTTATATGTGTTCATTTTTGTTTTTCAAATTTATTTTCATTTTTATTTGCCTGAAAAGCCAAAGAATATTAAAATTTGTGTATTCCACAATATACTCTCCAGTTTGTGTTTACCACAATTTCACCAATTTTTATTGTTCAAATTATTTTGATAGAATTTTTTTAAACTTTTTGTGTTTTACACCTATTGGCCATTTCACAAAATTTTTAATTTTTATCAAAATTTTCATGTAAACTCCAAAAACATAAAAATTTATGTATTCTACAATTATGAATTATATATTTAACTTTTTGTGAAAAAAATGTAATTTTTGTCTAAAATATTTTTTAAATAAAAGACAAAATATTGTAAACGGTAGAATTCGGGTAATACGATCAACAAAACAAATTATTTTTTAAGTAAACGTTTCGATTTATTAATTAAATCCTTTTCAAGACCTACAAAATTGTTACAGAAATTACAAAAAACAAAGTAAAAGATGATTTTAATTACTTATAAAGAAGGCGATAAACAATTTATTAAGACGTGTAATATCATATAACTTGACAAAAAGTTGTAGATTACATAATAGCTTTACAGTAGTTGTTGTGTAATCTACTACTTTTTGTCAAGTTATATGATGTTATAGGTCTTAATAAATTGTTCATCACCTTCTTTGTAAGTAATTAAAAACATCTTTTACTTTGTTTTTTTTATAATATCTGTAAAAATTATGTAGGTCTTGAAAAAGATTTAATTAATAAATCGAAACGTCGACTTCAAGAAGAATTTGAGATTGTTTTTTTTTTATTGTATTACCCGAATTCTACCGTTTCTGTAATAAAATTTAATTTTTCAGGAATAATTTTTTTGGAAACACCCAATATATCAGACTTTATGTATTCCACAAAACATTCCACTTTATGTCTGTTCATTTTTGTTTTTCAAATTTATTTTCATTTTTATTTGCCTGAAAAGCCGAAGAATAACAAAATTTGTGTATTCCACAATATACTCTCCACTTATATATTTAACTTTTTGTGAAAAAAATGTAATTTTTGTCTAAAATATTTTTTGAACAAAATATTGCAATCGGTAGAATTCGGGTAATACGCTCAACAAAACAATTTTTTCTTTAAGTAGACGATTTATTAATTAAATTCTTTTTAAGATATACAAAATTGTTACAGCAATTACAAAAAACAAAGTAAAAGATGATTTTAATTACTTACAAAGAAGGTGATGGACAATTGATTAAGACGTATAATATAACTTCATATAACCATTTTATATATCATATAACTTGACAAAAGTTGTAGATTACATAATAGCTTTACAGTAGTTGTTATGTAATCTACAACTTTTTGTCAAACCCCCAATAATATCAGACTTTATGTATTCCACAAAATATTGCACTTTATGTCTGTTCATTTTTGTTTTTCAACTTTATTTTCATTTTTATTTGCCTGAAAAGCCAAAGAATATCAAAATTTGTGTATTCCACAATAAACTCCATTTTGTGTTTTCCACAATTTCACAAATTTTTATTGTTCAAATTATATTGATAGAAAATTTTAAACTTTTTGTGTTTTACACCTATTGGCCATTTCACAACATTTTTAATTTTTAACAAAATTTTCATGAAAACTCCAAAAACATAAAAATTTATATATTCCACAATTATTAATTATATTTTTAACTTTTTGTGTTAATAATGTAATTTTAGTCTAAAATATTTTTTGAACAAAAAACAAAATATTGCAAACGGTAGAATTCGGATTATACGATCAACAAAACTAATTTTGCTTTAAGTAGACGTTTCGATTTATTAAATAAATCCTTTTCAAAACCTACAAAATTGTTACAGAAATTACAAAAAAAAGTGAAAGATGTTTTTAATTTCTTATAAAGAAGGTGACAATTTATTAAGACGTATAATATCATATAACTTGACAAAAAGTTGTAGATTACATAATAGCTTTACAGTAGTTGTTATCTAATCTACAACTTTTTGTCAAGTTATATGATGTTATACGTCTTAATAAATTGTTCATCAACCTTCTTTGTAAGTAATTAAAAACATCTGTTACTTTGTTTTTTTATAATTTCTGTAAAAATTGTGCAGGTATTAAAAAAGATTTAATTAATAAATCGAAACGTCGACTTAAAGAAGAATTTGATTTTTTTTTATTGTATTACCCGAATTCTACCGTTTGTGTAATAAAAATACAATTTTTTTTTAATTTAATTTTTCAGAAATATTTTTTTTAGAAACCCCCAATAATAATAAATATTCCACTTTATGTCTGTTCATTTTTGTTTTTCAAATTTATTTACATTTTTATTTGCCTGAAAAGCCGAAGAATATCAAAATTTGTGAATTCCACAATACCATGAATACTCTCCACTTTGTGTTTCCACTATTTCACCAATTTTTATTGTTCAAATTATATTGATAGAAAAATTTTAAACTTTTTGTGTTTTACACCTATTGCCCATTTCACATTTTTAATTTTTAACAAAATTTTCATGAAAACTCCAGAAACATAAAAATTTATGTATTCCACAATTATTAATTACATATTTAACTTTTTGTGAAAAAAATATAATTTTTGTCTAAAATATTTTTTGAACAAAAGACAAAATATTGGAAACGGTAGAATTCGGGTAATACGATCAACAAAACAAATTCTTCTTTAAGTAGACGTTTCGATTTATTAATTAAATCCTTTTCAAAACCTAAAAAATTGTTACAGAAATTACAAAAAACAAAGTAAAAGATGATTTTATTTACTTATAAAGAAGGCGATGAACAATTTATTAAGACGTGTATTTATTAAAACTATAACATCATATAACTTGATAAAAAGTTGTAGATTACTTAATAGCTTTACAGTAGTTGTTATGTAATCTACAACTTTTTGTCAAGTTATATGATGTTATAGTTTTAATAAATTGTTCATCACCATCTTCGTAATTAATTAAAAACATATTTTACTTTGTTTTTTTATAATTCCTGTAAAAATTGTGTAGGTCTTGAAAAAGATTAAATTAATAAATCGAAACGTCGACTTAAAGAAGAATTTGAGATTGTTTTTTTTTATTGTATTACCCGAATTTTACCGTTTGTGTAATAAAAAATACAATTTTTTTTAATTTAATTTTTCAGAAATAAACTTTTGGAAACCCCAATAATATCAGACTTTATGTATTCCACAAAATATTCCACTTTATGTCTGTTCATTTTTGTTTTTCAAATTTTTTTTCATTTTTATTTGCCTGAAAAGCCAAAGAATATCAAAATTTGTGTATTCCACAATATAATCTCCAGTTTGTGTTTTCCACAATTTCACCAATTTTTATTGTTCAAATTATATTGATAGAAAAATTTTAAACTTTTTGTGTTTTACACCTATTGCCCATTTCACAAAATTTTTAATTTTTAACAAAATTTTCATGTAAACTCCAAAAACATAAATATTTATGTATTCCACAATTACTAATTAAATATTTAACTTTTTGTGAACAAAAAATGTAATTTTTGTCTAAAAATACAAAAAAAAAAAAATTTTTTTGAACAAAAGACAAAATATTGCAAACGGTAGAATTCGGGTAATACGATCAACAAAACAAATTCTTCTTTAATAGACGTTTCGATTTATTAATTAAATCCTTTTCAAGACCTACAAAATTGTTACAGAAATTACAAAAAACAAAGTTAAAAATGCTTTTAATTACTTATAAAGAAGGTGATGAACAATTTATTAAGACGTATAATATCATATAACTTGACAAAAAGTTATAGATTACATAATAGCTTTACAGTAGTTGTTATGTAATCTATAACTTTTTGTCAAGTTATATGATGTGATTCGTCTTAATATATTGTTCATCACCTTCTTTGTAAGTAATTAAAAACATGTTATACTTTATTTTTTTATAATTTCTGTAAAAATTGTGTAGGTCTTGAAAATGATTTAATTAATAAATCGAAACGTTGACTTAAAGAAGAATTTGAGATTATTTTTTCTTGTATTACCTGAATATTCTACTGTTTGTGTAATAAAAAATACAATTTTTTTTTAATTTAATTTTTCAGAAATATTTTTTTTGGAAACCCCCAATAATATCTGACTTTATGTATTCCACAAAATATTCCACTTTATGTCTGTTCATTTTTGTTTTTCAAATTTATTTTTATTTTTATCTGCCTGAAAAGCCAAAGAAGATCAAAATTTGTGTATTCCACAATATACTCTCCACTTTGTGTTTTCTACAATTTCATCAATTTTTATTGTTCAAATTATATTGATACCAATTTTTTTAACTTTTTGTGTTTTACACCTTTTGGCTATTTCACAACATTTTTAATTTCTAACAAAATTTTCATGTAAACTACAAAAACATAAAAATTTATTTATTCCACAATTATTAATTACATATTTAACTTTTTGTGAAAAAAAATGTAATTTTTGTCTAAAATATTTTTTGAACAAAAGACAAAATATTACAAACGGTAGAATTCAGGTAATACGATCAACAAAACAAATTCTTCTTTAAGTAGAGGTTTCGATTTATTAATTAAATCCTTTTCAAAACCTACAAAATTGTTACAGAAATTACAAAAAACAAAGTAAAAGATGATTTTATTTACTTATAAAGAAAGCGATGAACAATTTATTAAGACGTGTAATATCATATAACTTGATAAACAGTTGTAGATTACTTAATAGCTTTACAGTAGTTGTTATGTAATCTACAACTTGTGAAGTTATATGATGTTATAGTTTTAATAAATTGTTCATCACCATCTTCGTAATTAATTAAAAACATATTTTACTTTGTTTTTTTATAATTCCTGTAAAAATTGTGTAGGTTTTGAAAAAGATTAAATTAATAAATCGAAACGTCGACTTAAAGAAGAATTTGAGATTGTTTTTTTTATTGTATTACCCGAATTCTACCGTTTGTGTAATAAATAATACAATTTTTTTTAATTTAATTTTTCAGAAATAAATTTTTTGGAAACCCCACTAATATCAGACTTTATGTATTCCACAAAACATTCCACTTTATGTCTGTTCATTTTTGTTTTTCAAATTTATTTACATTTTTAGTTGCTTGAAAAGCCGAAGAATATCAAAATTTGTGAATTCCACAATATACTCTCCACTTTGTGTTTCCATAATTTCACTAATTTTTATTGTTCATATTATATCGATAGAAAATTTTTTAACTTTTTGTGTTTTACACTTTTGGCCATTTCACATTTTTAATATTTAATAAAATTTTCATGAAAACTCCAAAAACATAAAAATTTATGTATTCCACAATTATTAATTATATATTTAACTTTTTATGAAAAAAATGTAATTTTTGTCGAAAATATTTTTTGAACAAAAGACAAAATATTGCAAACGGTAGAATTCGGGTAATACGATCAACAAAACCAATTCTTCTTTAAGTAGACGTTTCGATTTATTAATTAAATCCCTTTCAAAACCCACAAAATTTTTACAGAAATTGCAAAAAAACAAAGAAAAAGATGATAATTACTTATAAAGAAGGTGATGAACAATTTATTAAGATGTATAATATCATATAACTTGATAAAAAGTTGTAGATTACATAATAGCTTTGCAGTAGTTGTTATGTAATCTACAACTTTTTGTCAAGTTATATGAGGTTATACGTATTAATAAATTGTTCATCACCTTCTTTGTAAGTAATTAAAAACATCTTTTACTATTTTTTATAATTTCTGTAAAAATTGTGTAGGTCTTGAAAAAGATTTAAATAATAAATCGAAATGTCGACTTAAAGAAGAATTTGAGATTGTTTTTTTGTATTGCCCGAATTCTACCGTTTGTAGAATAAAAAATACAAAATTTTTTTGATTTAATTTTTCAGAAATAAAGTTTTGGAAACCCCCAATAATATCAGACTTTATGTATTCCACAAAACATTCCAATTTATGTCTGTTAATTTTTGTTTTTCAAATTTATTTTCATTTTTATTTGCCTGAAAATCCGAAGAATGTCAAAAGTTGTGTATTCAACAATATACTCTCCACTTTGTGTTTTACACAATTTCACCAAATTTTATTTTTCAAAAGAAAAATATATTGATAGAAAAGTTTTAAACTTTTTGTATTTTACACCTTTTCACAACATTTTTAGTTTTTAACAAAATTTTCAAGTAAACTCAAATAGCAAAAGCAAACTCTAAAAGCAAAATTTAAAAAAACATAAAAATTTATGTATTCAATAATTATTAATTATATATTTAACTTTTTGTGTTAAAAATGTAATTTTTCTCTAAAATATTTTTTGATCGAAATATTGCAAACGGTAGAATTCGGGTAATACGATCAACAAAACAAATTCTTCTTTAAGTAGACGTTTCGATTTATTAAGTAAATCCTTTTCAAGACCTACAAAATTGTTACAGAAATTACAAAAAACAAAGTTAAAAATGATTTTAATTACTTATAAAGAAGGTAATGAACAATTTATTAAGACGTATAATATCATATAACTTGACAAAAAGTTATAGATTACATAATAGCTTTACAGTAGTTGTTATGTAATCTATAACTTTTTGTCAAGTTATATGATTATATATGGTTATAGTATTATACGTCTTAATTAATTGTTCATCACCTTCTTTGTAAGTAATTAAAAACATGTTATACTTTATTTTTTTATAATTTCTGTAAAAATTGTGTAGGTCTTGAAAATGATTTAATTAATAAATCGAAACGTCGACTTAAAGAAGAATTTGAGATTATTTTTTGTTGTATTACCTGAATATTCTACTGTTTGTGTAATAAAAAAATACAATTTTTTTTTAATTTAATTTTTTAGAAATAATTTTTTTGGAAACCCCCAATAATATCAGACTTTATGTATTCCACAAAATATTCCACTTTATGTCTGTTCATTTTTATTTTTCAAATTTATTTTCATTTTTATTTGCCTGAAAAGCCAAAGAATATCAAAATTTGTGTATTCCACAATATACTCTCCACTTTGTGTTTTACACAATTTCACCAAATTTTATTTTTCAAAAGAAAAATATATTTATAGAAAAATTTTAAACTTTTTGTGTTTTACACCTTTTGACCATTTCACATTTTTAATTTTTAACAAAATTTTCAAGTAAACTCAAATAGCAAAAGCAAACTTTAAAAACTCTAAAAGCAAACTCGAAAAAACATAAAAATTTATGTATTCAACAATTATTAATTATATATTTAACTTTTTGTGTTAAAAATGTAATTTTTGTCTGCAATATTTTTTGATCGAAACATTGCAAACGGTAGAATTGTAATACGATCAAAAAAACAAATTCTTCTTTAAGTAGACGTTTCGAATTATTAATTAAATCCTTTTCAAGACCTACAAAATTGTTACAGAAATTAAAAAAAAACAATGTAAAAGATGATTTTAATTACTTATAAAGAAGGTTATGAACAATTTATTAAGACGTATAATATCATATAACTTGACAAAAAGTTGTAGATTACATAATAGCTTTACAGTAGTTGTTGTGTAATCTACAACTTTTTGTCAAGTTATATGATGTTATAGGTCTTAATAAATTGTTCATCACCTTCTTTGTAAGTAATTAAAAACATCTTTTACTTTGTTTTTTTTTATAATTTCTGTAAAAATTGTGTAAGTCTTGAAAAAGATGTAATTAATAAGTCGAAACGTCGACTTAAAGAAGAATTTGAGATTGTTTTTTTTATTGTATTACCCGAATTCTACCGTTTGTGTAATAAAAAAATACAATTTTTTTTTAATTTAATTTTTTAGAAATAATTTTTTTCGAAACCCCCAATAATATCAGACTTTATATATTCCACAAAATATTCCACTTGATGTCTGTTCATTTTTGTTTTTCAAATTTATTTTCATTTTTATTTGCCTGAAAAGCCAACGAATATCAAAATTTGTGTATTACACAATATACTCTGCACTTTGAGTTTTCTACAATTTCATTAATTTTTATTGTTCAAATTATATTGATACAAAATTTTTTAACTTTTTTTGTTTTACACCTTTTGGCTATTTCACAACATTTTTAATTTTTAACAAAATTTTCATGTAAACTTTAAAAACCTACAAATTTATGTATTCCACAATTATTAATTGTATATTTAACTTTTTGTGAAAAAATGTAATTTTTGTCTAAAATATTTCTTGAACAAAAGACAAAATATTGCAAACGGTAGAATTCGCGTAATACGATCAACAAAACAAATTCGTCTTTAAGTAGACGTTTCGATTTATTAATTAAATCCTTTTAAAAATACACAAAATTGTTACAGAATTTACAAAAAACAAAGTAAAAGATGATTTTAATTACTTATAAAGAAGGTGATGAACAATTTATTAAGACGTATAATATCATATAACTTGACAAAAAGTTGTAGATTACATAATAGCTTTACAGTAGTTGTTATGTAATCTACAACTTTTTGTCAAGTTTTATGATGGTATACGTCTTTATAAATTGTTTATCGCCTTCTTTGTAAGTAATTAAAAACATCTTTTTGTGTTTTACACCTTTTGACCATTTCAATTGTTACAGAAATTACAAAACAAAAACAAAGTAAAAGATGATTTTAATTACTTACTAAAGAAGGTTATGAACAATTTATTAAGACGTATAATATCATATAACTTGACAAAAAGTTGTAGATTACACAACAGCTTTACATTAGTTGTTATGTAATCTACAACTTTGTGTCAATTTATATGATGTTATAGGTCTTAATAAATTGTTCATCACCTTCTTTGTAAGTAATTAAAAACATTTTTTACTTTGTTTTTATTTATAATTTCTGTAAAAATTGTGTAGGTCTTGAAAAAGATTTAATTAATAAATCGAAACGTCGACTTAAAGAAGAATTTGAGATTGTTTTTTTTTATTGTATTACCCGAATTCTACCGTTTGTGTAATAAAAAATACATTTTTTTTTAAATTTAATTTTTCAGAAACATTTTTTTTGGAAACCCGCAATAATATCAGACTTTATGTATTCCACAAAATATTCCACTTTATGTCTGTTCATTTTTGTTTTTCAAATTTATTTTCATTTTTATTTGCCTGAAAAGCCAAAGAATATCGAAATTTTTGCATTCCATAATATACTCTCCACTTTGTGTTTTCCACAATTTCACCAATATTTATTGTTCAAATTATATTGATAGAAAAATTTTAAACTTTTTGTGTTTTACACCTTTTGACCATTTCACAACATTTTTAATTTTTAACAAAATCTTCATGTAAACTCCAAAAACATAAAATTTTATGTATTCCACAATTATTAATTATATATTTAACTTTTTGTGAAAAAAATGTAGTTTTTGTCTAAAATATTCTTTGAACAAAAGACAAAATATTGCAAACCGTAGAATTTGGGTAATAGATCAACAAAACAAATTCTTCTTTAAGTAGACTTTTCGATTTATTAATTAAATCCTTTTCAAGACCTACAAAATTGTTACAGAAATTACAAAAAAAAAACAAAGTAAAAGATGATTTTAATTACTTACTAAAGAAGGTTATGAACAATTTATTAAGACGTATAATATCATATAACTTGACAAAAAGTTGTAGATTACACAACAGCTTTACATTAGATTATTACCCGAATTCTACCGTTTGTGTAATAAAAAATACAATTTTTTTTAATTTAATTTTTCAGAAATAATTTTTTTGGAAACCCCCAATAATATCAGACTTTATGTATTCCACAAAATATTCCACTTTATGTCTGTTCATTTTTGTTTTTCAAATTTTTTTTCATTTTTATTTGCCTGTAAAGCCAAAGTATATCAAAATTTGTGTATTCCACAATATACTCTCCACTTTGTGTTTTCCACAATTTCACCAATTTTTATTGTTCAAATTATATTGATAGAAAAATTTTATACTTTTTGTGTTTTACACCTATTGCCCATTTCACAAAATTTTTAATTTTTAACAAAATTTTCATGTAAACTCCAAAAACATAAAAATTTATGTATTCCACAATTATTAATTAAATATTTAACTTTTTGTGAACAAAAAATGTAATTTTTGTCGAAAAATACAAAAAAAAATTTTTTTTTTAACAAAAGACAAAATATTGCAAACGGTAGAATTCGGGTAATACGATCAACAAAACAAATTCTTCTTTAAGTAGACGTTTCGATTTATTAATTAAATCCTTTTCAAGACCTACAAAATTGTTACAGAAATTACAGAAAACAAAGTAAAAGATGATTTTAATTACTTATAAAGAAGGTAATGAACAATTTATTAAAACGTATAATATCATATAACTAACAAAAAGTTGTAGATTACATAATAACCTTACAGTAGTTGTTATGTGATCTACAACTTTTTGTCAAGTTATATGATGTTATACATCTTAATAAATTGTTCATCAACCTTTTTTGTAAGTAATTAAAAACATCTTTTACTTTGCTTTTTTTTATAATTCCTGTAAAAATTGTGTAGGTCTTGATAAAGATTAAATTAATAAATCGAAACGTCGCCTTAAAGAAGAATTTGAGATTGTTTTTTTTATTGTATTACCCGATATTCTACCGTTTGTGTAATAAAAAATACAATTTTTTTTAAATTTAATTTTTCAGAAATAATTTTTTTGGAAACCCCCAAAAATAATAATAATCAGAATGTAAGTATTCCAGAAAATATTCCAAATTATGTCTGTTCATTTTTGTTTTTCAAATTTATTTTCATTTTTATTTGCCTGAAAAGCCGAAGAATATCAAAATTTGTGAAACCCCCAATAATATCAGACTTTATGTATTGCACAAAATATTCCACTTTATGTCTGTTCATTTTTATTTTTCAAATTTATTTTCATTTTTATTTGCCTGAAAAGCCAAAGAATATCAAAATTTGTGTATTCCAGAATATACTCCACTTTGTGTTTTCCACAATCTCACCAATTTTTATTGTTCAAATTATATTGATAGAAAAATTTTAAACTTTTTGTGTATTACACCTATTGGCCATTTCACAAAATTTTTAATTTTTAACAAAATCCAAAACTCCAAAAATATAAAAATTTATGTATTCCACAATTATTATTATTAATTATATATTTATTATTATTAATTATATATTTAACTTTTTGTGTTAAAAATGTAATTTTTGTCTAAAATATTTTTTGAACAAAATATTGCAACTATTCGAAACATTTAGATGTTTTCGAGAATAAACTTTAGAAGGAAAGTTCAAGGCTTTGAATTTTGGCCGCACTCCAAATTGTCTTTGTAAAGCCTATCGGTCACAAATTAATAACTTTCATATTCATCTCTAATTCTGTTTAAGCTATAAATAAATTAAAGATAATTAATTACTCATTATAAAAGCAAGATTTTTTGGCGTGGCTCTATCAATAAATCTTTATTAGTGCAGCAGCGGCAAAATTAAAACAAAAAACATAAAAAAATTCAAGCACCCTATTTTTTAGAGAGCTGGGCAAACTTTTCGGTTTTATTATTTTTAGAGCGTAGCCAAACTTAATGAAAATTTCTGAATTAATATTCCATTCCACACACTGCAAAAGGAAGACGGGGAGGAAAATAAAATAAAATTACCCAAATTATCAGCAGCGGTACTGAGGACACCGTAAAGTAGCGCGAGAACAATCCACGACGTCATCGCAAATCTTTTAAAAAATGTCTTAAAATCACAACATCACAAATATATTTTCGAAATTATATTACAGATAATTCCTATTCCACAAGTTTTTTTTTGGCTTAAAAATATTTTTTGGGGTAAATTTTTCAGCGAGCGTCGGAAAAGTTTCGCGCGTCGTTCATGTTCAAGAGGGCGCTGAAAACGCAAACGCGTGCTATTCACGATAGTCGGCGCGTCACTGCCGGTTTCAGATGCTGGATGGAAGAACAGAATGGACCGAAGCGCGAGTGCGCACGATGCCTCACGAACGAATCCCCAACTCTTGTCTATCAAAAGTTCAAATAACCCCCTCGATATATTCTAATATAAGGGTTGCTCAACATTTTTACACGCAATTAAATTTTTTTTTATCGAAAATAATTTGTTTTAAAATGCAGATTGGATGATCGTATTTCTGTCAATTTGGGGGTGTTGAAAAAGTAGAAATGAAGTTAAGCAATCGGATTAAAAAGATTTGCGTTATACAAATAAAATAAGATTAGATCCTAAATAAAGGGATGGAGCCCAACCCTTAAAAAGGCTTGAGATTCCAATAACGTTTACATTTTATTAAAAAAAGTTGCCCCGAGCAAGGATAAAAAAATTATAATAACTTTCATCCCCGCGAATGCAATGCAAATTAAAGTTGTGCACGTGCCCATGACACTTAAATTATTAAAAACACAAGTTGATTATAAAAATATGAAATGTTGAAAGTATGTAGATTCTGATGTTAGGGGTGAATGTTTCCTTTTGTGTGTGCATCCCCCGGCAACGAACTGAACTGCATCGGCGGAAATTAACGTGGTATTATCGGCCGTGGGTTTTAACCATTCCCGAGCCAACTCAAAGTCCGCTACATAATTCGATCAATAACAGCGATCGCTCCACCAAAAAACCATAAAACACCACTAAACGGTTATTTATCTCGACAACAAATCACAACAACATTCTAACACAAATATGATGCCCGAAAAAAATTTAATACTTAATTTACTATGATTTATTTTACTACCCTCCGTTTTAATCCGCACTATCGCCTTCACGGATCGAAAAAGCTGAATTTTCCATTATTTTCTTTTTTAAAACCAATCTAAACCTTTTTCACTTCGTAAAAATAATTACATTCCCGCTACTATCTGATTTTTACGCTTTGTTGCGAAAATAACAAAATATTTCAGAATGCAAAAACCGGTTTTTCTATTAACAATAATTGAAAATAAATCTGAATTTGAACAAACATTCGTACTAGTTAAAGTACAGCTCTTTGTTAGATTGTCTAGAAATCAAAAATTACTGCAGGAAATCCAGAATTGTCTGCGTCTATTTGTTTGGACCGTGTCTCACGAAAATCAAATATTCCAGTTTTAAAACAGGGCTGGTCTAATCACTTACCTGTTTCGCGTCTCCGCCACGTGTGATCGTCCTTCCGGCGCCTTTTTAAGGGAGGAAATGGGGATAATACGTAGACGGATTCCTTTAAAATTGTTGTCTTCCAGACGCTGGATGCCGCTTCAGCCCTTTGGGCTCGTGATTACACCCCTCGTTAACTTGACTTAAAACGATAAAGTTAGTAAGTAAGTTCAACTAGCCCATATTTATCGGTGTCTATTAGTGGGCTTCACACGAGACGAGATAGGGCGAGAGTTTTAAAAATTTTTGAAAATTAAAAAAAAATCGCACGCGGTCGGAAAAAGGTTTTTTTGGATATTGAATTATACAATAGACATTTTCATGTTATTACTAGTCTCAGTACATTTTCATGTCACTAACAGTACAAGATTTCTCTTCTTATGTTTATCTTTTTTATTAAATGTGTTTTAATATCCGGACAAATAAAAAACCGGAACTTGTTAAAGCGTTCTTTTCCCATTAACTTTTTCCAACTACGCAAACGGGAATCTAAATCTTATTCACGTCCTTAAAAAAATATGTTATTAAACTACAATCTGATATTTCCCTTTGTTGGCAAACCTACAAGAATATTTAAGTATTTTCTTTATTTTCACATTCATACAAAAATAGATTGTTTCTTCTATAAACTTTACAAAATTACATGAAATTTGTTTAATTTTCGTATTAAACTTGTTTAAAAGTTTAGTTAGCTTTTTTTAAGTTTAGCTTTTTAAGTTTTTTTTTAATTAATTAACCCCTTGACATACGAATATAATGCGCGTTGACGTGAAGAAAATATTTTTAAATACAGGAAATCAATGAAATACAAGAAAAAACCTTCAGCTTTCAAACACAAATTTGGATATACGTAACTAGACAAACATTTGTGTCAAATTGGTTGTAGATTAAGCAAGAAATGAGCTGATTGTCATCAAACGCATGAACAGATCTTCATAAATTATAGCTAAGAACCTCCTCGATAACGTGAGCTTTCAAAAATAAAAACCGCATCAAATTCGGTCCATTCGTTTAGGAGCTACGATTCCATAAACAGCCACATATACAGACAGACTGACAGACATACACGTCAGTAGAGTAGCTATGAGAGTTCTAGGCCAAAATCTCATAAGGATTTACATAGGGGTCTAAATTCACATTTTTGATGATATATGCAACCAACTATGCACACTTTTAAACATCTTTAAACAGCTTTCAATCAGCTTTAAACAGCTTTAAACAGCCTTCAATCAGCATTAAACAGCTTTAAACAGCTTTCAATCAAAGCTGTTTAAAGCTGTTTAAAGCTGATTGAAAGCTGTTTAAAGCTGTTTAATGCCGATTGAAAGCTGATTGAAGGCTGTTTAAAGCTGTTTAATGCTGATTGAAAGCTGTTTAAAGATGTTTAAAAGTGTGCATAGTTGGTTGCATATATCATCAAAAATGTGAATTTAGACCCCTATGTAAATCCTTATGAGATTTTGGACTAGAACTCTCATAGCTACTCTACTCACGTCAAACTTATAACACCGCTCTTTTAATGTCGGGGATTAAAAACAAATTAATTATTAACTTATTTTTATTTCGTTTCTCTAAAGCAGAGGTATCACAAAGCCGCAAACCCTTACACATATTTTATTTCTGAGTGGAAAAAAAATATTTTCAAATACAGGAAATGAATCAAATACAGGAAAGAACCTTCAGCTTTCAAACACAAATTTGGATATACGTAACTAGACAAAAATTTGTGTCAAATTGGTTGTAGATTAAGTAAGAAATGAACTAATTGTCATCAAACTCATGAACAGATCTTCATAAATTATAGCTAAGAACTTCCTCGATCACGTCAGCTTTCAAAAATAAAAACCGCATCAAATTCGGTCCAGTTGTTTAGGAACTACGATGCCATAAACAGCCACATACACGGACAGAATGACAGACATACACGTCAAACTTATAACACCGCTCTTTTATTGTCGGGGGATTAAAAACAAATTAATTATTAACTTCTTTTTATTTCGTTTCTCTAAAGCAGAGGTGTCACAAAGCCGTAAACCCTTACACATATTTTATTTCTGAGTTGAAAAAAAATATTTTCAAATACAGGAAATGAATCAAATACAGGAAAGAACCTTCAGCTTTCAAACACAAATTTGGATATACGTAACTAGATAAACATTTTTGTCAAATTGGTTGTAGATTAAGTAAGAAATGAGCTGATTGTCATCAAACGCATGAACAGATTTTCATAAATTATAGCTAATAACCTCCTCGATTACGTCAGCTTTCAAAAATAAAAACCGCATCAATTTCGGTCCATTCGTTTAGGAGCTACGATTCCATAAACAGCCACATATACAGACAGACTGACAGACATACACGTCAAACTTATAACACCGCTATTTTAGTGTCAGGGGATTGAAAACAAATTAATTATTAACTTCTTTTTATTTCGTTTCTCTAAAGCAGAGGTGTCACAAAGCCGTAAACCCTTACACATATTTTATTTCTGAGTGGAAAGAAAATATTTTCAAATACAGGAAATGAATGAAATACAGGAAAGAACCTTCAGCTTTCAAACACAAATTTGGATATACGTAACTAGATAAACATTTGTGTCAAATTGGTTGTAGATTAAGTAAGAAATGAGCTGATTGTCATCAAACGCATGAACAGATTTGCATAAATTATAGCTAAGAACCTCCACGATCACGTCAGCTTTCAAAAATAAAAACCGCATCAAATTCGGTCCATTCGTTTAGGAGCTACAATTCCATAAACAGCCACATATACAGACAGACTGACAGACATACACGTCAAACTTATAACACCGCTCTTTTAATGTCGGGGATTAAAAACAAATTAATTATTAACTTTTTTTATTTCGTTTCTCTAAAGCAGAGGTGTCACAAAGCCATAAACCCTTATACATATTTTATTTCTGAGTGAAATGAAAATATTTTCAAATACAGGAAAGGAATGAAATACAGGAAAGAACCTTCAGCTGTCAAACACAAATTTGGATATACGTAACAAGACAAACATTTGTGTCAAATTGTTTGTAGATTAAGTAAGAAATGAGCTGAATGGCATCAAACGCATGAACAGATCTTCATAAATTATAGCTAAGAACCTCCTCGATCACGTGAGCTTTCAAAAATAAAAACCGCATCAAATTCGGTCCATTCGTTTAGGAGCTACGATTCCATAAACAGCCACATATACAGACAGACTGACAGACATACACGTCAAACTTATAACACCGCTCTTTTAATGTCGGGGATTAAAAACAAATTAATTATTAACTTTTTTTTTTTTTCGTTTCTCTAAAGCAGAGGTGTCACAAAGCCGTAAACCCTTACGCATATTTTATTTCTGAGTGGAAAGAAAATATTTTCAAATACATGAAATGAATGAAATACAGGAAAAAACATTCAGCTTTCAAACACAAATTTGGATATACGTAACTAGACACACATTTTTGTCAAATTGGTTGTAGATTAAGTAAGAAATCAGCTGGTTGTCATTAAACGCATGAACAGATCTTCATAAATTATAGCTAAGAACCTCCTCGATCACGTCAGCTTTCAAAAATAAAAACCGCATCAAATTCGGTCCATTCGTTTAGGAGCTACGATTCCATAAACAGCCACATATACAGACAGACTGACAGACATACACATCAAACTTATAACACCGCTCTTTTAATGTCGGGGATTAAAAACAAATTAATTATTAACTTTTTTTTATTTCGTTTCTCTAAAGCAGAGGTGTCGCAAAGCTGTAAACCCTTATACATATTTTATTTCTGAGTGGAAAGAAAATATTTTCAAATACAGGAAATGAATGAAATACAGGAAAGAACCTTCAGCTTTCAAACAAAAAATTGGATATACGTAACTAGATAAACATTTGTGTCAAATTGGTTGTAGATTAAGTAAGAAATGAGCTGATTGTCATCAAACGCATGAACAGATCTTCATAAATTATAGCTGAGAACCACCTCGATCAGATCAGCTTTCAAAAATAAAAACCGCATCAAATTCGGTCCATTCGTTTAGGAGCTACAATTCCATAAACAGCCACATAAACAGACAGACTGACAGACATACACGTCAAACTTATAACACCGCTCTTTTAATGTCGGGGATTAAAAACAAATTAATTATTAACTTTTTTTATTTCGTTTCTCTAAAGCAGAGGTGTCACAAAGCCGTAAACCCTTATACATATTTTATTTCTGAGTGGAAAGAAAATATTTTCAAATACAGGAAATGAATGAAATACAGGAAAGAACCTTCAGCTTTCAAACACCAATTTGGATATACGTAACTAGATAAACATTTGACACAAATTGGTTGTAGATTAAGTAAGAAATGAGCTGATTGTCATCAAACGCATGAACAGATCTTCATAAATTATAGCTAACAACCTCCTCGATCACGTCAGCTTTCAAAAATAAAAACCGCATCAAATTCGGTCCATTCCTTTAGGAGCTACGATTCCATAAACAGCCACATATACAGACAGACTGACAGACATACACGTCAAACTTATAACACCGCTCTTTTAATGTCGGGGATTCAAAACAAATTAATTATTAACTTTTTGTTTATTTCGTTTCTCTAAAGCAGAGGTGTCACAAAGCCGTAAACCCTTACGCATATTTTATTTCTGAGTGGAAAGAAAATATTTTCAAATACAGGTAATGTGTGAATGAGGAAAGAATATTAAATAAATACTTTTTGTTGCTCTTGATCTAAGGTATTAAACTTGTGGCCGAAAGCTCCACGACTTCTTACAATGAGAAAAAGAGAAACAAAAAGGGACAATTTTGCTCTGAAGCCAATTTTTTTATAAACGGATTTTATAATCGGATAAACGGATTAGTTATATAAAAGGAAATTAATGTTCTTTTCTCCAAAGCCTTTTCACCTTTTTAATCTCGTCAATGTTAAGATTTTTTATCAAGGTTTACATTTATATAATTAAATCCAAGGTTAAATCAGTACTTACGTATTAACGCCACCACCGCTATATATTGGATCGAGAGTTCGCGCTGCCGCGCGTATATTGTCTTCATTTGTCTGTCCGCTTCTTCTGTGCGGAAAATAAAGTAGTTTGAGTTTTAAAAACGTTTTAATTTTGAATAAAATGTTATGTTTACTTTAAGTTATGTTATGTTTGCTATTTTAAGAGTTATCATAAAAAAATATATCAAATTTTTGGTGTAGATTGGCGACATTTAAAAATGTAGCGGTGGTGGCGTTAATATGTAAGTACCGTTAAATCTGTCGCATTAGAAGACTAGGCAATATTGCGAACAATAAACAAAATATGGTTGGTGATTTTTCCGGCGAAATATTAATTTATTGTCATTCGCTTGGTTAAGAAAACATTTCCATGAAAATGCGTTTTGAATAAAATTCCAATGACATATCAAAAACAACAATCCATTTTTAATAAACCAATTAATATTTCTACATATCTATTTGACGCGCGTGTTTATTTATTGTAAATGCTCCATTGGCAGTGAAATCTGATTTTAAGAATTTCCAAAATTTTGTTAAGGATCCTAACAAAATTCACCTTCAGTTTGCAGCAGAAACATTTTAATTTCAATGTGCGGCAGCCAAACCTGCCGATTTTTGAAATAACTATAAGAAAAAAACGGTTGCGATTTTTCTTAAATTTATTGATATCACCCGATGATCCGGGATCGATCGATCGATGCTTTTTAACGCAGATTGACATCAACGTTAAAAAGCATCGATCGATCGATCCCGGATCATCGGGTGATATCCCGATTCCTTGGCCCGTTCATTCAATCTCACCGCATGCGATTTTTTCTTGTTACCTAAAGAGCAAAGTTTTCAAAGAACGGCCCTGTACTCTTGAAGAATTGAAGGCGAGAAAGGCGTTTGATTCACCCGATCTCACCGCATGCGATTTTTTCTTTTTACCTAAAGAGCAAAGTTTTCCAAGAACGGCTCTTGAAGAATTGAAGGCGAGAAAGACGTTCGTTCACCCGATCTCACCACATGCGATTTTTTCTTGTTACCTAAAGAGCAAAGTTTTCCAAGAACGGCCCTGTACTCTTGAAGAATTGAAGGCGAGAATGGCGTTCACCCGATCTCACCGCATGCAATTTTTTGCTTGTTACCTAAAGAGCAAAGGCCCAAAAAAAACGGCCCTGTACTTTTGAAGAATTGAAAGCGAGAAAGGCGTTCGTTCACCCAATCTCACCGCATGCGATTTTTTCTTGTTACGTAAAGAGCAATGTTTTCCAAGAACGGACCTGTACTCTTGAAGATTTGAAGGCGAGAAAGGCGTTCACCCGATCTCACCGCATGCAATTTTTTTCTTGTTACCTAAAGAGCAAAGTTTTCCAAGAACGGTCCTGTACTTTTGAAGAATTGAAGGCGAGAAAGGCGTTCGTTCACCCAATCTCACCGCATGCGATTTTTTCTTGTTACCTAAAGAGCAAAGTTTTCCAAGAACGGCGCCGTACTCTTGAAGATTTGAAGGCCAGAAAGGCGTTCACCCGATCTCACCGTATGCATTTGTTCTTGTTACATGAGAGCAAAGTTTTCCAAGAACGGCCCTGTACTCTTGAAGAATTGAAGGCGAGAAAGGCGTTCGTTCACCCGATCTCACCGCATGCGATTTTTTCTTGTTACCTAAAGAGCAAAGTTTTCCAAGAACGGCCCTGTACTCTTGAAGAATTGAAGGCGAGAATCCGACAGGAAATGGAAAAAAATCCTTCATCAGATGCTCCGTGATATAATATCCTATTTTAGACATCGCCTGCAAGAATGCATCTATTGCGAAGGACGACACCTTAACCGCTTGATATACGAATAAAATGCGCGTTGACAAGTCCATATACATGCGATCTTATCAGATATACATGACGTCTTAGAAACGTCATTGTATGTCAAGGGGTTAATAATGTTATTTTTAACAAATGTTAATTGACGTAGATTAACGTGATATCAGTAAAATTAAAAAAATTGCAACCGTTTGTTTCTTACAGTAATGTAAAAAATGCAGTTTTTGCAAAAAAATGCAGAAAAATGCAAAAAATGCTGTTATTTTTAAAACTTGTAACCACATCGAATTTGTTATTAAAATTGAGATACGAATAAAATGCGCGTTGATATATACATATACATGTGATCTTATCACATATATATGAGGTCTTAGAGACGTCATTGTATGTCAAGGGGTTAATAATGTTATTTGTAACAAATGTTAATTGACGTAGATTAACATGGTATGAAAAAAAATTTAAAAATTGCAACCGTTTCTTTCTTACAGTTATTTAAAATATTTAGTTTTGGCTGCCGCACCCTGTACCTTTTAAAACTTGTAAACACATTGAATTTGTTAATAGAATTGGGATACGAATAAAATGCGCGTTGATATATACATTTACATGTCATCTTGTCACATATATATGAGGTCTTAGAGTCAAGGGATGTCAAGGGATTAATAATGTTATTTTTAGCAAATGTTAATTGACGTAGATTAACATGATCTAAATAAAAATGTAAAAATTGCAACCGTTTCTTTCTTACAGTTATTTAAAAAATGCAGTTTTGGCTGCCGCACCCTGTATTTTTTAAAACTTGTAAACACAACGAATTTGTTAATAGAATTTAGATACGGATAAAATGCGCGTTGATATATACATATACATGTGATCTTATCACATATATATGAGGTCTTAGAGACATCATTGTATGTCAAGGGGTTAATAATGTTATTTTTAACAAATGTTAATAGACATAGATTAACATGATATCAATAAAATTTTAATAATTGCAACCGTTTCTTTCTTACAGTTATTTAAAAAATGCAGTTTTGGCTGCCGCACCCTGTTTTCTTTAAAACTTGTAAACACATCGAATTTGTTAAAAAAATTGAGATACGAATAAAATACGCGTTGATATACATGCGATCTTATCACATATATATGAGGTCATATATGACTTAGACGTCATATATGACTTAGACGTCATTATGGTATCAATAAAATTGAAAAAATTGCAACCGTTTGTTTCTTACAGTTATTTAAAAAAGGCGGTTTTGGCTGCCGCATCCTGTATTTCTTTAAACTTGTAAACACATCGAATTTGTTAATAAAATTGAGATACGAATAAAATGCGCGTTGATATATGCATATACATGTGATCTTATCACATATATGTATATGACGTCTTAGAAACATAATTATATGTCAAGTGGTTAATAATGTTATTTTTAACAAATGTTAATTGACGTAGATTAACATGATATCAATAAAATTAAAAAAATTGCAACCGTTTCTTTCTTACAGTTATTTAAAAAATGCAGTTTTGGCTGCCGCACCCTGTATTTTTTAAAACTTGTAAACATATCGAATTTGTTAATAAAATTGAGATACGAATAAAATGCGCATTGATATATACATATACATGTGATCTTATCACATATATATATGAGGTATTAGAGACGTCATTGTATGTCAAGGGGTTAATAAAGTTATTTGTAACAAATGTTGATTGACGCAAATTAACATGATATCAATAAAATTTTAAAAATTGCAACCGTTTCTTTATTACAGTTCTTTAAAAAATGCAGTTTTGGCTGCCGCACCCTGTATTTTTTAAAACTTGTAAACACATCGAATTTGTTAATCAAATTGAGATACGAATAAAATGCGCGTTGATATACTTGTGATCTTATCACATGTATATGAGGTCTTAGAAACGTCATTGTATGTCAAGGGGTTAATAATGTTATTTTTAACAAATGTTAATTGACGTAGATTAACATGATATCAATAAAATTAAAAAAATTTAAACCGTTTGTTTCTTACAGTTATTTAAAAAATGCAGTTTTGGCTGCCGCACCCTGTATTTTTTAAAACTTGTAAATACATCGAATTTGTTAATAAATTTGAGATACGAATAAAATGCGCGTTGATATATACATATACATGTGCTTTTATCATATATATATATATATATATATATATATATATATATATATATATATATATATATATATATATATATATATATATATGAGGTCTTAGAGACGTCATTGTATGTCAAGGTATTAATAATGTTATTTTTAACCAATGTTAATTGACGTAGATTAACAAGATATCAATAAAATTTTAAAAATTGCAACCGTTTCTTTCTGACAGTTATTTAAAAAATGCTGTTTTGGCTGCCGCACCCTGTATTTTTTAAAACTTGTAAATACATCGAATTTGTTAATAAAATTGAGATACGAATAAAATGCGCGTTGATATATACATATACATGTGATCTTATCACATATATTTATATGACGTCATAGAAACGTCATTGTATGTCAAGGGGTTAATAATGTTATTTTTAACAAATGTTAATTGACGTAGATTAACATGATATCAATAAAATTACAAAAATTGCAACAGTTTCTTTCTTATAGTTATTTAAAAAATGCAGTTTTGGCTGCCGCACCCTGTTTTTTTTTAAATTTGTAAACATATCGAATTTGTTAATAAAATTGAGATACGAATAAAATGCGCATTGATATCTTATGTGATCTATGTGATCTTATCACATATATATGAAGTATTAGAGACGTCATTGTATGTCAAGGGGTTAATAATGTTATTTTTAACAAATGTTGATTGACGCAAATTAACATGATATCAATAAAATTTTAAAAATTGTAACCGTTTCTTTATTACAGTTCTTTAAAAAATGCAGTTTTGGCTGCCGCACCCTGTATTTTTTAAAACTTGTAAACGCATCGAATTTGTTAATCAAATTGAGATACGAATAAAATGCGCGTTGATATACATGTGATCTTATCACATATATATGAGGTCTTAGAAACGTCATTGTATGTCAAGGGGTTAATAATGTTATTTTTAAAAAATGTTAATTGACGTAGATTAACATGATATCAATAAAATAAAAAAAATTTAAACCGTTTGTTTCTTACAGTTATTTAAAAAATGCAGTTTTGGCTGCCGCACCCAGTATTTTTTAAAACTTTTAAATACATCGAATTTGTTAATAAAGTTGAGATACGAATAAAATGCGCGTTGATATATACATATACATGTGATCTTATCACATATATATGAGGTCTTAGAGACGTCATTGTATGTCAAGGTATTAATAATGTTATTTTTAGCAAATGTTAATTGACGCAGATTAACATGATATCAATAAAATTTAAAAAATTGCAACCGTTTCTTTCTTACAGATATTTCAAAAATGCAGTTTTGGCTGCCGCACCCTGTATTTTTTAAAACTTGTAAACACATCGAATTTGTTAATCAAATTGAGATACGAATAAAATGCGCGTTGATATACATGTGATCTTATCACATATATATGAGGTCTTAGAAACGTCATTGTAAGTCAAGGGGTTAATAATGTTATTTTTAACAAATGTTAAATGACGTAGATTAACATGATATCAATACAATTTTAAAAATTGCAACCGTTTCTTTCTGACAGTTATTTAAAAAATGCTGTTTTGGCTGCCGCACCCTGTATTTTTAAAAACTTGTGAACACATCGAATTTTTTAATAAAATTGAGATACGAATAAAATGCGCGTTGATATATACAAATACATGTGATCTTATCACATATATATGAGGTATTAGAGACGTCATTGTATGTCAAGGGGTTAATAATGTTATTTTTAACAAACGTTTATTGACGTAGATTAACATGATATCAATAAAATTAAAAAAATTTTAACCGTTTGTTTCTTACAGTTATTTAAAAAATGCAGTTTTGGCTGCCGCAACCTGTATTTTTTAAAACTTTTAAACACATCGAATTTGTTAATAAAATTGAGATACGAATAAAATGCGTGTTGATATATACATATACATGTGATCTTATCACATATATATGAGGTCTTAGAGACGTCATTGTATGTCAAGGTATTAATAATGTTATTTTTAACAAATGTTAATTGACGTAGATTAACATAATATCAATAAAATTTTAAAAATTGCAACCGTTTGTTTCTTACAGTTATTTCAAAAATGCAGTTTTAGCTGCCGCACCCAGTATTTTTTTAAACTTCTAAAGACATCGAATTTGTTAATAAAATTGAGATACGCATAAAATGCGCGTTGATATATGCATATACATGTGATCTTAGCACATATATATATATATATATATGAGGTATTAGAGACGTCATTGTATGTCAAGGGGTTAATAATGTTATTTGTAACAAATGTTAATTGACGCAGATTAACATGATATCAATAAAATTTTAAAAATTGCAACCGTTTCTTTATTACAGTTCTTTAAAAAATGCAGTTTTGGCTGCCGCACCCTGTATTTTTTAAAACTTGTAAATACATCGAATTTGTTAATAAAATTGAGATACGAATAAAATGCGCGTTGATATATACATATACATGTGATCTTATCACATATATATGAGGTCTTAGTGACGTCATTGTATGTCAAGGTATTAATAATGTTATTTTTAACAAATGTTAATTGACGTAGATTAACATAATATCAATAAAATTTAAAAAATTGCAACCGTTTCTTTCTTACAGTTATTTCAAAAATGCAGTTTTGGCTGCCGCACCCTGTATTTTTTTAAACTTGTAAACACATCGAATATGTTAATAAAATTGAGATACGAATAAAATGCGTGTTGATATATACATATACATGTGATCTTATCACATATATGTATATGACGTCTTAGAAACGTCATTGTATGTCAAGGGGTTAATAATGTTATTTGTAACAAATGTTAATTGAGGTAGATTAACGTGATATCAATAAAATTTTAAAAATTGCAACCGTTTCTTTATTACAGTTCTTCAAAAAAGGCAGTTTTGGCTGCCGCACCCTGTATTTTTAAAAACTTGTAAACACATCGAATTTGTTACTCAAATTGAGATACGAATAAAATGCGCGTTGATATACATGTGATCTTATCACATATATATGAGGTCTTAGAAACGTCATTGTATGTCAAGGGGTTAATAATGTTATTTTTAACAAATGTTAATTGACGTAGATTAACATGATATCAATAAAATTAAAAAAAATTTAAACCGTTTGTTTCTTACAGTTATTTAAAAAATGCAGTTTTGGCTGCCGCACCCTGTATTTTTTAAAACTTTTAAAGACATCGAATTTGATCATCAAATTGAGATACGAATAAAATGCGCGTTGATATACATGTGATCTTATCACATATATATATATATGAGGTCTTAGAAACGTCATTGTAAGTCAAGGGGTTAATAATGTTATTTTTAACAAATGTTAAATGACGTAGATTAACATGATATCAATAAAATTTTAAAAATTGCAACCGTTTCTTTCTTACAGTTATTTAAAAAATGCAGTTTTGGCTGCCGCACGCTGTATTTTTTAAAACTTGTAAACATATCGAATTTGTTAATAAAATTGAGATACGAATAAAATGCGCGTTGATATATACATATACATGAGATCTTATCACATATATATGAGGTCTTAGAGACGTCATTGTATGTCAAGGGGTTGATAATGTTATTTTTAACAAATGTTAATTGACGTAGATTAACATGATTCTAATAAAATTTTTAAAATTGCAACCGTTTCTTTCTTACAGTTATTTAAAAAATGCAGTTTTGGCTGCCGCACCCTGTATTTTTTTTACTTTGTAAACACATCGAATTTGTTAATAAAATTGAGATACGAATAAAATGTTCATTGACATGTGATACATGTGATCTTATCACATATACATGACGTCTTAGGGACGTCATTGTATGTTAAGGGGTTAACAATTTGGCGGATCTGTAATTTTTTTTTTGAAATTTTGCAACAATGAATTTAATAATTTTAATATAAATTAAAAATTTGTGAAATATCTCTTGATATTTTCAAAATGTCTTTATTTTATTATAAATAAATTTTACCTCGGCAGTAAAATATTGTTTAGTATATACAGAGGGAATTAAAACATAATTAATATAAATTTAAAATTTGTGAAATTTCATATTGATAATTATGAAGTTATAAAGTTCAATATTATTAAAAAATAATGCAATAAAACGCGCAACTAATTAGTTAAATTGACGAATAATGTTAAATTACTTTTGTGAAAAATTAATTGGAAATCCGAGTAGTTTTTTTTTTAATTTGATTTACATGTTTTTTCACTTATTTTGGACGCCCGGGATTTCCCCAACTTTCCCTCTGGAAAATAAAAAAAAACTTTTTTTATACCTCGTCCACACTTTAAAAACTCCTTTGAGATAACATAAAAAACAAAACTGAAATTGTCATTTTATTATAAAAAAAAAAAAAATATTTCGATTGTATAGTTTCTTGCTTTTTTTTTTCCTTATTTCCTTGACGTGAGAGAGAAAAATAATAATAATAAAAAAGCAATAAGTTATCTAGTTTTCGTACTTTGATGTATTAGCGAGTTTCTCTAGAGATTTCAGTAGTTAACCCGGGTTGTAGAGAAAAGATTGGTAACCCTTAAGTCTCTGGGTCTAAGCGATACCCTTTTCCAACCCCTTTTAAATTACGAAACATGTAATTAAAAACTTCATTCCCTCGCAACAATTTCACTATAGAAGAATATCTATGTTTTATGGGTGAAGTTTGTGGTTTAGTTGTCGGATATAAAATCAAATCGAGTTTCGAATTCGCTTCGTTACAATAAATTTTAAGTAAAAAAAAAGACTTACCCCGGAGAACCCGGCTTCAAAACAAATGGACAAACTAAAATAAATAATGGAGAAACTAAAATCAACTTTTGCTACTTCTGTTATTTCTCAATAAGTAATGTACAAATCGAGAGTTTGTCAAAACTATTTCAAATTTATCGCTGTCAAGCAGTGGCCGCTCATAAGGGCTGCAGTGCTGCAGCCCTCCCGCCAAAATGAAAACATTTCATAATTATAATAAACTATTCGCTTTGTATATAATTATTTTACAAAAACATATTTTTCCGTTCGTAGTATATTTATTTTTTGCGTTGTAGGCAATAGATACCTAGATAGGTGCTCTGTATTGTATGTGTGTATTGTATAATTTAGTGCGGTTATATACTCATCCGGGCTGCAGTCAGTGCAGACCGAGTCTCGCCGCGTAGTTAGTGAATTGACTTGGTTACGCCCACCCGCGATATACGTATTTGTGATATGTATATATTGTGGGCTGCAAACATTGCAGCCTGCACTATGTATTTTAGGCGTTCGTAATATATTTATATTTTGCATTGTATTCAATAAATACCTCGATATGTGAGTATGCGCTCTGTATTGTATAATTTAGTGTGGTTGTATACTCATCCGGGCTGCAGTCAGTGCAGACCGAGTCTCGCCGCGTAGTTGTTAATGTATTGACCGGGTTACTTCCACCCGCGATATACGGATTTGTAATATGTATATCGTGGCCTGCAAACATTGCAGCCCGCACTATGTATTTTAGGCATTTTATGAGTTTGATTCTAAGAACTCGAGTTTCGGCAATAGCAAAGAATCTTAAATGGACAATTAATTTGTGGACAATTGAGAAGTGGACAATTTAAAACAAAGTATTAATAAATAAGTAGTTCTTAGCTATACTCAGAATGTAAGATAGTTATTTTTGAATTTAATTATTGAATTTAGTTTTAATTAAATTTTTATAGAAATGAACGAAGCAAAAAATTCAGTTATGCATTTACAAAAGATCAACTTTGTACGACTGGAATTTAAAAAAAAAAATTGAAATTAAATCATTAGGACGGTTAACTCCAAATTTAAATATTTGTCCAGAAAATTTAATTTCAACATTTATATGAAGCATAATTGGTTAAAAGGTCAGGTTAGGTTATCTGTATGTGTAAATTTTTGTCAAAACTATTTCAAATTTATCGGCTCGGCCATAAGGGCTGCAGTGCTGCAGCCCTCCCGCCAAAATGAAAACATTTTGGCCAAAATGAAAACATTTTTTAATTATTATAAATTATTCTCTTTGTATACAATTATTTTACAAAAACATATTTTTCCATTCGTAGTATATTTATTTTTTGAATTGTAGGCAATAAATACCTCGATAAGCGCTGTGTATGTGTGTATTGTACAATTTAGTGCGGTTGTATACTCACCCGGGCTGCAGTCAGTGCAGACCGAGTCTCGCCGCGTAGTTAGTGTATTGACCTGGTTACCTCCACCCGCGATATACGTATTTGTAATATATCGTGGGCTGCAAACATTGCAGTCCGCGCTCTGTATTTTAGGCATTTTATGAGTTTGTTTCTAAGAACTCGAGTTTCGGCAATGGTAAAGAGTCTTAAGTGGACAATTAATTGGTGGAAAATTGAAAAGTGGACAATTTAAAATAAAGTATTAATAAAAAAGTAGTTCTTAGCTTTACACACAGAATGTAAGATAGTTATTTTTGAATTTAATTTTAATTAAATTTTTATAGAAATGAACGAAGCAAAAAATTCAGTTATGCATTTGCAAAAGATCAACTTTCTACGACTGGAATTTCAAGTAAAAATTGAAATTAAATCATTAGGAAGGTTAACTCCAAATTTAAATTTGTCCAGAAAATTTAGTTTCAACATTTATATGAAGCATAATTGGTTAACAGGTCAGGTTAGGTTATCTGTATGTGTCAATAAAAATTCGGGTTTTTCAACTCGTAGTGATTTGTTATTAAAAAATTTCCAGCCCTCCCATAAACATCATAAACGAGTCGCCACTGCTGTCAAGTTTGATTTACAAAGCAAGGGTTAGTCTAAATTTGAAATTGTCTATCAAAAAAGAATTAGTCAAAACAATGAAAATTAGTCAATTACTATATCAAAAAATTTAGAATTATAAATAATTGAAGTTTAAATAAATATGTAATAAAAGCAAATGTACATTTTGTGGAAGCTTTAGGCGGCTTCTTTGTATTTTATTATGACGAAGAATGTGCAATGTATGTTTCCATATTTTATTATCCACTCATTCCGCTTTATGTTTTGCGAATTTCATCATTCTATTAAATATGTATTCGTGCATTACATAATAAACCGCACTAGAATTGGTGTTCCTTTAACAGAGATACGACAAAAAGGAAAATTGTTTGGTTTTCCACTAAATTAGTATTTGTAAAATTGTGATTAGCATAATATTTTTGGTTAATCGTTGAAAATGGAAGGAAATGACAAAAAATCGAAAACCGCCTAAAACCGGTTGTTTGAAAATCTGAAATTCGAAAACCGGTTTTTAAAAAAGTTGGTTTTTGTATAAACCGGGAGTAGGGTATTATACAAAAACTGACTTTTTAAAAAACCGGTTTTCGAATTCCAGGTCTCCAAACAACCGGTTTTATCCGGTTTTCGATTCTTTGTCAAAAAAATAAGTAAAAATATTTTATGTGATTTCTTTAAAATAACAAAAAACGACATCAATATCAAAGTCAAAATAAAAAAAAAATTTAGGTTTTCGACAAAAACGAAAATAGTTTGATTTTCCACTAAATTAGTATTTGTTAAATTGTGGTTAGCATAATATGTTTGGTTAATCGTTAGAAATGGAAGGATGGGGGTGGGATTTATACAAAAACTGACTTTTGAAAAACTGGTTTTCGATTTCCAGATTTTCAAACAACCAGTTTTCGAATTTTTGTCAAAAAAATAAGTAAAAATATTTTATGTGATTTCTTTAAAATAACAAAAAACGACATTAATATCAAAGTCAAAATAAAAAGAAAAAATCTAGGTTTTCGACAAAAAGGAAAGTAGTTTGATTTTCCATTAAATTAGTATTTGTTAAATTGTGATTAGCATAATATTTTTGGTTAATCGTTGGAAATGGAAAGATGGGGTAGGGTTTATACAAAAACCGACTTTTTGGAAAACCGGTTTTCGAATTCCAGATTTTCAAACAACCGGTTTTCGAATTTTTGTCAAAAAAATAAGTAAAAATATTTTATGTAATTTATTTAAAATAACAAAAAACGACATCAATATCAAAGTCAAGATAAATAGAAAAAATTTAGGTTTTTGACAAAAAGGAAAATAGTTTGGTTTTACGCTAAATTAGTATTTGTAAAATTGTGATTAGCATAATATTTTTGGTTAATCGTTGGAAATGAAAGGATGGGGGTAGAGTTTATACAAAAACCGACTTTTTGAAAAACCGGTTTTCGATTTCCACTTTTTCAAACAACCGGTTTTAGCAGGTTTTCCAATTTTTGCCAAAAAAATAAGTACAAATATTTTATGTGATTTATTTAAAATAACAAAAAACGACATCAATATCAAAGTCAAAATAAATAGAAAAAATTTAGGTTTTCGACAGAAAGGAAAATAGTTTGGTTTTCCACTACATTAGTATTTATTAAATTGTGATTAGCATAATATATTTGGTTAATAGTTGGAAATGAAAGGATGGGGTTAGGTTTTATACAAAAACCGACTTTTTGGAAAACCGGTTTTCGAATTCCAGATTTTTAAACAACCGGTTTTAGCCGGTTTTCGAATTTTTGTCAAAAAAATAAGTACAAATATTTTATGTAATTTATTTAAAATACCAAAAAACGACAACAATATCAAAGTCAAAATAAATAGAAAAAAATTTGGTTTTCGACAAAAAGGAAAATAGTTTTGTTTCTGGTTTGAGTTTGGTTTTCCACGAAATTAGTATTTGGTAAATTCTGATTAGCATAATATTTTTGGTTAATCGTTGGAAATAGTACGGTGTAGGGTTTATACAAAAACCGACTTTTAGAAAAACCGGTTATCGAATTCCAGATTTCGAATTTTTGTCAAAAAAATAAGTTAAAATATTTTATGTGATTTATTTAAAATACCAAAAAACGAAGTGAATATCAAAGTCAAAATAAATAGAAAAAATTTAGGTTTTTGACAAAAAGGAAAATAGTTTGATTTTCCACTAAATTAGTATTTGAAAAATTGTGATTATCATAATATTTTTAGTTAATCGTTGGAAATGGAATGATGGGATAGGGTTTATACAAAAACCGACTTTTTAAATAGCCGGTTTTAGAATTCTAGATTTTCAAACAACCGGTTTTAGCCGGGATTTCGAATTTTTGTCAAAAAAATAAGTACAAATATTTTATGTAATTTATTTAAAATACCAAAAAACGACATCAATATCAAAGTCAAAATAAATAGAAAAAATTTAGGTTTTCGACAAAAAGGAAAATAGTTTGGATTTACACTAAATTAGTATGTGTTAAATTGTGATTAGCATAATATTTTTGGTTAGTCGTTGGAAATGGAAGGATGGGGGTAGGGTTTACACAAAAACCGACTTTTTGAAAAACCGGTTTTCGAATTCCAGATTTTCAAACAACCGGTTTTAGCCGGTTTTCCATTTTTTGTCAAAAAAATAAGTACAAATATTTTATGTAATTTATTTAAAATAACAAAAAACGACGTCAATATCAAAGTCAAAATAAATAGAAAAAATTTAGGTTTTCGACAAAAAGGAAAATAGTTTTGTTTTTGGTTTGAGTTTGGTTTTCCACTAAATTAGTATTTATTAAATTGTGATTAGCATAATATTTTTGGTTAATCGTTGGAAATGGAAGGATGGGGTAGGGTTTATACATCACCGACTTTTTGAAAAACCGGTTTTCGAATTCCAGATTTTCAAAAAACCGGTTTTACCCGGTTTTCGAATTTTTGTCAAAAAAATAAGTACAAATATTTTATATAATTTATTTAAAAAAACAAAAAACGACATCAATATCAAAGTCAAAATAAATAGAAAAAATTTAGGTTTTCGACAAAAAGGAAAATAGTTTTGTTTCTGGTTTGAGTTTGGTTTTCCACGAAATTAGTATTTGTTAAATTGTGATTAGCATAATATTTTTGGTTAATCGTTGGAAATGGTACGGTGTAGCGTTTATACAAAAACCGACTTTTTGAAAAACCGGTTTTCGAATTTCAGATTTTCAAACAACCGGTTTTAGCCGGTTTACGAATTTTTGTCAAAAAAATAAGCAAAAATATTTGATGTAATTTATTTAAAATAACAAAAAACGACGTCAATATCAAAGTCAAAATAAATAGAAAAAATTTAGGTTTTCGACAAAAAGGAAAATAGTTTGGATTTACACTAAATTAGTATGTGTTAAATTGTGATTAGCATAATATTTTTGGTTAGTCGTTGGAAATGGAAGGATAGGGGTAGGGTTTACACAAAAACCGACTTTTTGAAAATCCGGTTTTCGAATTCCAGATTTTCAAACAACCGGTTTTAACCGGATTTCGAATTTTTGTCAAAAAAATAAGAAAAAATATTTGATGTAATTTATTTAAAATAACAAAAAACGACGTCAATATCAAAGTCAAAATAAATAGAAAAAATTTAGGTTTTCGACAAAAAGGAAAATAGTATGGTTTTCTACTATATTAGTATTTGTTAAATTGTGATTAGCATAATATTTTTGATTAATCGTTGGAAATGGAAGGAAGGGTAGGGTAGGGTTTATAGGGAAGTAGTTATAGTAGGGAAGAAGGGGGTAGGGTTTATACAAAAACCGACTTTTATAAAAAACGGTTTTCGAATTCCAGATTTTCAAACAACCGGTTTTAGCCGGTTTTCGAAGTTTTTTCAAATAATAGGTAAAAATAATAAACCGCACTAGAATTTGTGTCCTTTTAACAGAGATACGACAAAAAGGAAAATGGTTTGGTTTTCCACTAAATCAGTATTTGGAAATTGTGATTAGCACATAATTTTTGGTTAATCGTTGGAAATGGAACGATGGGGATAGAGTTTATACGAAAACCGATATTTTGAAAAACCGGTTTTCGAATTCCAGATTTTCAAACAACCGGTTTTAACCGGATTTCGAATTTTTGTCAAAAAAATAAGTAAAAATATTTGATGTGATTTATTTAAAATAACAAAAGACGACGTCAATATCAAAGTCAAAATAAATAACTAGTCACTAATATTAAAGTCAACTAATATCAAGAAACAAAGTTTGACTAATATCAAAGTCAAAATAACACTTATTTTTTGGTTAATCGTTGGAAATGGAACGATGGGGATAGAGTTTATACGAAAACCGACTTTTTGAAAAACCGGTTTTCGAATTCCAGATTTTCAAACAACCGGTTTTAACCGGATTTCGAATTTTTGTCAAAAAAATTTGTAAAAATATTTTATGTGATTTATTTAAAATAACAAAAGACGACGTCAATATCAAAGTCAAAATAAATAGAAAAAAATTAGGATTACAAGTAGGGAAAGATAGTATGTCCTAAATGACAGAGGAATGATAGAGGAACATAGGAAATGAGGGATAAACGAGCATACATCAATATTAAGAATGAAGACGAGTTTTGCTTTTTATGGAGAATTATATCCGCGTTACACCCTGAAGATGTTAATACAGATCGCCCGGCATATTTAGCTCTGGTCGGGAAAACTTGGTCGCAAATATTGCAGCGATGAGTTGATGGGATCGTCGGTCTCTAGGGTTCTCTTGGAGGTAGAGGTTGAATTGTCGGTACTAAGGGGTTTCTTCGAGGTAGAGGGTGTATCATCGCTATTCTCGCAATGATATTTTTTCAAATGTTGCTTGTAGCTGTCCATTCTTGTCAATGTTGAATTACAGTATTTACATTTGTGGAATAATTAATTGATTTATATTATCACACATTTTCAAATGCCTCCAAAGATTATATTTTCTTGAGAAAACTTTTCTACATTGATTGCAGGAGAACATTTTGAAGCTGTCTCGATATCGACTTGTCGTGACGAGGTTTAGTTAAGAACTGATTTAGAACTCTCAGCTTGGTCTTAAATACCCGCTGGAATGTTTATTAAATTAAACGAAAAACAATCATAAGAAATTGATTAGACCGCGTTTCATAATTTATTATTTCTCCACTCGCGTGCGGCTGATAAGATAATAGGGAGTTGTTATGACTGCCAAAAATCTGTTTCAATATGTTTAACTATGACGCCTTTATATCTTTGTTTCCAGTTTTAACTTTAGATTTAGCAAGCCTATTGAGTCTAGTGACGGATTGCACATATATACTAACATAAAATAAGTCGGTTACGTTAGCATACAATGAAATGACCGAAAACGTTTTTTTTTATTTTATAAGAAGTTGTTGTGGTGAAGTTGAAACGGGATGGAAAGTTATTTAATTAGTTAATACTGTGAGACAAAGGTTTTTAGGGTAGGTGAAATATTAAAGGCTGTAATTGATTTGATTAGTTTAATGCAGTGTGTGCAGTGGTATTCGTTATTTAGTGGCGATAATTCGGCGTAAGTAAAACTTTTAATTGAACCAAATTAAATGTTATGTAAGTTTAGCTTTAGAAACGCGTCGTAAATTTCAATCATTTATTCACGAATTTAGATAAATTTGTTTCGTGGATTATTGTAGTTGTTAAAGTTTCGTGCGAGAAGAATTTCATTTTTAAATAATTAATGTGTAGCAGAGAGAATCTATTTTTTTTTATTATCATTATTTTTAGCGTTTTGTTCGGGGCAAGTTTAATTCGCGAGATTTTAGTTAAAAAACTTTTCTTTGCTTCAGCTTCCAAAGTTTTCCCTGGTAATTTTTACTTCCAACAACGATCATTCAATTGCATTTTCTTGGGAAAATATTAATTTGCAAGCGAAATAATTAATGGAAGCTCAATTTGCACTTACTTCTTTATGCAGTTTCAGAAAATCACCAAAAAGAAATTTTAATTTTTTTAAATCAAAATTAGTTCAAACTTGTTATAAGGCTAAAAAGTTTTCTCTTCGGAAATAATTTCATTGGCTTTCAAGTTTCTGTTGCTTTAGCTTTAATTTTTATATGAAATAGCGCAACGTTTTAAGAAAATGCAATTCAACTTCCGTTTTAGTTTTTAAAAATCTACAGAATCGAGAATTATTTTGTTAATTATTTTAAGAAATCTGAGTAAGAAATCTGAGTAATCTGAGAAATCTAAATATTTTTTAATGAATAAAATTCATGAGAAACTAAATTTTAGTAATAGAACAGAAAATATAACTTTATCTAAACTACATAAAGGATTAAAAAATGTTTATAAGATCAAAACACAAAGAATTATCCCACATCAGCACAGCTTTGCTTCCATGAACAATAATTTGTAATGTAAGCAAAGCTGTGCTGATGAGAGATAAATCTCGAAACGCGTCCACAGATGGCTATCCACTGAAAGACATGATATTAAAAACAATGTTATTTTTATGGTTTTTGTTGAGTGCCACGAAGATGGATTGAAAGCTGTAAAGTAACTTAACCGTAAAATAACTTTAAAATATCTGTAAAATAACAAATTTCATGTGAGATTTGTTTTGGTAGCCCGAAAAAGACTCAAAAATTGTTATAGAGCTCCGGAAAGGCTGAATATTCTTTCCGGATTTTTTATATAAATTTTGAATTTTTGATATAAATAAATTTATATATTCAGGCTGTGTTCCGTTTATTTTAAGAAAATGTTTAGTTTGCTATGTAAGAGTGGTTACAATTTTAATAGGAAATATTCAGCAAGTAAATGAGTTGTTGTTGTATAATTAATTTAGGAAGTGAATTTGAGAATAATGTGATAGTTGAGAGAAAATAAGTGGCGCATCTAGCACAGAACGATACCTAATGGTGGCTTATGGTGAAAATGTTGGCGGCGGCGAACGGAGCAAGATATTAGACGACGGCTGCGAACGTAATCTTAAGACTAGGACAATTGCCGCCTCTTGATTTATACTGACAGAAACATTGGGTAATTAAGAAAAGAAATAACTTGCCACTAATACCACATATTATTCCCTTAATCACAAAAAATGAATGTAAGTCCCAAAAGGGTGTTTGGCCCTAGTTCAATTATGTAAATAGTTAAATACAAACGGTATTAATAGTGGCGAGCAATTCCGCCATCGGCGGTTTTCAAAGCTAATATGTGGTTCGAAGCTCGCGTGGGGTGGTATACAATTTGATTTATCTAAATCACACATTGGATGTAACTCCGTTCACTATTCAATTTTTTACAAAACGCAATTCAAATCAATTCCGATCTAAATCAAATCACCCCCATCTCGTTTTTAAACCCGGTTTTAAATAAACCGGTTTTTAAAACAAATTTGTCACAATTGAAAACCGGTTTTTAAACTAAGAAAACCGGTTTCAAATTACAATGAAAAGCAAAGCAAATAAGTAGGGCTTCATACGAGAGACTCGTTTCTGATCTCTTCTTCAATCTTTGAGTCTGACACGGGACAATTTGTCACATTTGAAAGCCGGTTTTTAAACTAAGAAAGCCGGTTTCAATTTCGTAAAAATTAATTTTTACATAACTTATTTGTAGGGCTTCACACGATAGTCTCGTTTCTGATCTCGTTCCGATCAGCCGTAACATTTTCTTCATAAATTTGAACCCGAGCAACGCGAACTTGTCCGAGCCCAGAACGAGCAGTTCAAATTTGTGAAATTTGGCTGCCCGGAACGAGATCTATCGTGTAAAGCCCTACAAATAAGTTATGTAAAAATTATTTTTTACGTAATTTGAAACCGGTTTCCTTAGTTTAAAAACCGGTTTTCAAATAATGTGACAAATTGTCCCGGGGCTCTAAGGGTGAAGACGAGATCAGAAACGAGACTCTCATGTGAAGTCCTACTTATTTGTTTTGCTTTTCATTGTATGCTAACGTAACCGACTTATTTTATGTTAGTACACATATAATCCGTCACTAGACTCGATAGGTTTGCTAAATCTAAAGTGCAAAAACAAAAATACATAGGCGTCATAGTTGGTAAAAATTTCTTCTCTCAAAATTTAATGTGAAATAAAAAAGAAATTCTGGCTTCTGTCTAATGGGATTTAAAAAAAAAACACAGTGTGTTATTATATAATCTATATTTTCTTTCTCAACGTATCGTCAAAAATTCATCTTTATGAAGCATCGTCCTAGGGCTTCACACGAGAACGATATTTTTCTCGTCTCGTCTCGTCTCGTAAAAGCGAGACTAGAACGAGACGAGAACGCATGTGGCCTCACTCTCGCGAGAGCGAGAATGTATGTGGTCTCGCTCACGCGAGAGCGCATGTGGTCTCTTTCTCGCGAGACAGGAGAGTCTCGTTTCTGATCCATGTCATACGTCGGTAATATCTTGTTGACACGGCTTAGTTCCCACCTGGAGATGTGAACGCAGATGCCCCGCATATTTAGCTCTGGTCGGGAAAACTTGGTCGCAAATATCGCAACGATGAGTTGATGGGGTCGGTTGTTCTATTTTAATCTTCTTCGAGGTGGAGGGTAGATCGTCGGTCTTTAGGGTTCTCTTGGAGATAGAGGTTGAATTGTCGTAGAGTGTTGAAATAAACCGGTTTTTTAAACAAATTTGTCACAATTGAAAACCGGTTTTTAAACTAAGAAAACCGGTTTCAAATTACAATGAAAAGCAAAGCAAACAAGTAGGGCTTCATACGAGAGTCTCGTTTCTGATCTCTTCTTCAATCTTTGAGTCTGACGCGAGACAATTTGTCACATTTGAAAACCGGTTTTTAAACTAAGAAAGCCGGTTTCAATTACGTAAAAATTTATTTTTACATAACTTATTTGTTAGGCTTCACACGATAGTCTCGTTTCTGATCTCGTTCCGGGTAGACGTAACATTTTCTTCATAAATTTGAACCCGAGCAACGCGAACTTGTCCGAGCCTAGAACGAGCAGTTCAAATTTGTGAAGAAAATGTTACGGCTGCCCGGAACGAGATCTCTCGTGTGGAGCCCTACAAATAAGTTATGTAAAAATCATTTTTTACGTAATTTGAAACCGGTTTCCTTAGTTTAAAAACCGGTTTTCAAATGTGACAAATTGTCCCGGGACTCTAAGAGTGAAGACGAGATCAGAAACGAGACTCTCGTGTGAAGTCCTACTTATTTGTTTTGCTTTTCATTGTATGCTAACGTAACCGACTTATTTTATGTTAGTATATATGTGCAATCCGTCACTAGACTCGATAGGTTTGCTAAATCTAAAGTGAAAACTGGAAACAAAAATATAAAGGCGTCATAGTTGGTAAAAATTTCTTCTCTCAAAATTTAATGTGAAATAAAAAGTTCTGGCTTCTGTCTAATGGGATTTTTAAAAAAACACAGTGTGTTATTATATAATCTATATTTTCTTTCTCAACGTATCGTCAAAAATTCATCTTTGTGAAGCATCGTTCCTAGGGCCTCAGACGAGAACGATATTTTTCGCGTCTCGTCTCGTCTTGCTTTTACGAGACGAGACGAGAACGCATGTGGCCTCACTCTCGCGAGAGCAAGAATGTATGTGGTCTCGCTCACGCGAGAGCCAGAGCGCATGTGGTCTCGTTCTCGCGAGACAGGAGAGTTTCGTTTCTGATCCCGGTCATACATGGAGATGTTTCTGTGAACGCAGATGCCCCGCATATTTAGCTCTGGTCGGGAAAACTTGGTCGCAAATATCGCAGCGATGAGTTGATGGGGTCGGTTGTTCTATTTTAATCTTCTTCGAGGTGGAGGGTAGATCGTCGGTCTTTAGGGTTCTCTTGGAGATAGAGGTTGAATTGTCGGTACTTAGGGGTTTCTTCGAGGTAGACGGTGTATCATAGCTATTCTTCTTTTCACTGTCGCAATGATATTTTTTCAAATGTTGCTTGTAGCTGTCCATTCTTGTGAATGTTGAATTACAGAATTTACATTTGTGAAATAATTGATTTATATCATCATACATTGTCAAATGCCTCAAAAGATTATATTTTCTTGAGAAAACTTTTACATTGATTGCAGGAGAACATTTTGCAAGCTGTCTCGATATCGACTTGTCGTGACGAGCTTTAGTTAAGAATTGATTTAGAACTCTCAGCTTGGTCTTATATACTCGCTGGAATGTTTTTTAAATTAAACGAAAAACAATCCTAAAAATTGATTAGACCGCGCTTCGTTATATCGTTATATTTGTTGCACTCGCGTGCAGCTGGAATAATAGGGGGTTGTTATGACTGCCAAACATCCGGTAACTCTTAACCGACTACTGATAAATCAAAATCTTATTATGTTTGAATTGAAAATAGGAGCTTATTACTACGATATCTTCAAATCTGTCAGTAGCTGGAATTACACGGAAATCTTCTGTTACTCTTTATCGTCTGTATCATCAAAGAAGGTGGGATACTAACAGACTGGCAGCGGAGCATCACTGCCCCAATCTTGAAGAAGAAAGAAAGCCCTGCTGAGTGTATCTATCGCTCAATCAGACTTCTGAGCCGCGCGATGAAGATCTTCGAACGCATTCTCGACAAAAGGATTCGCGATAGCAAAACTCACAAAGAACCAAGCTGGGTTTGTGAAACATTGCGGTACAACGGATGAAATCAACGCAGAAAGGTTGCTGGTCGAGAATCATCGTGAAAAGAATAAAACACGGCATCTCGCTTTTCTAGATCGATTTTTGATCGGGTGCCTCATGATGTAATCTAGCTGGCGCTCCGAGAGCACGGAATTCTAGAACATCTTGTTAACTAGGTGCAGCTTCATCTACAAAGACCCGAGCAATTATGTTCAAGCTGCTGCAGGAGCAACCAATGATTTCAACATCATGGTAGAAGTCCACCAGGGCTCTACCTTGTCACCTCTGCTGTTAATTAATGGACACTGTCGCATCAGACCTACAACGCCAATCCCATGGACGCTTCTGTATGCTGATGATATCATGTTAGCTGCAAACAGCAAACTTGAACTCCAGCAGCAAACACAAGTGTTGAGTGACCGATTAGCTGAATATGGCCTGCGACACAATAAAAGGAAGATGGAGTATATGATTTTAGATCCCCAAGAAGTTGGGACTATCAGCGTTGATGGAGAAGATCTCCCTCGTGTAACAAAATTCAAATATCTTGGATCTACTGTCTCTGACAATGGAAGAATCATTGACGGGTTCAAGGCAAGAACGCAATGGCGTGCGACGACAGGTGTCACCTGCGACTGCCGGATGAAAGACCGGATCAAGAAAAGACCAACTTTTCTTGTGGCCCCCCAACAGCGACCCAAATGCGGCCCAATCCAATGCGGCCCATCCAATGCGGCCCAAAACAAAACCGACAATTTTTTTCATTCATTTATTTCAGACACCAAATTGTGAGTATGAGTTTGCAAATTTCGCAACGCAAGCAGTTAGTCTGTAGATATAGACTAAAATCCACCAATGATTTAGATATTGAACAACCAGACATTGTAAGAACGATAAAAGCGGAAAGGCTGAGATGGGTACCGGCCATGTAAAGAGACAGGAGCATGGACGAGTTGTTAGATTGGTATGGGAACAGGCCCAGACCGGTAGAAGACCACTAGGAAGACCGCGACTGCGGTGGAGGGACAACATAGCATCAGATCTTAGATCCCTGAATATCGTGGAAGCGGAGAAGCCAATGGTGGACAGAGTCCAATGAAGGAGAGTTATTGAGTCAGCCAAGACCCACCATGGGTTGTAAGAGCTACAAAGAGAGAGAAAGAATTATTTAGATAATAAAGATTGTGTGCGAAAATAATCTAGTCTGTCATAAATGACAGATAACATGTGTAGTTGAGTATTAGATTTAGAGTTTAGATTTAGATCAGGAGTGTCCAACTTTCGACCCAAGACCAGTTGCTATGAAAAACAAAAAAGACCTTCTCATAGTTGAAATTTTTTTGTGCGCATGTGTCAATTTCGTCATGTTTTTCTGGCACTTTTTGACAAATAACCAGTGAAAAACAAAATGTGCCCGAAAGTTATCTTTGAGTAAGAAGAGGCGGGCCTTGGTGTGATGCGCTGTCGGAGTTGGCCTGATGGTGCGGATGTGCTCTCTGAACTTCTCCATGAAAATCTGGGGGTCGATTGGAGCCTCCTCGGTGCTGAAAAATTCGCCAGGCAGGCGGAGCGGCGCGCCAAAGAGCAGCTTAGCTGGAGATGCTTGCAGCTCCTCTTTGTAGACCGTGCGGAGACCAAGGAGGACTGTAGGCAGGAGCTCAGGCCATGGAGTTGCACATGAGTGCAGCCTTCAGCGAGCGATACCAGCGTTCCACTAGACCAATCGATTGTGGATGATAAAGCGTCGTGTGGATCCGCTGGGCCCCGATCAATCGCGACACTACAGTGAAGAGTGCCTTGATCCGTGGTGACGGTTAGTGGAGTTCCAAATTTTCAGACCCACTGCGTGTAGAATGCTGAAGCGACCGTGTTTGCGTGCATGTTGCTGAGTGGTATGGCCAGAATCCATCTGCTGAATCGATCAATAATTGTTAGGCAATATCGCAGATCACCTGCTTTGGGCAGCTCAATGAGGTCCAGGTGGATGTGGTCAAATTGGTTGTTGGGCACTGCAATATGGAGCGGAGTTAGGCGATTGTGACGGCTCACTTCAGCCCCGTGGCAAGGAATACATTCTCTGGCCCAGCGGATAGCATCTCGACGGATTCCTGGCCAAACATAGCGGTCCCGGAGCATTTTCGCTGTCGATTTCCCACTCGGATGAGAAAGACCGTGGACGGCGTCAAAAGCGAGTACGGCCTAACCCGTCCGCCAGAGATGTCACACTCCACGTCTTGGCCGTCTATTTGCAGGCGCTGCAGGTTGAGCAACGTGGACTGTGGGCAGCTCCTCATCGTCAAGTTGGGCATTGGAGATGTCCTTGCACCTGATCGTCGTGAACATGCGGATGGCGTTGATGCGGGAGAGTGCATCAGCCGCAACGTTGTCTTCACCCCACCCGAAACCCGCTAAGGGAGCTCCTCACAATATATGCGGCTGTCCGGTTCTTCCAGCATATCCTTGAGGGTCGGCACTTCGTTATTCAGACTGACCACAAGCCGATCACCTATGCCTTCTCGCAGCGTCCAGAAAAGGCCTCTCCTCGCCAACTGCGTCACCTGGACTACATATTCCAGTTCACAACAGAGATAGTCCACATATCTCTGTTGTGAACTGGAAGATGTAGTCCAGGTGACGCAGTTGGCGAGGACAGGCCTTTTCTGGACGTTGCGAGAAGGCAGTGGTGATCGGCTTGTGGTCAGTCTGAATAACGAAGTGCCGGCCCTCAAGGATATGCTGGAAGCACCGGACAGCCGCGTATATTGCGAGGAGCTCCCTTAGCGGGTTTCGGCTGGAATTAGCTTGCGTGAAAAAAACCCAGCGGTCTCCAGGCACCATCTTGCAGCTGCTCCAGACCGGCTCCGATTGCATTGTCAGGGGCGTCAGTTCTCAGGCAGAGGGCTGATGACGGCGAGAGGAAAGTTGTGCGTACAGGCAGCAAGGGAATCTTCAGCGACAGGAGTCCATGGAACTGGGCGCTTGTCGTTCCGCTTGGATTCATTCAGAAAATCGGTCAGAGGTGCTTGAAGCTGGTATGCGGCACCTGGTATGCACTTCCGGTAGTAATTGACCATCCCTAGAAAACGACGCAGGTCGGCGATTGTCTCTGGCTTCGAATACGAGGCAATGGCTTGGACTCGCTCCTCTGATGTATGGTGGCTACTGGCGGTGAAAACACCTCTTCCTTTCCGAACTGACAATTCTTCGGGTTGATGGTCAGTTTATGGGTTCGCAGGATATCGAGCACAGTTGAGAGGTGCTCCCCGAGGTGCTCCCCAGAGGTGCACCCGTTGAAAGGTGTTCCTCGTGCGACCTGGAGAAAATGATCAGGTCATCAATAAAACAACCAACAAAGTTTAGGCCCCGGAGCAGGTTGTCCATATGTCGCTGGAAGGTCTGCGTCGCGTTGCGTAGGCCGGGCGGCATTCCGAGAAACTCGAAGTGAAATCTGAAGGGCGTTGTGACCGCTGCCTTCTGGATATCTGCGTAGGCGACAGGGATCTGGTGGTAGACGCGCACCAGGTCGATTGTGGAGAAGACTGAGCAGCCGATTGTGGAGAAGACGCTGGAGGATGCTGATGAATAGGATAGCGGTCTGGTGTTGTGCGGCCGTTGAGTCTCCTGTAGTCTCTGGTAGTTCGCCAAATGCCGAGCTTCTTTGTAACCATGTGGATGGGGCTGGCCCACTGATTACTGGAGGGACGGATGATGCCGTGATGCAGCAACAGGTCGAAATCCTCCTTGGCGGCCTACAGTTTCTCACCTGTGACGACGAGGTGACCATGAGGACGATCGAAAACTGCAAAGCCCGTGGTCTCAATGTAGTGAGCGACGGCATTATCAGAATTTGTGATGGGGATGGTGTTTGGCCTTGTGACGTCAACATAGCGGTTGAGCAGATCGACGTATACTTTATCCTGGTCTCTGCTGCAAGCGCCTTGGTTGATGGTGGATACCGAGTGGATGGTTGCTTCAGCAAGCTGGCCCCTGGATGTGAGCGACCAGGTCGATCGAAAACTGGAGGGCCCGTGGTCTCAATGTATTGAGCGACGGTATTGTCAGCATTTGTGACGGGGATGGTGTTGGGATGATGTGATGCAGCAACAGGTCGAAATCCTCTTTGGCGGCCTACAGTTTCTCACCTGTGACGACGAGGTGACCATGAGGACGATCGAAAACTGCAGGACCCGTGGTCTCAATGTATTGAGCGACGGCATTGTCAGCATTTGTGATAGGGATGGTGTTTGGCCTTGTGACGTCAACATAGCGGTTGAGCAGATCGACGTATACTTTATCCTGGTCACTGCTGCAAGCGCCTTGGTTGATGGTGAATACCGAGTGGATGGTAGCTTCAGCAAGCTGGCCCCTGGATGTGAGCGACCAGGTCGATCGAAAACTGGCGGGCCCGTGGGCTCAATGTATTGAGCGATGGCATTGTCAGCATTTGTGACGGGGATGGTGTTGGGATGATGTGATGCAGCAACAGGTCGAAATCCTCCTTGGCGGCCTACAGTTTCTCACCTGTGACGACGAGGTGACCATGAGGACGATCGAAAACTGCAGGGCCCGTGGTCTCAATGTAGTGAGCGACGGCATTGTCAGCATTTGTGATAGGGATGGTGTTTGGCCTTGTGACGTCAACATAGCGGTTGAGCAGATCGACGTATACTTTATCCTGGTCACTGCTGCAAGCGCCTTGGTTGATGGTGGGTACCGAGTGGATGGTTGCTTCGGCAAGCTGGCCACCGGATGTGAGCGACCAGGTCGATCGAAAACTGGAGGGCCCGTGGGCTCAATGTATTGAGCGATGGCATTGTCAGCATTTGTGACGGGGATGGTGTTTGGCCTTGTGACGTCAACATAGCGGTTGAGCAGATCGACGTATACTTCCTGGTCACTGCTACAAGCGCCTTGGTTGATGGTGGATACCGAGTGGATGGTTTCTTCAGCGATGTGAGCGACGTAAGCGGGTCGATGAGGTGCTTTCCCTTGAGGTCCAGAAGCAGTGCGTGATGGGAGAGGAAGTCTGCACCAATAATAGCCGTCTGTACATCTGCGATGACGAACGACCATTGGAATTCTCGGCGAAGGTTGAGGTTGAGCGTCTGGAGTCGCTGTCCGTAGGTGTGGATAGAGGTTCCATTCGCTGCATAGAGCTGGAAGTCAGTCCTCTGGTACTTCGTGGAGATGGCGGTCTTTGGAACCAGCGGGATCACCGAGCCGGAGTCAATCTATTCGTTGTCTTGTCGTATAGATGAAGCCTGTATTCCTTGAAGAGGCGGTCGCTGGTGCTGGAGCTGTCGCCGGCCGCTTGGACGGTATACAGCGTTGTTAGTTTCCCAATGGCTGTCGGGAGTTATATGAGCATGGAGACTCACAGTTTCGGGCGTTATCACCAAACCGCTGGTGGTAAAAGCACGACGCGCCCGTGGACGTGGAGCGATTACGGGAGCGTGATCTTCTACGATTGCGTTCACCCTCCTGGAAGTGGTTCACAATGTTCGTATTCAGAGAGACCAACTCAGCAATTGCCTGCTTGAGGGTGGCGATCTCCCTGGCGAGATCTAGGGCTTCGGGCTGCAGACGATGAGGCGATTTGGACCTGGCGCGAGTGTGATCCGCTGCCATGACAGTCGGTGGGAATGGCGGACTGAGCGTGGGCGGTAACATCACCGGGGTTTCTGTGTACTGGACAGACATGCCGGGTTTCTGCAATTGTTGGTCGCTGGATTTCCTTGTCGGAGAGCGCTGGAGTGGCATCGGCAACGGAAGATAAACTTAATTTCGTACTTACGGCACTGGACACGTGTTTCGCTAGGTCGAAGATTTGCGGCTGGAATTTAATTCGGATACATCACGTCGGGTCGTTACCAGTCACCAGTTATAGGAAAATCAATTTCCGCAACAAATTAATAATAAATCATGGATTACATAAACAGCAATATTTATTAACTACTAACATACAATGTTTGCAAGTGGCAAGGGTTTCTTTTGCAGCGAGTCACCCAACTACCCGCCTCGGTGGTCGGCGGAATAAGGGCTGAGTCTTCGTCCGGTTTTTCCCTCCTGGCTGTTGGTGGCGAGTTCGTCCGCACGCTCGGAGTGCGAGTTAGTGGCGGAAAGTTGAACTCGCCGTGGTGGTGTCGCCACAGCCACTCTCCCTCCCAGTGACTCGCTTGGGAGGAGTAGGGAACGAGACTTTCTTGGTGTTGGTGCGCGGAACCCGTGCGTACGTTCGGAGCGGACGGTCCATAGATGAGGGAATGGGAGGTGGTACTATACACTGAGAGAAGGAGAAAGAAAGAGAGAGCGAGCGGTATAGAAATATACACTGAGAGAAAGAGATAGGCGTATAACGTAACGTTTTCTGCCGAATCACTCCAACCGAGACCTCTCTAAAGCAACTTCGTTTCAATAAGTGCGAAATGATAAAACAAGGAAATTGGACATAATCCACGATAATCAATTTCAACCGTGAACTCTTGTTAAAATTGTGTTCTTCATAGATAATTTTTGTTAGTTAATTCCATTTAAGAAATATCTCTTGATATTTTCAAAACGTTTATTTTGTTATAAATGAATTTCACCTCGGCAATAAAATATTATTTAATATATGCAGAGGGAATTAAAACATAATTTTATTTATATTTTGTTTGCTGTGTGAGATCCGCGAGTTTGGATTAAAACAAGGAAAATATGAAACGTTTCCATTCCGTTGCGTTTCCTCTCGCCCATTCTGGCGATGATTTCGCTTTGCGATTTAATTTCTCCGCCAAAAAGAAGATACGGATTTCATTCGCAAATAACATCTCGACCTTAAACCGTTTTCGATTTAAAAATGAAATAAATTCGAACTCAACTCTCATACAATTTCCGAAACGTAACGATATTGATTAATTACAATCAATCGAATTAATTAAACATGAAATTGTAAGAATTATAAATATTTACTAATTTACTAAGAATTTTTAAATATTTACTAACTTTTCTGACTAATTCTAAACGTTAGATCAAACAATACAACGTTTATAAACAAGTAAATATAAATATTTACAAAAGGTATGCATTGGAATAGGTTGCTTTATTGATGTGTACGAAATAATCAGTTAGTTCTCGAGCACAGGCTGGAGAGTGAGTGTCAAAACGAACGCCGTGTGTTGTGCTTAAGTTATTATTGATTGTGATTAAGTGCACCGTTATTTGTATTTACACAGGTTAGTCATTATATAATCCGTTTTTGTTTTGTAATAATAAACTGATTTTGGTTTCTCTACTTAACGCATTTAAAGTGATAATAAATTCCATGCAACTCTGATACAATATACAACGATTTTGATTAATTACAATCATTGAATTAATTAAGCATGAAATTATAACGAAGAATTTTAAATATTTACTAACTTTTCTGACTAATTTTTTAACGTTAGATCAAACAATCAAACGTTTATTTATTTTACACTTTTAATTATATCAATTTTACATAAGCGATTACATCACTACAACTTTTGTCATGTTAGGCTATGTTAGGTTTTCTTATTTTAAAATAAAATAGAATCTTGAACGAGCCATCAAAACAGCAAGAGATTTTATGTACGATATGTGCTATACATAGCTATTCTAAACTTCAACTAAATTATGTTAGATATATTGGAATATATTTTGTTGGTTTAGGTTATGTTAGTTTAGGTTAGGATATGATTTTTTTGTGTTATATAACAGTATCATATAGTTTATAAGGTATTTTATGGGTTGAAAACTCATATATACGTCAGTGCCGAGCTTAGACAGACAAGAGTAAACAGATAAGACTAGGTGGACAAGACTAGACAGACAAGACTGGACAGACAAGACTAGACAGACAAGACCAGACAGACAAGACTAGACAGACAAGACTAGACAGACGAGACTAGACAGACAAGACTAGACAGACAAGACTAGACAGACAAGACTAGACAGACAATACTAGAAAGACAAGACTAGATGGACAAGACTAGACGGACAAGACTAGACGGACAAGACTAGACGGACAAAACTAGACAGACAATACTAGACAGACAAGACTAGACAGACAAGACTAGACAGACAAGACTAGACAGACAAGACTGGACAGACAAGACTAGACAAACAAGACTAGACAGACAAGACTAGACAGACAAGACTAGACAGACAAGACTAGACAGACAATACTAGAAAGACAAGACTAGATGGACAAGACTAGACGGACAAGACTAGACGGACAAGACTAGACGGACAAGACTAGACCGACAAGACTAGGCAGACAAGACTCCCCTGACAAGCTCAGCTCTGCCGAGCTTAGACAAGACTTAAGACTTAGACAAGACTGGACAGACAACACTGGACAGACAACACTGGACAGACAAGACTGGAGAGACAAGATTGGACAGACAAGACTCCCCTGACAAGGTCGGCTCTGCCGAGCTTACACAAGACTTAAGAGTTAGACAAGACTGGACAGAGAAGACTGGACAGACCAGAGTGGACAGACAAGACTGGACAGACAAGACTAGACAGACAAGACTCTACAGACAAGACTGGACAGACAAGACCCCCCTGACAAGCTCGGCTCTGCCGAGCTTAGACTAGACTTAAGACTTGGACAAGACTGGACAGATAAGACTAGACACACAAGACTGGACAGACAAGACTGGACAGACAAGATTGGACAGCCAAGACTCCCGTGACAAGCTCGGCTCTGCCGGGCTTGGACAAGACTTAAGACTTAGACAAGATTGGACAGACAAGACTAGACAAACAAGACTGGACAGACAACACTTGACAGACAAGACTGGACACACAAGACTGGACAGACAAGACTGGACAGACAAGACTGGACAGACAAGACGGGACAGATAAGACTGGACAGACAAGACTGGACAGACAAGACTGACAGACAAGACTGGACAGACAAGACTGTACAGACAAGACTGTACAGACAAGACTGTACAGACAAGATTGGACAGCCAAGACTAGACAAACAAGACTGGACAGACAACACTTGACAGACAAGACTGGACACGCAAGACTGGACAGACAAGACTGGACAGACAAGACTGGACAGACAAGACTGGACAGACAAGACGGGACAGATAAGACTGGACAGACAAGACTGGACAGACAAGACTGTACCGACAAGACTGGACAGACTAGACTGGACAGACAAGACTGGACAAACAAGACTGGACAAACAAGACTGGACAGACAAGACCGGACAGACAAGACTGGACAAACAAGACTGGACAGACAAGACTGGACAGACAAGACTGGACAGACAAGACTGGACAGACAAGACTCCCCTGACACGACTGGACAGACAAGACTGGACAGACAAGACTGGACAGACAAGACTGGACAGACAAGACTGGACAGACAAGACTGTACAGACAAGACGGAAGAGGAAAGACTGGACAGCCAAGACTGCCCTGACAAGCTCGACTCTGCCGAGCTTAGACAAGACTTAAGACTTAGACAAGACTTAAGACTTAGACAAGACTGGACAGACAAGACTGTACAAACAAGACTGGACAGACAAGACTGAACAGACAAGACTGGACAAACAGGACTAGACAGACAAAACTGGACAGACAAGACTGGACAGACAAGACTGGACAGACAAGACTGGACAAACCAGACTGGACAGACAAGACTGGACAAACAAGACTGGACAAACAAGACTAGACAGACAAGACTGGACAGACAAGACTGGACAGACAAGACTGGACAAACAAGACTGGACAGACAAGACTGGACAGACAAGACTGGACAAACAAGACTGGACAGACAAGACTGGACAGACAAGACTGGACAGACAAGACTGGAGAAACAAGACTGGACAAACAAGACTGGACAGACAAGACTGGACAGACAAGACTGGACAAACAAGACTGGACAGACAAGACTGGACAGACAAGACTGGACAGACAAGACTGGACAGACAAGACTGGACAAACAAGACTAGACAGACAAGAATGGACAGACAAGACTGGACAGACAAGATTGGACAGCCAAGACTCCCGTGACAAGCTCGGCTCTGCCGGGCTTGGACAAGACTTAAGACTTAGACAAGATTGGACAGACAAGACTAGACAAACAAGACTGGACAGACAACACTTGACAGACAAGACTGGACACACAAGACTGGACAGACAAGACTGGACAGACAAGACTGGACAGACAAGACGGGACAGATAAGACTGGACAGACAAGACTGGACAGACAAGACTGGACAGACAAGACTGGACAGACAAGACTGGACAGACAAGACTGGACAGACAAGACTGTACAGACAAGACTGTACAGACAAGACTGTACAGACAAGATTGGACAGCCAAGACTAGACAAACAAGACTGGACAGACAACACTTGACAGACAAGACTGGACACACAAGACTGGACAGACAAGACTGGACAGACAAGACTGGACAGACAAGACTGGACAGACAAGACGGGACAGATAAGACTGGACAGACAAGACTGGACAGACAAGACTGTACCGACAAGACTGGACAGACTAGACTGGACAGACAAGACTGGACAAGCAAGACTGGACAAACAAGACTGGACAGACAAGACCGGACAGACAAGACTGGACAAACAAGACTGGACAGACAAGACTGGACAGACAAGACTGGACAGACAAGACTGGACAGACAAGACTCCCCTGACACGACTGGACAGACAAGACTGGACAGACAAGACTGGACAGACAAGACTGGACAGACAAGACTGTACAGACAAGACGGAAGAGGAAAGACTGGACAGCCAAGACTGCCCTGACAAGCTCGACTCTGCCGAGCTTAGACAAGACTTAAGACTTAGACAAGACTTAAGACTTAGACAAGACTGGACAAACAAGACTGTACAAACAAGACTGGACAGACAAGACTGAACAGACAAGACTGGACAAACAGGACTAGACAGACAAAACTGGACAGACAAGACTGGACAAACCAGACTGGACAGACAAGACTGGACAAACAAGACTGGACAAACAAGACTAGACAGACAAGACTGGACAGACAAGACTGGACAGACAAGACTGGACAAACAAGACTGGACAGACAAGACTGGACAGACAAGACTGGACAAACAAGACTGGACAGACAAGACTGGACAGACAAGACTGGACAGACTAGACTGGAGAAACAAGACTGGACAAACAAGACTGGACAGACAAGACTGGACAGACAAGACTGGACAAACAAGACTGGACAGACAAGACTGGACAGACAAGACTGGACAGACAAGACTGGACAGACAAGACTGGACAAACAAGACTAGACAGACAAGACTGGACAGACAAGACTGGACAGACAAGACTGGACAAACAAGACTGGACAGACAAGACTGGACAGACAAGACTGGACAAACAAGACTGGACAGACAAGACTAGACAGACAAGACTGGACAGACAAGACTGGACAGACAAGACTGGACAGACAAGACTGGACAGACAAGACTGGACAGACAAGACTGGACAAACAAGACTAGACAGAAAAAACTGGACAGACAAGACTGGACAGACAAGACGGGACAAACCAGACTGGACAGACAACACTGGACAGACAAGACTGGACAAACAAGACTAGACAGACAAGACTGGACAGACAAGACTGGACAGACAAGACTGGACAAACAAGACTGGACAGACAAGACTGGACAGACAAGACTGGACAAACAAGACTGGACAAACAAGACTGGACAGACAAGACTGGACAGACTAGACTGGACAGACAAGAATAGACAGACAAGACTAGACAGACAAGACTGGACAAACAAGACTAGACAGACAAAACTGGAAAGACAAGACTGGACAGACAAGACTGGACAAACCAGACTGGACAGACAAGATCGGACAGACAAGACTGGACAAACAAGACTAGACAGACAAGACTGGACAGACAAGACTGGACAGACAAGACTGGACAAACAAGACTGGACAGACAAGACTGGACAGACAAGACTGGACAGACAAGACTAGACAGACAACACTGGACAGACAAGACCGGACAGACAAGACTGGACAAACAAGACTGGACAGACAAGACTGGAGAGACAAGACTGGACTGACAAGACTGGACAGACAAGAATCTACAGACAAGACGGAACAGACAAGACTGGACAGCCAAGACTGCCCTGACAAGCTCGACTCTGCCGAGCTTAGACAAGACTTAAGACTTAGACAAGACTTAAGACTTAGACAAGAATGAACAGACAAGACTGTACCAACAAGACTGGACAGACAAGACTGGACAGACAAGACTGGACAGACAAGACTGGACAGACAAGACTGGACAGACAAGACTGTACAGACAAGACTGGACAAACAAGACTGGACAGGCAAGACTGGACAGACAAGACTGGACAAACAAGACTGGACAGACAAGACTGGACAGACAAGACTGGACAGACAAGACTGGACAAACAAGACTGGACATACAAGACTGGACAGACAAGACTGAACAAACAAAACTGGACAGACAAGACTGGACAGACAAAACTGGACAAACAAGACTAGACAGACAAGACTGGACAGACAAGACTGGACAGACAAGACTAGACAGACAAGACTAGACAGACAAGACTGGACAGACAAGTCTGGACAGACAAGAGTGGACAGACAAGACTGGACAGGCAAGACTAGACAGACAAGACTGTACAGACATGACTGGACAGGCAAGACCCCTGACAAGCTCGGCTCTGCCGAGCTTAGATAAAACTTAAGACTTAAACAATACTAGACAGACAAGACTAGACAGACAAGACTGGACAGACAAGACTAGACAGACAAGACTGGACAGACAAGACTAGTCTTGTCTGTCTAGTCTTGTCTGTCTAGTCTTGTCTGTCTAGTCTTCTCTGTCTAGTCTTGTCTGTCTAGTCTTGTCTGTCTAGTCTGGTCTGTCTAGCCTTGTCTGTCTAGCCTTGTCTGTCTAGTCTTGTCTGTCTAGTCTTGTCTGTCTAGTCTTGCCTGTCTAGTCTTGTCTGTCTAGCCTTGTCTGTCTAGCCTTGTCTGTCTAGTCTTGTCTGTCTAGTCTTGTCTGTCTAGTCTTGTCTGTCTAGTCTTGTCTGTCTAGTCTTGTCTGTCTAGCCTTGTCTGTCTAGTCTTGTCTGTCTAGTCTTGTCTGTCTAGTCTTGTCTGTCTAGTCTTGTCTGTCTAGTCTTGTCTGTCTAGTCTTGTCTGTCTAGTCTTGTCTGTCTAGTCTTGTCTGTCTAGTCTTGTCTGTCTAGTCTTGTCTGTCTAGTCTTGTCTGTCTAGTCTTGTCTGTCTAGTCTTGTCTGTCTAGTCTTGTCTGTCTAGTCTTGTCTGTCTAGTCTTGTCTGTCTAGTCTTGTCTGTCTAGTCTTGTCTGTCTAGTCTTGTCTGTCTAGTCTTGTCTGTCTAGTCTTGTCTGTCTAGTCTTGTCTGTCTAGTCTTGTCTGTCTAGTCTTGTCTGTCTAGTCTTGTCTGTCTAGTCTTGTCTGTCTAGTCTTGTCTGTCTAGTCTTGTCTGTCTAGTCTTGTCTGTCTAGTCTTGTCTGTCTAGTCTTGTCTGTCTAGTCTTGTCTGTCTAGTCTTGTCTGTCTAGTCTTGTCTGTCTAGTCTTGTCTGTCTAGTCTTGTCTGTCTAGTCTTGTCTGTCTAGTCTTGTCTGTCTAGTCTTGTCTGTCTAGTCTTGTCTGTCTAGTCTTGTCTGTCTAGTCTTGTCTGTCTAGTCTTGTCTGTCTAGTCTTGTCTGTCTAGTCTTGTCTGTCTAGTCTTGTCTGTCTAGTCTTGTCTGTCTAGTCTTGTCTGTCTAGTCTTGTCTGTCTAGTCTTGTCTGTCTAGTCTTGTCTGTCTAGTCTTGTCTGTCTAGTCTTGTCTGTCTAGTCTTGTCTGTCTAGTCTTGTCTGTCTAGTCTTGTCTGTCTAGTCTTGTCTGTCTAGTCTTGTCTGTCTAGTCTTGTCTGTCTAGTCTTGTCTGTCTAGTCTTGTCTGTCTAGTCTTGTCTGTCTAGTCTTGTCTGTCTAGTCTTGTCTGTCTAGTCTTGTCTGTCTAGTCTTGTCTGTCTAGTCTTGTCTGTCTAGTCTTGTCTGTCTAGTCTTGTCTGTCTAGTCTTGTCTGCCTAGTCTTGTCTGTCTAGTCTTGTCTGTCTAGTCTTGTCTGTCTAGTCTTGTCTGTCTAGTCTTGTCTGTCTAGTCTTGTCTGTCTAGTCTTGTCTGTCTAGTCTTGTCTGTCTAGTCTTGTCTGTCTAGTCTTGTCTGTCTAGTCTTGTCTGTCTAGTCTTGTCTGTCTAGTCTTGTCTGTCTAGTCTTGTCTGTCTAGTCTTGTCTGTCTAGTCTTGTCTGTCTAGTCTTGTCTGTCTAGTCTTGTCTGTCTAGTCTTGTCTGTCTAGTCTTGTCTGTCTAGTCTTGTCTGTCTAGTCTTGTCTGTCTAGTCTTGTCTGTCTAGTCTTGTCTGTCTAGTCTTGTCTGTCTAGTCTTGTCTGTCTAGTCTTGTCTGTCTAGTCTTGTCTGTCTAGTCTTGTCTGTCTAGTCTTGTCTGTCTAGTCTTGTCTGTCTAGTCTTGTCTGTCTAGTCTTGTCTGTCTAGTCTTGTCTGTCTAGTCTTGTCTGTCTAGTCTTGTCTGTCTAGTCTTGTCTGTCTAGTCTTGTCTGTCTAGTCTTGTCTGTCTAGTCTTGTCTGTCTAGTCTTGTCTGTCTAGTCTTGTCTGTCTAGTCTTGTCTGTCTAGTCTTGTCTGTCTAGTCTTGTCTGTCTAGTCTTGTCTGTCTAGTCTTGTCTGTCTAGTCTTGTCTGTCTAGTCTTGTCTGTCTAGTCTTGTCTGTCTAGTCTTGTCTGTCTAGTCTTGTCTGTCTAGTCTTGTCTGTCTAGTCTTGTCTGTCTAGTCTTGTCTGTCTAGTCTTGTCTGTCTAGTCTTGTCTATCTAGTCTTGTCTGTCTAGTCTTGTCTGTCTAGTCTTGTCTGTCTAGTCTTGTCTGTCTAGTCTTGTCTGTCTAGTCTTGTCTGTCTAGTCTTGTCTGTCTAGTCTTGTCTGTCTAGTCTTGTCTGTCTAGTCTTGTCTGTCTAGTCTTGTCTATCTAGTCTTGTCTGTCTAGTCTTGTCTGTCTAGTCTTGTCTGTCTAGTCTTGTCTGTCTAGTCTTGTCTGTCTAGTCTTGTCTGTCTAGTCTTGTCTGTCTAGTCTTGTCTGTCTAGTATTGTCTGGCTAGTCTTGTCTGTCTAGTCTTGTCTGTCTAGTCTTGTCTGTCTAGCCTTGTCTGTCTAGCCTTGTCTGTCTAGTCTTGTCTGTCTAGTCTTGTCTGTCTAGTCTTGTCTGTCTAGTCTTGTCTGTCTAGGCTTGTCTGTCTAGTCTTGTCTGTCTAGCCTTGTCTGTCTAGTCTTGTCTGTCTAGTCTTGTCTGTCTAGTCTTGTCTGTCTAGTCTTGTTTGTCTAGTATTGTCTGTCTAGTCTTGTCTGTCTAGTCTTGTCTGTCTAGTCTTGTCTGTCTAGTCTTGTCTGTCTAGTCTTGTCTGTCTAGTCTTGTCTGTCTAGTCTTGTCTGTCTAGTCTTGTCTATCTAGTCTTGTCTGTCTAGTCTTGTCTGTCTAGTCTTGTCTGTCTAGTCTTGTCTGTCTAGTCTTGTCTGTCTAAGCTCGGCAGAGCCGAGCTTGCCAGGGGAGTCTTGTCTGTCCAGTCTTGTCTGTCCAGTCTGTCTAGTCTTGTCTAAGTCTTAAGTCTTGTAATTAAATAATTATAAATATTGATGTCAATGTCTTATAGTTAAATAATTGAAACTCATATATGATGATGAGTTTTGTTTTGGAAAATGCTAATAGGAATTTGAAAACTAGTGGATTTTTTTAAGGATTTTTCTCACAGATGCAACTATTGGAAAATCCTTCATTGGAAAATCTCTTGGTACTAACGTATTAACGCCACCACCGCTACTTCTTTAAATGCCGCCAATCTACACAGAAATTTTTTCTGATAAATCATAAAATAAAACATTTTATTAAACCCTTAACCACCTGCCATACGTCTCAGGTGAGAAAATTACTGCTACTTTGGGTCTGAGAGACGTATGTCAGGTGGTTAGGTGTTAAAATTAAAACATTTTTAAAACTCAAAATACTTTATTTTTTTAACCCCGGCTAGATTAGGTTACTCTCGATCCAATATATAGCGGTGGTGGCGTTAATACGTAAGTACCAATCTCTTATTTTATATCGGTTTCATTTGTGATTTTTGCGGAATTTTCGGCGAAAATTTCTCGTTTTGTTTAAAGTAATAAATAATTTATGAACAGTATATTTATATAATTCGTATAATGAATAAGATATTTGTAAACGCTGTGGAATATTTGAGCAGAAATGTTCGAAGCTAAATTTAAAGGAATTTGAATGAATGGAATTACAATAAAATAAGATTATTATCAAAATGATAAATGTATTTATTGTGATTTGCTGTGCTATCTAAGATCCGGGGAATGAGTAGAAAACGGGAGAGATATTTGGTTAGTGAAATCCTATCAGTGAGTGGCGTTGTTATATGATTTATGTGAAGCTTAATGACCCTGAGAAAGAGACGGCGAACTTATCCTGTTAGTCTCGTACAGTTTTCACGCCGGTTTGTAAACTAGAAAATGTACGCATTGTCCCGTTGTAATCCCGGAGACGACGAAATATTGGGTGACCTTTGTAAGATGGACTCGGCCAACCGGAGGATATGAGTTCTTACAATAATACTCCACTCCATTGATTTTTCCCTTTTATATTATGTTATAGGTCTATAGCTGTATATTCCTCTATACATTGCTTAACCAATAGCTAAACCTAACACAGATTTATTTTATAATTCTAAATTATTTTCTTTTTCTACAAACAAACAATTGGATTGAATTAATTAGAATTTTGTGCAATGAATATTTTGGTGAATTTCTGAGACTATGCCTGAGAATCGAAATTGATTTTCGGCTGGTTCCGTTTATCCTCTAACCGACATACTATACATTCCAGATTTTGAAACTGGAGCCTTATTACAAAGGAGCTTGACTCGAGGAAAAGGAAAGGCGCTTTGCTATTGTTTTCTGCATAATTTAATAATTTAATAACATAATAACGTTGTTCTACCCCCGAAAACGCACACACCTTTCACCACTCCACAAGACTATAATATTACCAACATAACAAAACAAATTCAAATTAAATCTTAAATGTTTTATTTGTCATCCCTAACTCTTTACCTCAATCTTCTCAAGGTCTTATCTTCTCAAGAGTAAACTGATAAAACTAAGTTTACCTACTCAAAACTACAAAGACAAGTTTAATAAGATATTTGTGTAGTTGTAATAATGACTGTGTCAGTTTGAATGTGATCGTTATTTTATTTTTCTATTTTGCGTCTGTAATGCACTCATAACAGCACTCATATGCGTGCGGTTATGGCTCGCCGAGTGATATACATGGACGCGTGCTGAAAAATCCCGCTTATTGAACTCGTTCTTTAATATACTATTTTCTATTTTGCGTCTATAATCAAGTCATTAAAGCACTCGTATGGATTCGTTAATGGCACGCCGAGTGCGACAATTTTATATCGGCGATTTTTTTGTTTAAAAATGGCATAAAAGGGCGCAAAATAGAAGATATACTATAAAAAACTCGTTCGCAAGGCGTTTTTCAGCACTTGTCCTTTTAAAAACTCCTCGCTATGCTCGTCGTTTTCCAAACTTGGACGCGTACTGTAAAATCGCGCTTACCGAACTCGTCCTTTAATATTCTGTTTCATGCGTTCTATTTTTCGGGTGATATTTAGGTTCAATCATAAAATCGGTTTTCATTATTTAGTTGCAACCCCTAATGTCGGGGTAAGACAAATGGTTTAAATGGTAGTAAAATTTCAGACAAGTTGTAACATTTCAGACAAGTTTACTTAACTTCCCTTAGTTTGTTACACGAAAAAAAATTTAATTATATTCACAAGGGGGCCCTGTCAACTCGTCATCACCGATTTGGCCCAAATTTACAGTAGAACTAGGGCTTGACTATAAATAAAAGTGACGCAAGCGGGAGGGCCAGATGGCCAAGCGTTAAAAAAACGATCCAAGCTGACAACTCATAAGCCCGCTATGTTAGCATAAATTTCAATGCGCAGCGCTAAGAGCTCGGGTTCATAGTACAAGCATCGCTGGTTCGATTCCCCGTTATCACGCTTTTTTTTTAAATAAATATTAATACTAATAAAATAATGAAATTGACAAATTAATAATTACAATTAAAAAGTTAAACAATTATAAATAACAATAATAATAATAGAAAATCATTTTAAAAACTGTAAATAAAAAAAAATGCGTCCCCACGTGGAATCGAACCTGCGATCGTCGTACTATGAACCCGAGCTTTTACCGCTGCGCTGAACGGCCATTAAAATTTATGCTAACATAGCGAGCTTATATTCGTTATTTTTTTTAACGCTTGGCCATCTGGCTCTCCCGCTTGCGTCACTTTCATTTATAGTCAAGCCCTACATACACAGTAAATTTGGGCCAAATCGGTGATGACGAGTTGACCCCCTTGTCAGTTATTTTTAAATAAAATGAAAGAACGTTAAAAAAGCTTGTATTTTTAATTTGTTAATAGAAAAGTGAATAAAATTAACTTTTAAGGGGTGTGAAGTTAGTGAGAATAATTGTTGGTTTCACTTTGAAGCAGTGAAGCTATACCAAACAAGGGACGAGTTAAAAGAAAACACCTTGTAATAGTAATCATCCTGAGATGGGTGTAATAAATTACGTTTCATCTTGTTTAAACGATGTGTTTCCAACATATTTTGGGCTTTGTAATAGTTGACGACTGCCTCAACTAATTAATGTAACGAATTTAATTGCGCCTCTTACATATATGCGAATATGGCTCGTGATAAATTGTTCTGCGGCTGAGGGTAGTTAACTAAGGACTACTTCCAACAGGATTTACACATTTTCCATCTATAAACATTACCATCTTGCCGTTACAACAAACAATATTACTTTTGCGTCTGTAATGGACTCGTAACAGCACTCATATGCGTGCGGTTATCGCTCGCCGAGTACAATACAATTTTCTCAATATATATCGGCGATTTTTTTATTTCGAAATTGCACAAAAGGGCGCAAAATTGGAAAAATACTTTAAAGAATGAGTTCAATAAGCGCGGTTTTTCAGCACGCGTCCATGTATAGAAACAGACAAGACTAGACAGACAAGACTAGACAGACAAGACTAGACAGACAAGACTAGACAGACAAGACGAGACAGACAAGATGAGACAGACAAGACGAGACAGACAAGACTAGACAGACAAGACTAGACAGACAAGACTAGACAGACAAGACTAGACAGACAAGACTAGACAGACAAGACTAGACAGACAAGACTAGACAGACAAGACTAGACAGACAAGACTAGACAGACAAGACTAGACAGGCAAGACTAGACAGACAAGACTAGACAGACAAGACTAGACAGACAAGACTAGACAGACAAGACTAGACAGACAAGACTAGACAGACAAGACTAGACAGACAAGACTAGACAGACAAGACTAGACAGACAAGACTAGACAGACAAGACTAGACAGACAAGACTAGACAGACAAGACTATACAGACAAGACTAGACAGACAAGACTAGACAGACAAGACTAGACAGACAAGACTAGACAGGCAAGACTAGACAGGCAAGACTAGACAGGCAAGACTAGACAGACAAGACTAGACAGACAAGACTAGACAGACAAGACTAGACAGACAAGACTAGACAGACAAGACTAGACAGACAAGACTAGACAGACAAGACTAGACAGACAAGACTAGACAGACAAGACTAGACAGACAAGACTAGACAGACAAGACTAGACATACAAGACTAGACAGACAAGACTAGACAGACAAGACTAGACAGACAAGACTAGACAGACAAGACTAGACAGACAAGACTAGACAGACAAGACTAGACAGACAAGACTAGACAGACAAGACTAGACAGACAAAACTAGACAGACAAGACTAGACAGACAAGACTAGACAGACAAGACTAGACAGACAAGACTAGACAGACAAGACTAGACAGACAAGACTAGACAGACAAGACTAGACAGACAAGACTAGACAGACAAGACTAGACAGACAAGACTAGACAGACAAGACTAGACAGACAAGACTAGACAGACAAGACTAGACAGACAAGACTAGACAGACAAGACTAGACAGACAAGACTAGACAGACAAGACTAGACAGACAAGACTAGACAGACAAGACTAGACAGACAAGACTAGACAGACAAGACTAGACAGACAAGACTAGACAGACAAGACTAGACAGACAAGACTAGACAGACAAGACTAGACAGACAAGACTAGACAGACAAGACTAGACAGACAAGACTAGACAGACAAGACTAGACAGACAAGACTAGACAGACAAGACTAGACAGACAAGACTAGACAGACAAGACTAGACAGACAAGACTAGACAGACAAGACTAGACAGACAAGACTAGACAGACAAGACTAGACAGACAAGACTAGACAGACAAGACTAGACAGACAAGACTAGACAGACAAGACTAGACAGACAAGACTAGACAGACAAGACTAGACAGACAAGACTAGACAGACAAGACTAGACAGACAAGACTAGACAGACAAGACTAGACAGACAAGACTAGACAGACAAGACTAGACAGACAAGACTAGACAGACAAGACTAGACAGACAAGACTAGACAGACAAGACTAGACAGACAAGACTAGACAGACAAGACTAGACAGACAAGACTAGACAGACAAGACTAGACAGACAAGACTAGACAGACAAGACTAGACAGACAAGACTAGACAGACAAGACTAGACAGACAAGACTAGACAGACAAGACTAGACAGACAAGACTAGACAGACAAGACTAGACAGACAAGACTAGACAGACAAGACTAGACAGACAAGACTAGACAGACAAGACTAGACAGACAAGACTAGACAGGCAAGACTAGACAGGCAAGACTAGACAGGCAAGACTAGACAGGCAAGACTAGACAGACAAGACTAGACAGACAAGACTAGACAGACAAGACTAGACAGACAAGACTAGACAGACAAGACTAGACAGACAAGACTAGACAGACAAGACAAGACTAGACAGACAAGACTAGACAGACAAGACTAGACAGACAAGACTAGACAGACAAGACTAGACAGACAAGACTAGACAGACAAGACTAGACAGACAAGACTAGACAGACAAGACTAGACAGACAAGACTAGTCTGTCTGTCTAGTCTTGTCTGTCTAGTCTTGTCTGTCTAGTCTTGTCTGTCTAGTCTTGTCTGTCTAGTCTTGTCTGTCTAGTCTTGTCTGTCTAGTCTTGCCTGTCTAGTCTTGCCTGTCTAGTCTTGCATGTCTAGTCTTGCCTGTCTAGTCTTGCCTGTCTAGTCTTGCCTGTCTAGTTTTGTCTGTCTAGTCTTGTCTGTCTAGTCTTGTCTGTCTAGTCTTGTCTGTCTAGTCTTGTCTGTCTAGTCTTGTCTCTCTAGTCTTGTCTGTCTAGCCTTGTCTGTCTAGCCTTGTCTGTCTAGCCTTGTCTGTCTAGTCTTGTCTGTCTAGTCTTGTCTGTCTAGTCTTGTCTGTCTAGTCTTGTCTGTCTAGTCTTGTCTGTCTAGTCTTGTCTGTCTAGTCTTGTCTGTCTAGTCTTGTCTGTCTAGTCTTGTCTGTCTAGTCTTGTCTGTCTAGTCTTGTCTGTCTAGTCTTGTCTGTCTAGTCTTGTCTGTCTAGTCTTGTCTGTCTAGTCTTGTCTGTCTAGTCTTGTCTGTCTAGTCTTGTCTGTCTAGTCTTGTCTGTCTAGTCTTGTCTGTCTAGTCTTGTCTGTCTAGTCTTGTCTGTCTAGTCTTGTCTGTCTAGTCTTGTCTGTCTAGTCTTGTCTGTCTAGTCTTGTCTGTCTAGTCTTGTCTGTCTAGTCTTGTCTGTCTAGTCTTGTCTGTCTAGTCTTGTCTGTCTAGTCTTGTCTGTCTAGTCTTGTCTGTCTAGTCTTGTCTGTCTAGTCTTGTCTGTCTAGTCTTGTCTGTCTAGTCTTGTCTGTCTAGTCTTGTCTGTCTAGTCTTGTCTGTCTAGTCTTGTCTGTCTAGTCTTGTCTGTCTAGTCTTGTCTGTCTAGTCTTGTCTGTCTAGTCTTGCCTGTCTAGTCTTGCCTGTCTAGTCTTGCCTGTCTAGTCTTGCCTGTCTAGTCTTGCCTGTCTAGTCTTGCCTGTCTAGTCTTGCCTGTCTAGTCTTGCCTGTCTAGTCTTGCCTGTCTAGTCTTGTCTGTCTAGTCTTGTCTGTCTAGTCTTTTCTGTCTAGTCTTGTCTGTCTAGTCTTGTCTGTCTAGCCTTGTCTGTCTAGCCTTGTCTGTCTAGCCTTGTCTGTCTAGCCTTGTCTGTCTAGCCTTGTCTGTCTAGTCTTGTCTGTCTAGTCTTGTCTGTCTAGTCTTGTCTGTCTAGTCTTGTCTGTCTAGTCTTGTCTGTCTAGTCTTGTCTGTCTAGTCTTGTCTGTCTAGTCTTGTCTGTCTAGTCTTGTCTGTCTAGTCTTGTCTGTCTAGTCTTGTCTGTCTAGTCTTGTCTGTCTAGTCTTGTCTGTCTAGTCTTGTCTGTCTAGTCTTGTCTGTCTAGTCTTGTCTGTCTAGTCTTGTCTGTCTAGTCTTGTCTGTCTAGTCTTGTCTGTCTAGTCTTGTCTGTCTAGTCTTGTCTGTCTAGTCTTGTCTGTCTAGTCTTGTCTGTCTAGTCTTGTCTGTCTAGTCTTGTCTGTCTAGTCTTGTCTGTCTAGTCTTGTCTGTCTAGTCTTGTCTGTCTAGTCTTGTCTGTCTAGTCTTGTCTGTCTAGTCTTGTCTGTCTAGTCTTGTCTGTCTAGTCTTGTCTGTCTAGTCTTGTCTGTCTAGTCTTGTCTGTCTAGTCTTGTCTGTCTAGTCTTGTCTGTCTAGTCTTGTCTGTCTAGTCTTGTCTGTCTAGTCTTGTCTGTCTAGTCTTGTCTGTCTAGTCTTGTCTGTCTAGTCTTGTCTGTCTAGTCTTGTCTGTCTAGTCTTGTCTGTCTAGTCTTGTCTGTCTAGTCTTGTCTGTCTAGTCTTGTCTGTCTAGTCTTGTCTGTCTAGTCTTGTCTGTCTAGTCTTGTCTGTCTAGTCTTGTCTGTCTAGTCTTGTCTGTCTAGTCTTGTCTGTCTAGTCTTGTCTGTCTAGTCTTGTCTGTCTAGTCTTGTCTGTCTAGTCTTGTCTGTCTAGTCTTGTCTGTCTAGTCTTGTCTGTCTAGTCTTGTCTGTCTAGTCTTGTCTGTCTAGTCTTGTCTAGTCTTGTCTGTCTAGTCTTGTCTGTCTAGTCTTGTCTGTCTAGTCTTGTCTGTCTAGTCTTGTCTGTCTAGTCTTGTCTGTCTAGTCTTGTCTGTCTAGTCTTGTCTGTCTAGTCTTGTCTGTCTAGTCTTGTCTGTCTAGTCTTGTCTGTCTAGTCTTGTCTGTCTAGTCTTGTCTGTCTAGTCTTGTCTGTCTAGTCTTGTCTGTCTAGTCTTGTCTGTCTAGTCTTGTCTGTCTAGTCTTGTCTGTCTAGTCTTGTCTGTCTAGTCTTGTCTGTCTAGTCTTGTCTGTCTAGTCTTGTCTGTCTAGTCTTGTCTGTCTAGTCTTGTCTGTCTAGTCTTGTCTGTCTAGTCTTGTCTGTCTAGTCTTGTCTGTCTAGTCTTGTCTGTCTAGTCTTGTCTGTCTAGTCTTGTCTGTCTAGTCTTGTCTGTCTAGTCTTGTCTGTCTAGTCTTGTCTGTCTAGTCTTGTCTGTCTAGTCTTGTCTGTCTAGTCTTAATGGCATATATGGCATTGCCAATTGTAAAACAGCTGCATAATGGCATTGACACATGGGCACCAGAGGCCCGTTGGCATCATGTTATTGCAAATTATCAAACAGCGACAAAATGACATATATAGCATTGCTAATTACAAAAAACAGTGGCTTAAAGTCATTTATGGCAATGCTAAATGTCAAACAGCGGCATAATAGCATTTCCAACAGACAAACAGCGGCACAATGACATGTATTGTATTGCCAATTGGCAAACAGCGGCGTATATGGCATTGGCAACTGTCAAACAGCGGCATTTTCAATTGCCAAACAGCGTTATTATGGCTTATATGGCATTGCCAATTGTAAAACAGCGGCATATTGGCATTGACACATGGGCAACAGTGACATCATATTGTTGCTAATTATCAAACAGCGACATAATGACATATTTGGCATTGCCAATTGGCAAACAGTGGCTTAAAGTCATATATGGCAATGCCTAATGTAAAACAGCGGCATAATAGCATTTCCAACAGACAAACAGCGGTATAATGACATGTATGGTATTTCCAATTGGTAAACAGCGGCATATATGGTTAAATAATTATAAACTTATAGATAGAAATCTTATAATCTCAAATAAATATTTGTTCGTTTTTTTTAAATAAAATGCAGTCATTCGTTTCGTGTTATAAAATTGGTTATAAAGTCGGTTTTAAGTAGGCAATGATGTGGTTCGTGCTAGACTAAATCGGCGAAGGCAGTCGTCTCCTGTGTCGAGCAGCATCGACTGGAATTTTAATAACTCGCTTTTAAAGGCGATGCAAATCATGTTGCTTTATTCAAATCGCCCTTTAAAACATAATAATCCCAATTATTCCTTAATTAAATCGCGGTTTTTTTTGTGTTTAGTTTCATTCGGCCATTTTTGATGGTTAATATTATTAAAATTGTTTGGAAAGTGTTAATTTGGTCAAGAATGTGCAGGGGTTGGATGTCTATTGGGAGTTTTTGGGGTTTTGCTTTGTCGGATAATGAAGAAAGTTGTAATTAGAATTTTTCGGGATAAATTCATAAATCGACTGAAACAAGGCCGAAGTCAGGTCAGAAGTATTCAAATTTGATATGGAGCTTGAAAACCAACGAAAAGTAATTTTTAGTAAATATCGGCCAAACTAATTCAGCTATGATTGGTGAAACCATCCTACGTTATAGATAATCATACAAACTTTAAACAAACGGAACACAGCCTGAATATATAAATATATTCAGCCTTTCCGGAGCTCTATAACAATTATTGAGTCTTTTTAGGGTTCCGTACCGAAAACGCAACCCTTATAGGATCACTTTGTTGTCCGTCTGTCTGTCTGTCTGTCTGTCTGTCTGTCTGTCTATCTGTCCGTCTATCTGTCTGTCTGTCTGTCTGTCTGTCTGTCCGTCCGTCCGCATGTCTGTCTGTCAAGACCATTTTTCTCTGGAACTCGTAGAGGTAACAAGTTGAAATTTGTATCAAATACTCGGGTCTGCGGTCTCTTTCAGCTGTGAAAAAATCAAACTTGTAAGTCAACGCGATCAAAAGATATGACCGTTTATGTCGCATGTTTTGCGATATCACAAGGGAATCAAAACCTATAGGGTACTTCCCGTTGACCTAGAATCATGAAATTTGGCAAGACGCGGTGTCTTACAGCACATGTAAAGGGAAAAATCTGAAAACGTAAATTTGTAGTTTAATTACAAGAAAAATGCGAATTTACTATTAGAAACTTATGAAAATACACTAATGTGTTGCGTGGTATTGTCAGGCACCAGAAGCATATGGGTTGCATACAGTTAGGTCCTCCTAAAGATACCTTACTTACAAGTTTGTACGGAACCTTCGAACCCTCGCACTTGGTCGGTTTTTTTTTGTACTACCAAAACAAATCTTACATGAAATTTGTAAGTTATTTCAGTCCACCTTCGTGGCACTCAACAAAAACCATAAAAATATCATTGTTTTTAAGATCATATTCTTAAGTGGATAGCCATCTGTGGACGCGTTTCGAGATTTACCTCTCATCAGCACAGCTTTGCTTCCATGAACAATAATTTGTAATCCACTCATTTGAAAACCATTAAAATATATTTATTGTATACGTTATGCATTATACAAAGGGCTATCGACCACAAGGTCCTTCTACCCTATTAATTATATTGTGCAAGACGCAAGACTTTATTTTTTTTACGAGGGACGGATAAAATCAGGTTGGAAATAAAATAAACATTTTGTCGAATATTTTCGTATGGACTTTATGTAAACTTTGCACGCTTATTACTTATGGATCAAGTTAAAAACATTAACAAGTTTGAATGGAATCGAGGGGTTGGTTTCAAAGTTATTGTTTGTTGCAGACAAATTTTCTAAAATTCGACGTCGTTTTTAAACAATTCACCCAGTCTTATTGTTTGAAACAATATTTATAAATTATACATTTAAATTTTAAGGATTTTCTAGGCTTTCAGAAAATCGAAAACATGTTCCACCACATGTACTCGTTTTTAAGTTGTCGCTGTAAATTGTGTTTTTCGGTGGTTGAAAATTCTGTAGTTTTTTAAGATTTTCTGACTTATTGTAAACTAAATTGCATAATGTTTTATATTGGCGTAATCTGTGTAAAATTCCGCGTGTTTTGACACACAATATGTGTTTGGAACGTGTCTCACGAAAATCAAATTTTCCAGTTTTAAAACAGGGCTGGTCTAATCAGTTACCTGTTAGGGCTGCTCGCGTCTCCTCCACGTGTGATCGTCCTTCCGGCGCCTTTTTTAAGGGAGGAAATGGGGAATTAAAATAAGGAGAGATTTTCTTAAAATTGTTGTCGTCCAGACGTAGGATGCCGCTTCAGCCCTTTAGGCTCGTGATTACACTTAAAACGATAAATTTAAAGATGCGTGCACGTGTCGGTCGAGCTTCGTTCACGCTTCGATTCTTGTCTCTATGCTCGCGAATAATATAAATTCGCGAAGTAAATTGATAAGTAAATCGCGCGATTTCGGCCCAGGTCGATACACCTTTCCCCTTCTGTTAATCGGTGCCCAAATCGATTCAAATGTTGAATTGAAAATACAGATTTATTAAAATTGGCGCGAACAATATTTCAAAATGACTAATGACAAAGTGATTAGACCACTTACCTCTTAGGGCTGCTCGCGTCTCCGGCACGTGTGATCGTCCTTCCGGCGCCTTTTTTAAGGGAGGAAATGGGGATAATAAGTGGAGGGAATCCCTTAAAATGGTTGTCTTCCAGACGTTGGATGCCGCTTCAGCCCTTTGGGCTCGTGAGTACAGCCCTGGTTAATTTGACTTAAAACGATATACTTAAAAATGCGTGCACGTGTCGGTCGAGCTTCGATTCATGTCTCTACGCTTCACGCACTCGAAGCATACTCGCGAATAATATAAATTCGCAAAGTAAATTGATAAGTAAACCGCGCGATTTCGGCCCAGGTCGATACACCTTTCCCCTTCTGTTATTCGGTGCCGAAATCGATTCAAATGTTGAATTGAAAATACAGATTTATTAAAATTGGCGCGAACAATATGTAAAAATCGGAGAGGTGTAGAAAATCGATTCTTAAATATCGCGAATTTCGATATGTCATGTATGTTGACATGTAATACATCAAAAGACGCGAAATTTTGTATAGAACAAAGAAATAATAATCTTCTTATATTTTGGTGAAACGTAAGCCTGAAATGGCGATAATAAAAATGCGCAAAATAGCGTACCTAGCGGATTTTTGTTCGAAACTTTTTCCAAATTAATCTAAAATGACTGAATATTTTTTTAAATGTTCTAAATTAAATGCTGATTAAAACTATGTATGATACTTCCAGTTGCAAGGTCAATAAATATCATATAAATCGAATCGATCGATTTAATCTTTAAGATAGGATTTGTGAAACCATCCTACGTTATAGAAAATCATAGAAACTTAAAACAAACGGAACACAGCCTGAATATATAAATATATTCAGCCTTTCCGGAGCTCTATAACAATTGTTCAAATTTTTATAGAGCTCCGGAAAGGCCGAATTTATTTATATACTCAGGCCGTGTTTCGTTTGTTTTAAGTTTGAATTCAATATTTGTTTTTCTTGGGTCTACTGGCCGGATGCAGTCTTCAACTTGATTTTATCCTGGCCGAGTATGTAGACTTCGTCTTTAAGGTTTCGTAGGTTAAATGTGCCCACCTATGGGTATAAGTCTGTAGGTTCTACTGCCCTTCTCGCTTTTTTCCCAGGCAGCTTGCCAGCTCTTTAGGGCGTTTTGTCTGAGACTCTCGGTTCCTATATCGGTCTTTATACATTTCCCTTCTTTCCATCATGAGAAGTTTGATGTGGATGACGGAGGCTGCTACCATTAGAGCATCGGTGGAAGTTGTTCCATATGATGCACTTATACGTATCGGCATAGATTTCTGTCCCCGGGTTTATTATTAATAGATAGGGGTAGATTATTTCTCCACTTTTTGTATTTTAGTACGTCTGTCCATATCGGTGCCGCGTAGAGCATCGATGACGTCACGACAGAGAAAAGAAGCCTCCGTTTGCTTGTTTTTGGCCCTTCAATCGACGGCATCAGTTTGGAGATTGTCGCGTTAGTTTTTGCAGCTTTCACCATGACAGCTTCTGTATGTTTTGTGAAAGTCATTCGGTTATCTATTGTGACTCCTAGATATTTGACCTGGTTCCTTGGTTCGATAATTATTCCTCTGATGTTGAAGTACACTTTTTTAACTTATTTAAAGCCAGTTAGCAATACTGCCTCCGTTTTTTGTGGTGCCACTTCTAGTTTGTGTTTTTCTACCCAGCATGTGATTCTCTTTAGTGCGCAGTCTGTCTTATATTTAAGTATCCGCTTGTTTTTTTGCCGTCACTATGAGGGCAAGATCAAATCCAGACCGTCCTCCGCGTATATTCCCAGAACATCGCCATATAGGAAGTTCCCAAGGGTGGGTCCGAGGACTGACCTTTGTGGGACTATTGCATATATGGGGATACAGGTCTTTTCTTGCTGAGTTTCCAGGACTAGATGCCTATCGGTTAGATAGATTCTGATTATTTTTTTCAGTGGCGGGTCTACCTTCTTCTGATCTAGAGCGTTCATTATCATTTGTCACGATGCACTATTTAACGCGTGTTTAATGTCTAGTTAAATTAAAGCGCATAGTTTCGATGCAGCGCCATCCGTATAGACACCGGCTAGCTTTTCCCACATAATGTCAAATTTCTGAAAATATTCAGTTATTATGTTCATGACAATTTGATGTCGTTTCCAGTTCTTGCGAAATCAATAGTTCTCTTTGATTATTTTGTCTTGGTCTAAAAAGTTGACAAAAACGAGTAACTGAGAAGAATTAGAAATGTCAGTGGACTCAATGTCTCGCGGACCACTGGTGATCCACGAACCATTAGTTGTGAACCACTGGTGTAATCCGTCTAGTGAGTCTAGTCCGTCTAGTCTGGATTACTTCAGATGGGTGCTAGTTGTTTGGCCTATTGACTTCCATCGTCTTGTTGCCCTTTCCTCATTTCTTTTTAGTCTTCTGTCGCATTTGCTTTGTAATCGCGTAACTATTTTTCCATCCTTTCTTCACATGTCTAGCCAATCATGCTGCGTTCCTAACGCGTTGTCCTTTCCCTCTCCACTTTCCATTCCCTCTCCACATGCTCTTTTCCTTTCATGATTCCGGTGATGTAAGCTTGTACCGTATCCCAATTTTGCTCACTTTCTAGCATAACTTTCATAATGTTCTGCCCTTCCAGTCTTGTACCGCCTAATGTCTCCTCGAGTTGAGTTTTGTCATTCTCTGACACATGAAGATAGTGTGCTGTGCTTCGTCCGGGATGTGGCCGCAGTAGAGGTACACCGCGGTGACCCTTTTTGAACTGCTTGAGGTATGCGTTGAAACACCCAAGGCCAGTGAGCGCCTGGGTAAGATGGTAACTCATATGCCCGTGCTGCCACATTAGAGATAATGCTTTGCTAAAGCTTGCGATTCCATCTTGTCTGCCATCGCGACCATCCATGGCGACCTCCCTCTTATGCTTTATGTCGTTTTTCGCTCTGTATTGCGTCAGCTCTTCGCAGAGTTTCTCGCGAATCAGTCGGTCTTTTGGGGCGTGTTTGCAAGTACCAGCGCCGCGGCCTCTGTTCTGTAGGCGGAAATTACTGTGAGAGCACATTTTCTCTGCACACCTGCAAGTTGTTTTCTTGCTCCTACCTTTTTCTTTACGTGGGCCCTTATTTCCGCCACTTAGAGGAATTTTGAGTGCACCACACTATTGAGTAGTTTCCACTTCAATTCCCTCGACCCCCAATATACGGCATCAACCGCACCAGAGCTGCCACTGTATACGCTGCCTTTCTCGCTGTTTTGGCTACATGGTTCAGCAGACCGCTGTCGAATTGGAAGCGAAGGTACTTCAATGATTTCGATAAGGGGATATTTTGTACTTTCAGAACGAGTTTCGGTGGTGTCAATATCCTCTTGTCCGTGATGAGAATCGCTTTGCTTTTACAAACTGCCATTTTTAGACCCTGCTCTATAAACCAATTACTTGCAACCACCACTACTGCATCATCAACGATCCCAACTATTCTCGTTGGGGTTTAGCAAGCCATCGTACATAACGTTCCACCAGAATGGTGCAAGAACTGATCCTTGCGGAAAACCCGCCGTTACCTCATACTTCCCCTTCAACCATCGGTCGCTCATGTAGCTGTCTAGCATCTCTCTAAGTAGTCTAGTGTCTTGTTTGTCTAGTCTTGTCAATCTAGTCTTGCCTATCTAGGCTTGCCTGTCTCGTCTTCTCTGTCTATTTTTGTCTGTCTATTTTTGTCTGTCCAGTCTTGTCTGCTCTTGTCTGTCTAGTCTTGTCTATCTAGTCTTGTCTGTCTAGCCTTGATTGTCTACCTTTATCTGTCCAGTTTTTATACATCTAATAAATATGAAACTTGATAGAGAAATTTGATATTTACATATAGAAGGTACATTACCTGAGAAGAGTTGGAAATGGTTTAGCGCTTCCGGTTTTGAAATATGCAACGAGACTCGCGTTGCTGTTGCTGAATTGTGTAGAAGAAATTACAATTAGAAGAAAAATATAAATTACAACGAGTCTTTTGGTTAAAAGGAAGTAAAGTGGAACGAAAAACTGTCCCGTTATTCTCTTAGAGTGAAACTTTAATATAATACGTCATCCTTTTATTAAACAAAACTAATTTCAAGTCTGTTGAATGCACGAAACTGGAGATACAATTTAGCGAGTTACAGCTGTCTAAAAGATATAAAAAGGTGCGTTTTCAATTTTCCAACACGCTATCTTAATAACGGCTTCCTTTACTCATCGCCGATTTTATTATTTAATCTCCTCTCAAAAGTTACAAATAATTGCATAATTATCCTTAAAAACGTTTTTTTATAGGAGAGATAAGTTTTATTTAAAATTCGATCAACGCAATAAAAATTGACTAACAAGGGGGCCCTGTCAACTCGTCATCACCGATTTGGCCCAAATTTACAGTATATGTAGGGCTTGACTATAAATGAAAGTGACGAAAGCGGGAGGGCCAGATGGCGAAGTGTTAAATAAAGAACAACTCACTTTTTATGCGGACCGGTAAGTTACCGACAACTCATAAGCCCGCTATTTTAGCATAAATTTGAATGGCCGGGCAGCGCAGCGGTAAGAGCTCGGGTTCATAGTACGAGTATCGCTGGTTCGATACCCCGTGGGGACGCTTTTTTTGTAAAATTATAAGTAAGAATACTACATTATGAATTACTACGGTTCATTTGTGGCGCAAGTATCGTAAAAATAAAATAAAGAATAATAACAAAAAACCGGCCAAGTGCGAGTTGTGACTCGCGCACCGAGGGTTCCGTACAAACTTGTAAGTAAGGTATCTTTTTTTGCGGAGGACGTAGCAAGCACATTCAGTTAACTTGGCAAGTGGCCCTCCTGAAATCACGACCATCTTAGTACCGCTGCAAGCATAACCTCAAGATGTCGCTGTCGTGGTATTAACCGAGGAGGACCTAACTGTATGCAACCCATATGCTTCTGGTGCCTGACAATACCACGCAACACATTAGCGTATTTTCTAATAGTTTCTTATAATAAATTCGCATTTTTCTTGTAATTAAACTACATATTTACGGTTTTCAGATTTTTCCCTTTGCATGTGCTGTAAGACACCGCTTCTTGTCAAATTTCATGATTCTAGGTCAACGGGAAGTACCCTATAGCTTTTGATTCCCTTGTGAAATCGCAAAATATGCGACATAAACGGTCATATTTTTTGATCGCGTTGACTTACAAGTTTCACAGCTAAAAGAGACCGCAGACCCGAGTATTTGATACAAATTTCTTGTTACCTCTACGCGTTCCTGAGAAAAATGGTCTTGACAGACAGAAAGACGGACGGACGGACAGACGGACGGACAGACGGACAGACAGACAGACGGACAACAAAGTGATCCTATAAGGGTTCCGTTTTCGGTACGGAAACCTAATAATAGTAATAATAAAAGAAAACAATTTTAAGAATTAACCGTTGAAGTGATAAAGAAACAAATAATAAATATTAATACTAATAAAATAATTAAATTGACAAATTAATAATTACAATTAAAAAGTTACACAATAATAAATAATAATAAAAGAAGTCATTTTAAAAATTGTAAATAAAAAAAAAGCGTCCCCACGGGGAATCGAACCAGCGGTCCTCGTACTATGAATCCAAGCTCTTACCGCTGCGCTTACCGGCCATTGAAATTTATGCTAACATAGCGGGCTTATGAGTTGTCGGTAACTTACCGGTCCGCGTAAAAAGTGAGTTATTTTTTTAACGCTTGGCCATCTGGCCCTCCCGCTTGCGTCACTTTCATTTATAGTCAAGCCCTACATATACTGTAAATTTGGGCCAAATCGGTGATGACGCGTCCGGGGGGTACCTTTGTAAATGGTAGGGTTTGAGCATTATAGCGATTACAATTAAATCCCTACAATTGTGAAATTTTAATTGGTTACCGCAATCTAAGCTCCACTACCCCATTACTTCTGCTCTATAAAATACCTTAGGATTATTACTACTGCTATAGCTTATATTTTTTAAATTATAATTTATAGTATGTATATGCAAAAAAAAATAAAAAATTTGAGGGTTAGTAATAAAAATATTTTGACAAATTTTCTAACTGGATTGAACATTTGTCATAGTGTAAATCAGGTTTCTAGTTACTGCATTCTTAAAAAATGAACTATAGTAGAGATATTAAAGCAAAATCAAAATAATTCTCTTATCTTTCTAGATATATCTTCTAATTTTCAATTATTGTTACATAATTTCATTAATTATGCTCGTCTCAAATTTATCAATTCCACTTACAATTAGTCTACTAGCTGAGTTAGAGACTAAAATGGAGCGGTCAATTTACTAACAGAAAGCATAAATATTGAATCTACATAAGTTGGTTGTTAGACTAGATATAATCTTCTAGTTTTTAATTATAGTTAGATAATTTCATTACATATACTCTTTTCAAATTTGGCAATTCTAGTTAGTCTACGTGGTCACAGTGGTGTAGTGATGAATGCATCCGCTAGCTATACTTGAGATCCCGGCTTCAATACCCGGCCAAGCCCTAAATTTTTTTCACGGAACTATGCTGTGGCCACCTCGTTGAAAGCAAGGTCAAACTGCCACCAGTAATTCTGCCTAGTAAAAACCTCTCAACTTGTGCCGTTCGGAACCGGCGATAAACTGCTAGTTCCCGTATATTAGTGGATGATGCGTTCCATAAGTATACGCGAGAGGTTGCCTACACTCTCGGAGAGAGTACGGTACCTTGAAAAGAAAGTTAGTCTACTAGCCGAGTTACAAACTAATATTATGTAGTAAGCAGAAGTTTAGTCTAGTCTAGTCTGTTTATTTTAGAGGTATTAAGAACATATAGGCTATCAATATTAGCAATTTCTAGTCCAGAAGTTTAGTCTGTTTAGTCTAGAAATATTAAGAAAGTTTCTAATCTATAAATATTGAGCATTTCTAGTCAAGAAACTTTTAGTCTAGAAACCAGTCTCCAGTCTAAAAACATTTACTCTATTCATTTTCTTAGTCTAGAAATATTAAGTTTGTCTAGTCTGGAAATATTAACTTTCTCTAGTCTTGAAAAATTAATTCATGCTAGTCCAGAAACAGTCTAGTCCTTTTATTGCAGAAACATTTAGAATGTCTAATTTACAAATATTTAGTCTGATTAGTCTCGAGCATTTATTCCATCTGCCTACAAACAATTAATCTCTATGGTTTATAAAGATTTAGTTTGTCTAGTCTCTATAGTATGTTTAGTTCGTCTAGTCGGTGTAGTCTGTCCAGTCAGTCGAGTTAGTCTAGTCTATAAAGCCTAGCCTAGAAGCATTATATATATATATATATATATATATATATATATATATATATATATATATATATATATATATATATATATATATATATATATATATATATATATATATATATATATATATATATATATATATATATATATATATATCAGGTCTACCTAAACTATACGCGAGAGACAGGGGTACGATTCGCCACAGAGGATTTAATTATTTAGAAAAAAAATGATTTAAAGATTAATTATTTTGCTTTCGCAACTTACAAGGGGGCCCTGTCAACTCGTCATCACCGATTTGGCCCAAATTTACAGTATAACTAGGGCTTGACTATAAATGAAAGTGACGACAGCAAGAGGGCCAGATGGCCAAGCGTTAAAAAAATGATCCAAGCTGACAACTCATAAGCCCGCTATGTTAGCATAAATTTCAATGCGCAGCGGTAAGAGCTCGGGTTCATAGTACGAGGATCGCTGGTTCGATTCCCCGTGAGGACGCTTTTTTTTAATAATAAATATTAATACTAATAAAATAATGAAATTGACAAATTAATAATTACAATTAAAAAGTTAAACAATTTTAAACAATAAAAATAGAAAGTAATTTTAAAAATTGTAAATAAAAAAAAAATGCGTCCCCGCGGGGAATCGAACCAGCGATCCTCGTACTATGAACCCGAGCTCTTACCGCTGCGCTGAACGGCCATTAAAATTTATGCTAACATAGCGGGCTTATATTCGTTATTTTTTTAACGCCTGGCCATCTGCCCCCCCCCCCCCCCCCGCTTGCGTCACTTTCATTTATAGTCAAGCCCTACATACACAGTAAATTTGGGCCAAATCAGTGATGACGAGTTGACCCCCTTGTCAGTTATTTTTAAATAAAATGGAAGAACGTTCAAAAAGCTTGTATTTTTAATTTGTTAATAGAAAAGTGAATAAAATTAACTTTGAACGGGTGTGAAGTTAGTGAGAATAATTGCTGGTTTCATTTTGAAGCAGTGAAGCTAAACCAAACAAGGGACGAGTTAAAAGAAAACACCGTGTTATAGTAATCATCCTGAGATGGGTGTAATAAATTACGTTTCATCTTGTTTAAACGATGTATTTCCAACATATTTTGGGCTTTGTAATAGTTGACGACTGCCTCAACTAATTAATGAAACGAATTTAATTGCGCCTCTTACATATATGCGAATATGGCTCGTGATAAATTGTTCTGCGGCTGAAGGTAGTTAACTAAGGACTACTTATGCGATATTAAATCTCTAAATCTCGTTTTCCAACAGGATTTACAAATTTTCTTTCTATAAACATTACCATCTGGCCATTACAACAAACAATGCTTTTGCGTCTGTAATGGACTCGTAACAGCACTCATGTGCGTGCTGTTATGGCTCGCCAAGTACAATACAATTTTCTCAATATATATCGGCGATTTTTTTATTTCGAAATTGCACAAAAGGGCGCAAAATAGAAAAAATACTTTAAAGAACGAGTTCAATAAGCGCGATTTTTCAGCACGCGTCCATGTATAGAAACAGACAAGACAAGACAGACAAGACAGACAAGACTAGACAGACAAGACTAGACAGACAAGACTAGACAGACAAGACTAGACAGACAAGACTAGACAGACAAGACTAGACAGACAAGACTAGAAAGACAAGACTAGACAAGACTAGACAGACATGACTAGACAAACAAGACTAGACAGACAAGACTAGACAGACAGGACTAGACAGACAAGACTAGACAGACAAGACTGGACAGACAAGACTAGACAGATAAGACTAGACAGACAAGACTGCACAGACAAGACTGCACAGACAAGACTGCACAGACAAGACTGCACAGAGAAGACTGCACAGGCAAGACTAGACAGACAAGACTAGACAGACAAGACTAGACAGACAAGACTAGACAGACAAGACTAGACAGACAAGACTAGACAGACAAGACTAGACATACAAGACTAGACAGACACGACTAGACACACAAGACTAGACAGACAAGACTAGACAGACAAGACTAGACAGACAAGACTAGACAGACAAGACTAGACAGACAAGACTAGACAGACAAGACTAGACAGACAAGACTAGACAGACAAGACTAGACAGACAAGACTAGACAGACAAGACTAGACAGACAAGACTAGACAGACAAGACTAGACAGACAAGACTAGACAGACAAGACTAGACAGACAAGACTAGACAGACAAGACTAGACAGACAAGACTAGACAGACAAGACTAGACAGACAAGACTAGACAGACAAGACTAGACAGACAAGACTAGACAGACAAGACTAGACAGACAAGACTAGACAGACAAGACTAGAAAGACAAGACTAGACAGACAAGACTAGACAGACATGACTAGACAAACAAGACTAGACAGACAAGACTAGACAGACAGGACTAGACAGACAAGACTAGACAGACAAGACTGGACAGACAAGACTAGACAGATAAGACTAGACAGACAAGACTGCACAGACAAGACTGCACAGACAAGACTGCACAGACAAGACTGCACAGAGAAGACTGCACAGGCAAGACTAGACAGACAAGACTAGACAGACAAGACTAGACAGACAAGACTAGACAGCCAAGACTAGACAGACAAGACTAGACAGACAAGACTAGACAGACAAGACTAGACAGACACGACTAGACACACAAGACTAGACAGACAAGACTAGACAGACAAGACTAGACAGACAAGACTAGACAGACAAGACTAGACAGACAAGACTAGACAGACAAGACTAGACAGACAAGACTAGACAGACAAGACTAGACAGACAAGACTAGACAGACAAGACTAGACAGACAAGACTAGACAGACAAGACTAGACAGACAAGACTAGACAGACAAGACTAGACAGACAAGACTAGACAGACAAGACTAGAAAGACAAGACTAGACAGACAAGACTAGACAGACATGACTAGACAGACAAGACTAGACAGACAAGACTAGACAGACAAGACTAGACAGACAAGACTAGACAGACAAGACTAGACGGACAAGACTAGACAGACAAGACTGCACAGACAAGACTGCACAGACAAGACTGCACAGACAAGACTGCACAGACAAGACTGCACAGACAAGACTGCACAGACAAGACTGCACAGACAAGACTGCACAGACAAGACTGCACAGACAAGACTGCACAGACAAGACTGCACAGACAAGACTGCACAGACAAGACTGCACAGACAAGACTGCACAGACAAGACTGCACAGACAAGACTGCACAGACAAGACTGCACAGACAAGACTGCACAGACAAGACTGCACAGACAAGACTAGACAGACAAGACTAGACAGACAAGACTAGACAGACAAGACTAGACAGACAAGACTAGACAGACAAGACTAGACAGACAAGACTAGACAGACAAGACTAGACAGACAAGACTAGACAGACAAGACTAGACAGACAAGACTAGACAGACAAGACTAGACAGACAAGACTAGACAGACAAGACTAGACAGACAAGACTAGACAGACAAGACTAGACAGACAAGACTGGACAGACAAGACTAGACAGACAAGACTAGACAGACAAGACTAGACAGACAAGACTAGACAGACAAGACTAGACAGACAAGACTAGACAGACAAGACTAGACAGACAAGACTAGACAGACAAGACTAGACAGACAAGACTGGACAGACAAGACTGGACAGACAAGACTAGACAGACAAGACTGGACAGACAAGACTAGACAGACAAGACTAGACAGACAAGACTAGACAGACAAGACTAGACAGACAAGACTAGACAGACAAGACTAGACAGACAAGACTAGACAGACAAGACTAGACAGACAAGACTAGACAGACAAGACTAGACAGACAAGACTAGACAGACAAGACTAGACAGACAAGACTAGACAGACAAGACTAGACAGACAAGACTAGACAGACAAGACTAGACAGACAAGACTAGACAGACAAGACTAGACAGACAAGACTAGACAGACAAGACTAGACAGACAAGACTAGACAGACAAGACTAGACAGACAAGACTAGACAGACAAGACTAGACAGACAAGACTAGACAGACAAGACTAGACAGACAAGACTAGACAGACAAGACTAGACAGACAAGACTAGACAGACAAGACTAGACAGACAAGACTAGACAGACAAGACTAGACAGACAAGACTAGACAGACAAGACTAGACAGACAAGACTAGACAGACAAGACTAGACAGACAAGACTAGACAGACAAGACTAGACAGACAAGACTAGACAGACAAGACTAGACAGACAAGACTAGACAGACAAGACTAGACAGACAAGACTAGACAGACAAGACTAGACAGACAAGACTAGACAGACAAGACTAGACAGACAAGACTAGACAGACAAGACTAGACAGACAAGACTAGACAGACAAGACTAGACAGACAAGACTAGACAGACAAGACTAGACAGACAAGACTAGACAGACAAGACTAGACAGACAAGACTAGACAGACAAGACTAGACAGACAAGACTAGACAGACAAGACTAGACAGACAAGACTAGACAGACAAGACTAGACAGACAAGACTAGACAGACAAGACTAGACAGACAAGACTAGACAGACAAGACTAGACAGACAAGACTAGACAGACAAGACTAGACAGACAAGACTAGACAGACAAGACTAGACAGACAAGACTAGACAGACAAGACTAGACAGACAAGACTAGACAGACAAGACTAGACAGACAAGACTAGACAGACAAGACTAGACAGACAAGACTAGACAGACAAGACTAGACAGACAAGACTAGACAGACAAGACTAGACAGACAAGACTAGACAGACAAGACTAGACAGACAAGACTAGACAGACAAGACTAGACAGACAAGACTAGACAGACAAGACTAGACAGACAAGACTAGACAGACAAGACTAGACAGACAAGACTAGACAGACAAGACTAGACAGACAAGACTAGACAGACAAGACTAGACAGACAAGACTAGACAGACAAGACTAGACAGACAAGACTAGACAGACAAGACTAGACAGACAAGACTAGACAGACAAGACTAGACAGACAAGACTAGACAGACAAGACTAGACAGACAAGACTAGACAGACAAGACTAGACAGACAAGACTAGACAGACAAGACTAGACAGACAAGACTAGACAGACAAGACTAGACAGACAAGACTAGACAGACAAGACTAGACAGACAAGACTAGACAGACAAGACTAGACAGACAAGACTAGACAGACAAGACTAGACAGACAAGACTAGACAGACAAGACTAGACAGACAAGACTAGACAGACAAGACTAGACAGACAAGACTAGACAGACAAGACTAGACAGACAAGACTAGACAGACAAGACTAGACAGACAAGACTAGACAGACAAGACTAGACAGACAAGACTAGACAGACAAGACTAGACAGACAAGACTAGACAGACAAGACTAGACAGACAAGACTAGACAGACAAGACTAGACAGACAAGACTAGACAGACAAGACTAGACAGACAAGACTAGACAGACAAGACTAGACAGACAAGACTAGACAGACAAGACTAGACAGACAAGACTAGACAGACAAGACTAGACAGACAAGACTAGACAGACAAGACTAGACAGACAAGACTAGACAGACAAGACTAGACAGACAAGACTAGACAGACAAGACTAGACAGACAAGACTAGACAGACAAGACTAGACAGACAAGACTAGACAGACAAGACTAGACAGACAAGACTAGACAGACAAGACTAGACAGACAAGACTAGACAGACAAGACTAGACAGACAAGACTAGACAGACAAGACTAGACAGACAAGACTAGACAGACAAGACTAGACAGACAAGACTAGACAGACAAGACTAGACAGACAAGACTAGACAGACAAGACTAGACAGACAAGACTAGACAGACAAGACTAGACAGACAAGACTAGACAGACAAGACTAGACAGACAAGACTAGACAGACAAGACTAGACAGACAAGACTAGACAGACAAGACTAGACAGACAAGACTAGACAGACAAGACTAGACAGACAAGACTAGACAGACAAGACTAGACAGACAAGACTAGACAGACAAGACTAGACAGACAAGACTAGACAGACAAGACTAGACAGACAAGACTAGACAGACAAGACTAGACAGACAAGACTAGACAGACAAGACTAGACAGACAAGACTAGACAGACAAGACTAGACAGACAAGACTAGACAGACAAGACTAGACAGACAAGACTAGACAGACAAGACTAGACAGACAAGACTAGACAGACAAGACTAGACAGACAAGACTAGACAGACAAGACTAGACAGACAAGACTAGACAGACAAGACTAGACAGACAAGACTAGACAGACAAGACTAGACAGACAAGACTAGACAGACAAGACTAGACAGACAAGACTAGACAGACAAGACTAGACAGACAAGACTACAAAGACAAATTATAAAGTTATAAAGAAGTTATGATAAAGTTGAAGTTATAAAGAAACAAATAATAAATATTAATACTAATAAAATAATTAAATTGACAAATTAATAATTACAATTAAAAAGTTAAACAATAATAAGTCATAATAATAGTAAAAGAAAGTCATTTTAAAAATTGTTAATAAAAAAAAGCGTCCCCACGGGGAATCGAACCAGCGATCCTCGTACTATGAACCCGAGCTCTTACCGCTATGCTGACCGGCCATTGAAATGTATGCTTACATAGCGGGCTTATGAGTTGTCGGTAGTCCGGAGTTTTTTAACGCTTGGCCATCTGGCCCTCCCGCTTGCTTCACTTTCATTTATACTCAAGCCCTACATATAAATTTGGGCCAAAACGATGATGACGAGTTGACAGGGCCCCCTTGTAAAATGAAAATATTTAAAAATAGCCTTTCAGGTTTTGCAAACCTTTATCTCTTGTTGTTATAAAATCAATATTTTTTAAGTATTATATTACGCTATTTACCCCTAAAGCGTACTATTAATTGCCCAATCATCACAAAAGCTGGAAAAAAAAGATAATAAAGAACGAAATGCTGAGTCGTCAAATTAAAATAAAAAATATATTGTTTGTATATAAAAGGAAATTTCATTTAAATCTAAATTTATTTATAAGAAAATCAATAAAGTTTTATAAATCTATAAGTGATTTTATTATGAATATTCTCTTTTTGATGTTCCAATTAATTCCTCCAATTATCCCTTTCTACGCGTCGAAAATTTCCCTTTGAAAATATTGCGGGATGATTAAAAACTGATTTTTTTCGGCTCGCAGATAATCACGGTGAATTGATGGTCCGGAGTCCCTTTTTTTAAATATTTTCGCGTCGGAATTAATAGAAAGGCCGTTCGTGTTCCGTATGTAGTTAAATCATGAATCCTTTGTGCGCGTAAAAAAGATGACCAATGCATGGACCCAAAAGTAATAAAAGTCTAGATCATATTTCTACCGACCGTTTATAGACAGTTAGAATATTCGCGTTCCATATATCATCGTTTTATGTGTTTCACGCGGATGGATATATTATATTTGAATTAAAATAACAGAGTTGAACTTTCTTTGCGAGGTTTTTTGTGTGTCTTCTGCTTTCGATCGCAAAGGCTTATTCTATAAAACACGTTTTACATCACTTTATTTTTTCTTAAACGTATTTCATGCCGTTTTTCCGATAATAATATTTGATTGTTATCTGCTTTCCTGCCTCGCACATGTGCTGAAACTCACTTTACATTTTTCCAACTTTATGAAATTACAGTGAAACAAATACAAACAACTTGTTTCAACATGTCATTAATAAACAACCCTTTTATTTATATTAAACCGTAACAAACATTTCAAAAACTTTAACTATGTTATATTATTTGTCCCTCAAATTTCCGCTTATTGCAACATATTTATAATAAAATAAAATTTATTAATTTGGCTTCAAAGTTACTAATTTAAAGCTTGTCCGTTTAAGTTATATTATTTGGCCCTCTAATTTCCACTTATTACAACATATTTGTAATAAAATAAAATTTATTAATTTGGCTTTAAAGTTATTAATTTAAAGCTTGTCCGTTTAAGTTGAGAAGTGCTTATGTGATATTAAGTGCGTAGAGTTTTAAGGGTCGGGCTGAGAGTAAGGGATTTAAATGTAATTTAAGAATATTGATTTTATGGGATGAAATTAGGGTTAGTAAATTGAGAGACTTGAGCGACTTTTAGAGTCTAACGAAAGTTGATCTCTACAAATATTTAGATTCCACGAATACAAAGATTTAATTGGACAGAAATAATAACCTGTTTACTTATCAAACAACATTAATAAATTAGGAACTTACAATTAGAATTAAAATTTAATTTTTGTATGCGATTTTTGCTGTTGAATGCTTTTTGTTACGTCTCTTCAGAATGATGATTATGATTATTAAAGCGAAACATAGCTTGAATTGGGGTTTCTGAATATCCGCACTTTCTCAAATCTGCGGTTTTCGGTTTTTGAAAATTAAAAACCGCGGTTTCGGTTTCGGTTTTTAAGAAATTTTGGTAGTAGTGTCTGATATTTAAACGAGATCTTAGTTTTGTACAAAATTTGCCGCTTTGGGAAAATGATCTTTCGGAGTAGGTAGATGTAGCATTAATTGTAGAGAGTGTGTGAAACAAAATATTTAATCTTTTGTTCTCTCAGAAGTTCTTTTATATTTAGCAAACTCCTTTTTCATAGAATTACGGTAGCGATTTGTTTGCATATAAAAATTTTAGTTTAATTCTTCTTGAATTGCTTTTTGTACTTCGTCTTGTAAGGAATAGTTTGGATTGGTCACTTCTTCTAATTCTTCGGGATTTGCCGAACATTCACCTTCGACTTCAACCTGATTGTTGTCTGGACAAAGTCGTTCAAAATGATTTTCCGCCAATATTAAAACAGACTTTGTTGGAACTTTCGAAGGATTTAGTAAGCATCTAGCCATTTCTGTTGATTCTAGATTTTCACGGGTCTTCAAACGTTGTATGATATTTTTCATTGAAGCTTTACTTATATCAGAACCAATTAATTTCTTTTCCAAGAATCCTATTACACCTTGAGCCGTAAATATGTTTTACATATAGCTTTGTCTACAGTGTCTACAGAGCAAATTGGGTGTATTTATAGTTCAATTTTGTTTATATCTACTTAAACGACTATGGATATTGAAAATACATATAAGAAATTGCATGACTCAATCAACAGAGGCGGCTTTTCTTTTCGGCGGCTTTTTCTACAGCTTTGTCTACAGTGCAAATTGAGTGAATTTATAGTTAAATTTTGCTATTATCTACCTAAACGACTATGGATATTGAAAATACATATAAGAAATTGCATGACTCAATCAACAGAGGCGGCTTTTCTTTTCGGCGGCTTTTTCTACAGCTTTGTCTACAGTGCAAATTGAGTGAATTTATAGTTAAATTTTGCTATTATCTACCTAAACGACTATGGATATTGCAAATACATATAAGAAATTGCATCACTCAATAAACAGAGGCGGCTTTTCTTTTCGGCGGCTTTTTCTACAGCTTTTTCTACAGTGCAAATTGAGTGTATTTATAGTTACATTTTGTTGGTATCTACCTAAACGACTATGGATTTTGAAAAAAATAATTATTTGTATTTATAATAGACCAACCCTGTGGGATAAACATTTAAAAAATTTAAATAATCGATGTCGGCACAAGTGATAACACTGTTGCAGTGTAAGGACATACACGTCCAAGTTACTTGTCCGGGTAGTTCTGTCCGCCATCGGCCGACAAAATCGGTTTTGGTGTACGCTTAGCATAACTGAAGAGCATCAATGTAATTCCAGCTACTGACAGATTTGAAGATATCGTATTGATAATCTCGTACTTTCAATTCTATTATATATACATTTCGATTAACCGTTGTATATTCATCTGTAAATTTAGGAGACCTGGTTCTCGATTAAACAATATTATTGACGTGACTGGTGCCAAAAAACCTAATACCATGGATTTTTACCAGTACTTGTCCGAAATTGTATCTCATCATTTACCAGCCAAACATTGGATAAAAAGAGTAAGAAGGCTGAAACGAAAGCAGAGGGTCAGCCATCAGAAGGTTTCTCTGGAGGATCTGACCCTTCCATTTTGATGGAATTAGTTCCGGATGTCGGTGAGGCTGGAAACAGCTCTGCCAAATCGAGAAAAACCCTCATTATCTTTGAAACAAATGAAAATCCGATTTGAACATATGAGCTTATTTTGCTAATTTTTGCTTAACGGACATGTCTTTATAATATTTCAATTTCCTCCAGAATCACCCTGTATAATTCAATATCCTGTGTGATATTAGCCCGGAAGTAGTTGTTTCAACATGAGATTTGTTCGCCGTTTTAATAAGACTTTATATTATAGAGCTACGAACAGGTTCAATATTATAATATATTCGAGCTAATTTTGCTTTAATAAGTTTGTTTTTTAACTAAATGCAATCGCCAGTTTTCAATAGTATATTAAAGAACGAGTGCAATAAGTGCGATTTTTCAGCACACGTCCATGTTTAGAAAACGACGAGCGTATCGATGAGTTCAATAAGCGCGATTTCTCAGCACGCGTCCATGTTTAGAAAACGACGAGCGTAGCGAGGAGTTCAATAAGCGCGATTTCTCAGCACGCGTCCTTGTTTAGAAAACGACGAGCGTAGCGAAGAGTTCAATAAGCGCGATTTTTCAGCACGCGTCCATGTTTAGAAAACGCAAGCTCCTCGCTACGCTCGTCGTTTTCTAAACAAAATCGCGCTTATTGAACTCGTTCTTTAAATTATTTTTTCTATTTTGCGCCCTTATATGCCATTTTTCGAAATAAAAAAATCGGCGGCTTTTCTTTTCGGCGACTTTTTCTACAGCCTTGAAATGCAGAATATGAAGATGTTGTGTACTTTTCTAAAGGCTTAGTTGTGGAAGAGTTTTGAGAAGAATTTTCTAGTTGAAAGACGAAATTGAAAAAAACTTGTTAACTTGTTAAAATTTGTTTAGAAAGCGACTTTTCTTTTCGGCGGCTTTTTCTTTTGTCAGAAAAAGGTTGCCGATCCCTGGCCTAACAAACGAACAACGCTAACAAATCATTGAATTTTATTATCAAAATTCGTGCTGTGTGAGAAATGTGTTTCGTAAATTACGTCCATTTTATGGTCGTCATAATCGACCCACTGAACAAGCTGTTGTGACCAAATTTCGCACCAGTTTCACTTTATTGAACATTAAATGTTCAACGTGCCGTTTTTTCGGATCACTGAACTTTTTATTTTTCCCTGTATAGTACACAACGGAAGAAAAATTAATACATATAAGAAATTGCATGACTCAGTCAACCGGCGGCTTTTCTTTTCTGCGGCTTTTTCGTTTGTATCGCCGCTCTGTATCTGTCTCTCTCCGACTCAATGCCTCTACGCGGCGTATGCTACTAACAGCTCAGCCCCGTTTGTCCTGCTTCGGACCAACCACTACTAGGCAATTGTAGAAACAAATTAATTTAACAATACGTGGTAGAACATATTACATGTTGAATTGTTTGTGTGGAACTAATAACATTTACATATAAAAATCAATCTTTTTAATTTCTGTACGACAAAAAAAAATGTTGGCCGCAAATTTGCCGCCCCTAAAATGTGCCGCACCTAAAATCTGCCGCCCTAGGCTCCAGCCTAATCAGCCTGCTGGTAATCGATGGTGATCGAAAATTTATTTAATGCACTGAGATAGGTTCAACCCACCTCAACAGATAGCGAGAGAGTTTTTTTTCCGTCGGCGGTAATTTCTGTACAAAATTTCGATCGTCAATGAAATATGACCTCTTAGATGCGTTAATTTTCCTGAAATATTATTTTATTAAAAAACAAACTTTTTGTTATATATTAAATAATTTATATATTAAGTAATAATTATAAATGGTGAATAAATATTTATTTTATTTGGTTTACAGCCGGTTAGCAGGTTTTTTACTTTTTACGGGTTTTGAAATTTCGTCGGTTTTTTGGTCCTAGTCCAAACATTCATGCACCATTACCTTCCTTTGCCTTTGAACCATCTGTATACCACTTGATAGCATGTTGCTCTATGTGGTATGGTCAGGATTCGTCTACTACTACACATTGCAAAACAAATGCTACCAAAATAAATCTCACATGAAATTTGTAAGTTATTTTACAGCTTTCAGTCCAACTTCGTGGCACTCAAACCATAAAAATAGGATTGTTTTTAGGATCATGTCTTTCCGATACCGTGGCTAGCCATCTGTGGACGCGTTTCGAGATTTATCTCTCATCAGCACAGCTTTGCTTCCATGAGCAACAATTTCTAAACACCACTTACTTGAAACCCATGTGGGTGATTAGGGTTAGGTTATTTTTAATTTGACATTTTGTGAGATAGACATGAACTTTGTTGAAATTGTTATAGAGCTCCGGAAATGTTGAATATATTTATATATTCAGGCTGTTTCAAGTTTGAAATTATTTTAAGATTGTTTATTATTTTGAGTTTGTTTTTAAGTTTGTATGATTATCTATAACTAGGGCTTTACACGAGAACGATATTTTTCTCGTCTCGTAAAAGCGAGACGAGAACGAGACGAGACCGCATGTGGTCTCACTCTCGCGAGAGCGAGAAAGCATGTGGTCCGCTCTCGCGAGAGCTAGAGCGCATGTGGTCTCGTTCTTGCGAGACACGAGAGTCTCGTTTCTGATCCCAGTCATACTTCTTCTTCAATCTTTGATTCTAATACGGGCAGCCGTAATATTTTCTTGCATAAATTTGAACTGCGGGCTCGGGCAAGTTACATTTCGTTATATAACAATTAAAATAGTAGATTTCGTAATATGAAATAGTTGTCGTAATACAATTTCAAATTATGTTCGTTTTTATTATTAATTTTAAATTGTCAACAAAATAGAAGGTTTATATAAACAGACATTTATGGTGTGTTATCGCTATATTTTCATGTGGATGGAACAAAGCGAAATTAGAAGATATTATTAGTAACCAAATAGAAAATTTATGTAAAGAGACAGTGATTAGTTTACAATAAAATGAATGATTACCTCGTTTTGGACTTCTTCTTCTTAACAATCTTAACAATAAGTTCTAGCAAGAACGATATTTGGCGAGATTAGACGAGACGAGACAAACGGTAACGAGAGCGAGACGAGACAAACGGTTACGAGGGCGAGAGCGAGACGAGACAAACGGTTACGATAGCGAGATGAGACTAACGGTTATGATAGCGAGAGCGAGACGAGACAAACGGTAACGAGAGCGAGACGAGACAAACGGTTACGAGGGCGAGATCGAGACAAGACTAACGGTTACGAGAGCGAGAGCGAGACGAGACTAACGGTTATGATAGCGAGAGCGAGACGAGACGAGACAAACGGTAACGAGAGCGAGACGAGACAAACGGTTACGAGAGCGAGATCGAGACGAGACTAACGGTTACGAGAGCGAGAGCGAGACGAGACAAACGGTTATGAGAGCCAGAGCGAGACGAGGCTAACGGTTACGAGAGCGAGAGCGAGACGAGACTAACGGTTATGATAGCGAGAGCGAGACGAGACGAGACAAACGGTAACGAGAGCGAGACGAGACAAACGGTTACTAGAGCCAGAGCGAGACGAGACTAACAGTTACGAGAGCGAGAGCGAGACGAGACTAACGGTTATGATAGCGAGAGCGAGACGAGACGAGACAAACGGTAACGAGAGCGAGACGAGACAAACGGTTACGAGGGCGAGAGCTAGACGAGACTAACGGTTACGAGAGCCAGAGCGAGACGAGACTAACGGTTACGAGAGCGAAAGCGAGACGAGACTAACGGTTACTAGGGCGAGACGAGACAAACGGTTACTAGAGCGAGATCGAGACGAGATTAACGGTTACGAGAGCGAGAAGAGGCTAAGGGTTATGAGAACGAGAGCGAGACGAGACTAACGGTTCCTAGAGCGAGAATAATTTTTTACACAACAAACGAGAGCGAGTCGAGACAAACGGTTACGAGAGCCAGAGCGAGACGAGACTAACGGTTACGAGAGCGAGAGCGAGACGAGACTAACGGCTATGATAGCAAGAGCGAGACGAGACAAACGGTTACGAGGGCGAGAGCGAGACGAGACTAACGGTTACGAGAGCGAGAGCGAGACGAGACTAACGGTTATGATAGCGAGAGCGAGACGAGACGAGACAAACGGTAACGAGAGCGAAACGAGACAAACGGTTACGAGGGCGAGAGCGAGACGAGACAAACGGTTACGATAGCGAGACGAGACTAACGGTTATGATAGCGAGAGCGAGACGAGACAAACGGTAACGAGCGAGACGAGACAAACGGTTACGAGGGCGAGAGCGAGACGAGACAAACGGTTACGATAGCGAGACGAGACTAACGGTTATGATAGCGAGAGCGAGACGAGACAAACGGTAACGAGAGCGAGACGAGACAAACGGTTACGAGAGTGAGATCGAGACGAGACTAACGGTTACGAGAGCGAGAGCGAGACGAGACAAACGGTTACGAGAGCCAGAGCGAGACGGGACTAACGGTTACGAGAGCGAGAGCGAGACGAGACTAACGGTTATGATAGCGAGAGCGAGACGAGACGAGACAAACGGTAACGAGAGCGAGACGAGACAAACGGTTACGAGGGCGAGAGCTAGACGAGACTAACGGTTACGAGAGCCAGAGCGAGACGAGACTAACGGTTACGAGAGCGAAAGCGAGACGAGACTAACGGTTACGAGGGCGAGACGAGACAAACGGTTACTAGAGCGAGATCGAGACGAGACTAACGGTTAAGAGAGCGAGAAGAGGCTAACGGTTATGAGAACGAGAGCGAGACGAGACTAACGGTTCCTAGAGCGAGAGTAATTTTTTACACAACAAACGAGAGCGAGTCGATACAAACGGTTACGAGAGCCAGAGCGAGACGAGACTAACGGTTACGAGAGCGAGAGCGAGACGAGACTAACGGCTATGATAGCGAGAGGAGACGAGACAAACGGTAACGAGAGCGAGACGAGACTAACGGTTACGAGAGCGAGATCGAGACGAGACTAACGGTTACGAGAGCGAGAGCGAGACGAGACAAACGGTTACGAGAGTCAGAGCAAGACGAGACTAACGGTTACGAGAGCGAGAGCGAGACGAGACTAACGGTTATGATAGCGAGAGCGAGACGAGACGAGACAAACGGTAACGAGAGCGAAACGAGACAAACGGTTACGAGGGCGAGAGCGAGACGAGACAAACGGTTACGATAGCGAGACGAGACTAACGGTTATGATAGCGAGAGCGAGACGAGACAAACGGTAACGAGCGAGACGAGACAAGCGGTTACGAGGGCGAGAGCGAGACGAGACAAACGGTTACGATAGCGAGACGAGACTAACGGTTATGATAGCGAGAGCGAGACGAGACAAACGGTAACGAGAGCGAGACGAGACAAACGGTTACGAGAGCGAGATCGAGACGAGACTAACGGTTACGAGAGCGAGAGCGAGACGAGACAAACGGTTACGAGAGCCAGAGCGAGACTAGACTAACGGTTACGAGAGCGAAAGCGAGACGAGACTAACGGTTATGATAGCGAGAGCGAGACGAGACGAAACAAACGGTAACGAGAGCGAGACGAGACAAACGGTTACGATGGCGAGAGCGAGACGAGACTAACGGTTACGAGAGCTAGAGCGAGACGAGACTAACGGTTATGATAGCGAGAGCGAGACGAGACGAGGCAAACGGTAACGAGGGCGAGACGAGACAAACGGTTACTAGAGCGAGATCGAGACGAGACTAACGGTTACTAGAGCGAGATCGAGACGAGACTAACGGTTACGAGAGCGAGAAGAGGCTAACGGTTATGAGAACGAGAGCGAGACGAGACTAACGGTTCCTAGAGCGAGAGTAATTTTTTACACAACAAACGAGAGCGAGTCGAGACAAACGGTTACGAGAGCCAGAGCGAGACGAGACTAACGGTTACGAGAGCGAGAGCGAGACGAGACTAACGGTTATGATAGCGAGAGCGAGACGAGACGAGACAAACGGTAACGAGAGCGAGACGAGACAAACGGTTTCGAGAGCGAGAGCGAGACGAGACTAACGGTTACGAGAGCGAGACGAGACAAACGGTTACGAGAGCCAGAGCGAGACGAGACTAACGGTTACGAGAGCGAGAGCGAGACGAGACTAACGGTTATGATAGCGAGAGCGAGACGAGACTAGACAAACGGTAACGAGAGCGAAACGAGACAAACGGTTACGAGGGCGAGAGCGAGACGAGACTAACGGTTACGAGAGCTAGAGCGAGAGCGAGACGAGACTAACGGTTATGATAGCGAGAGCGAGACGAGACGAGACGAGACAAACGGTTACGAGAGCGAGATCGAGACGAGACTAACGGTTACGAGAGCGAGAGCGAGACGAGACTAACGGTTATGACAGCGAGAGCGAGACGAGACTAACGGTTCCTAGAGCGAGAGTAATTTTTTACACAACAAACGAGAGCGAGTCGAGATTTTTTAAACTCTCGTCTCGCGTAAAGCCCTATCTATAACGTACGATGTTTTTTTTCCAATTCTATCTTATTAAATGTGAAATTTTAAACCGAAGAATATTTTATGAAAATAATTGCGTTATTAAATCATGTAAAAATGTGACATAAACAAATGATAAAATAAAATCTATCGTGTAATTTGTATAAAGTTATGATTGAAAGTTATTTGGAGAATTGTAAATATTATGGTGCAAAGTGTAATGACCAGACGGAAAATTATTTTTGGGATTTATCTTGCAAGTAGATTTAAATGAGCAAGAAAATACTTCTAGAATTCATTATTTTGTATTCATCATAATGTTATCTGGAAATTGGTTGATACAGGTTGATGTATGAGTAGGACGGTGTTTAGGCCACATCTGAGCTGGTGGTTTGGTTATCGGTGCGCTTGGGGCGGTTTTTGGTAGATCCTGCGAGTGGTTGATAGTGGTTCGTGTGTGTATATAAAGGACGCAATTCCTGCGAGCGCCAGCAGGACAGTATCCGGCATTAGCATTCATGTCGCGCGTTGCCACAATCGTAAATCGTTCGTCGTCTAAAGACAGAGCCTGGAGGCTGCTAGCTATGGCTCTTAATTGCATTTTAAATGGCATTGGGACGTCACAATTGGAGACCTACTTTTCCATTGATAAACCTATTAGTTCTTCAATCAATTTAACCACCTTGAATAAAAGAAACGAGACGCAGCGCTTTTTAAGAGATAAAACCGCGTGTTTGTCTAGTCGAGTAATCTTTCCATTTCACCGTACATCGTTTTTGTATTACAACAAAAGAGATCGGCAATCAAGATCGCGATCATTGCACAATTTTTAAACCTGTGACAGGCCTACCGAAAATTTACATTTTTATTATTTCACTTATTTTTCGATGGAATCCGCTCATTCCGACTTAAAATGCGCGAGATATATTTGATGGCCTGTAAAATATTTCCAATATGTTTTTATTGCTTTCCAAGCCCATATGTCCCTTGCAGATTTTATCCTAAGCACGTACAAACTAATCGAACCGAAAATTTTGGACCTAACCAAATCCCCATTAAGCCAATATCACTATAATTTCCCCCATTTCGCTCAATTATACACCAACAATTACTCATTACCTTACCAAAATCCCAATAATTATAACAAACCGATCGTTCTCTAATTAACTTCGAATTACCGAAACGAAATTAAGCGAAACGCTGCATCTTGAATTTTTTTAATGAATTCATCACAAATTCAATTAAGAAGCAATTTTTTCAGCTACCCAAAGTAATAACCGGAGAAATTATAAATATTCATAAAGCAATCTTTAATAACTTCAACACAAACCAAAAAAAAAAACGAAACATATTTTACATTTACAAACTCACTATTTCTCTTTAAAATTATGAAACAACAATTATTGAAATTTAATTTAATTTATTTTTTATCATCCATCGTAGTTTCATTTATCAAGAATCTCCATCATTATCCTTAAAGAACTACAAACTAAATTAAGACATTTTTGAAACCATCCTACGTTATAGAAACGTGGTTTAGAAATTATTGTTCATGGAAGCAAAGCTGTGCTGATGAGAGATAAATCTCGAAACGCGTCCACAGATGGCTATCCACTGATTTTCACATGATTTTAAAAACAATGTTATTTTTGTGGTTTTTGTTGAGTACCACGAAGGTGGACCGAAAGCTATAAAATAACTTTGGAAGGAACTTTTGGAAGTCCTAAAAAGTAATTGTTTCATTCAGGCTGTGTACAGAAAGCTTTGCTCAAATTCATCAAATCTTTTTTCTGTCCAACTCTCTCACTCTCTATCAAATATGTTTTTAACTCTTTGTTGAATAAAGTACATTTTCATCTAAAATTTTCATGCCATTTTCATTTTTACGAAGGAACCGGTTTTGTGAAGAAATCTCTTTTTCAATTCAAAATCCATGTAAATCGAGGAACCAAATTCAACAAAAGAATATCTGGTGGAATTAAATAGAATACATTTGTAGAGAATTAGTCAGTCTATGAAATTCATAGTCAGTCTATGAGAAGTAATAGATTCAGTTAACTGTAGAAAGAAACTTTGACAGATCTATTCAAAAATCTTTGAATTTTATATAGATTGTACATGTTTCTGTTGATATTAACATTTTGGTATGTTTGTGGTCGATAGCCTTGAAACAGGATTGTGTCGGATTCATTGAAATTTTTCTTAACAAGTTTCACGTACCCCTTTGATATATTTTGGGATTTTAAATTTTTTACTTTTGTGACTAAACCGAAGGATTTTGCAAAATTTGCAAAGAATGTTTCTTTGTAGAAACCGACGTCTTACATACGGATATCCCTGTTATAATTTTCCATCTTGAGGCGTTGAGGAGATATTTGCAAAATCTATTAAAATACACAATCATTTTCCACGCCGTCCCCAATGGAGGCGGAGCGTTCAAATTTGGCAAGCGGGTACTTCATTTGGCCACCCACATTCGGTAAAAGTTTCGTTGAAATCCTTACAGTGCTAATATATTTTTTCGCAATTTTTGAATATTTTTAAATTTTCATATTCGTTTTTGGTTGAAATTCGTGATTGACATGTCTGGATTTGTTAAAAAAATTATTTTAGTAAGTTTCACATAACGTGCAACAACAAAATTTCACGCATTTGTAGAGAATTAGCCAATCTACGATATCTTTCAGTTAGTTTTGCAAAATATTTTATCTGGCGGCGGTCGCCGCCCCGCACACTCGAACATAACAGAAATTAATATATTCAAATAACTATAAAATGAAAACTGCAAGAGATATATTGAAATTTCTTACAGATCTATATAGATTATAAATTTTCTATTGAAATTGACGTTTTAGTATTTTCATGGCCGATAGCCTGGACACATAATTTTTTTAATAAAGAAATACTTATTGAAAACTTGCATATATATTTTTTCGTCCAATTTTCCGGAGTCTCAGAAACATGCATTTTATAAAGCAGATTTTCATCTAAAAATTGTCTCATTTTTCATCTTTCCAAAGCGAACCGTTTGACCGAAATTTTTTTTTGCAAATGACAAAATTCAAAAACGAAATTCAGAGAAGGGGGGAGATTTATCCCTTCGATAAATTTTATAATTTTACATCACGATGTAACGACACCGATGTCTTACATACGGATATCCCTGTTATAATTTTCAATCTTAACGCGTTGAGGATAATAAATAAATAAATAAAAAATAAATTTTGGGATTTTATATTTTTTACTTTTACGACTAAATCGAAGGTTTTTACAAAATTTGCAACAATACTTTTTTGTAGACACCGACGTCTTACATACGGATATCCCTGTTATAATTTTCCTTCTTGAGGCGTTGAGGAGATATTTGCAAAACCCATTTAAATACACAATCATTTTCCACGCCGTCCCCATCGGAGGCGGAGCGTTCAAATTCGGCCAGCGGGTACTTCAAGTGGCCACCCACATTCGGTAAAAGTTTCGTTGAAATCCTTACAGTGTTAATATATTTTTTCGCAATTTTTGAATATTTTGAAATTTTCGTGTTCGTGTTTGGTTGAAACATGTCTGGATTTGTTAAAAAAATTATTTTAGTAACTTTCACACAACGTGGGACAAAAAAATTTGACTCATTTGTAGAGAATTAGTCAGTCAATGATATCCCTTAGTTAGTTTTGCAAAATATTTTATCTGGCGGCGGCCGCCGCCCCTCAAACTCGAACATAACAGAAATTAATAAATTCAAATAACTATAAAATGAAAACAGCAAGACATACATCGAAATTTCTTTCAGATCTATATAGATTATACATTTATCTATTGAAATTGACTTTTTGGTATTTTCATGGGCGATAGCCTGGGCACATAATTTTTTGTAATAAAGAAATATTTATTGAAAAATTGCTTTCAACTCTTTTGTTCAACTCTTCGAAGTCTACCAAACAAGCATTTAGCGCTATTTTATAGAGCAGATTTTCATCTAAAAATTGTGTAATATTCATCTTTCCAAAGCAAACCGTTTGGCCGAAATTTTTTTTTACAAACGAAAAAATTGAAAAACTAAATTCAAAGAAGGCCGCCGATTGGTGCGCTCTCCTCAATAAGTCGTACACGAAAGCCCATTACGTAAATCTTCATTATTGCAACAAGGTTTCAATCTGAATTTTATTGATTTTGCCACGTTTTTATTAGCTCGCTTTCTTATCTGTCTGTTCTCAACTTCGCCTGGATTTGTTAAAAAAATTATTTTAGTAAGTTTCACATAACGTAGAACAACAAAATTTCACACATTTGTAGAGAATTAGCCAATCTATGATATCTTTCAGTTAGTTTTACAAAATATTTTATCTGGCAGCGGCCGCCGCACCGCACACTCGAACATAACAGAAATTAATATATTCAAATAACTATAAAATGAAAACTGCAAGAGATATATAGAAATTTCTTACAGATCTAGATAGATTATAAATTTTTCTATTGAAATTGACGTTTTGGTATTTTCATGGCCGATAGCCTGGACACATAATTTTTTTAATAAAGAAATACTTATTGAAAACTTGCAAATATATTTTTTTGTCCAATTTTCCGGAGTCTCAGAAACATGCATTTAGTGCTATTTTATAAAGCAGATTTTCATCTAAAAATTGTGTCATTTTTCATCTTTCCAAAGCGAACCGTTTGACCGAATTTTTTTTTTGCAAATGAAAAAATTCAAAAACGAAATTCAGAGAAGGGGGGTCCCTTCGATCAATTTTATAATTTTATATTTTTTACTTTTGTGACTAAACCGAAGGATTTTACAAAATTTGCAAAGAATGCTTTTTTGTAGACACCGGCGTCTTAGATACGGATATCCCGGTTATAATTTTTGGTCTTGAGGCGTTGACGAGGTATTTCCATAAAATTATTGAAGAAAAAATAATTCCTCACGCCGTCACCATTGGAGTGGGAGCGTTCAAATTTGGTCAACTGATACTTCTGGTGGATACCCAAATTCAGTAAAAGTTTCATTGAATTCCTTTAAATGTTAATACATTTTTTCGAAATTTTTGAATATTTTGAAATTTTCGAGTTCGTTTTTGGTTGAAATTCGTGATTGACATATCTGGTATTTGTTTAAAAAATTATTTAAGTAAGTTTCAAAAAACGTGGAACAATAAAATTTCACACATTTCTAGAGAATTGTTCAGTCTATGAAGTTACTTTACTAATTTTGCAATATATTTTACCTGTCGATGGCCACTGCCCCTTAAAAACTCTCTCGAATAAAAAGTAATAGATTAAGTTAACTATAGAATGAAAACTCTAACAGATATATTCAAAAATCTTTGAGTTTTATATAGATTGTACATGTTTCTGTTGAAATTAACATTTTGGTATGTTTGTGGTCGATAGCCTTGACACAGGATTGTTTTTAATAAAGACATATTTTTTGGAAACTTGCAAATATATTTTTTTGTCCAACACTTCGAAGTCTACCAAACATGTATTTAGCGCTATTTTATAGAGCAGATTTTCATCTAAACATTGTGTCATTTTCATCTTTCCAAAGCCAACCGTTTGGCCGAAATTTTTTTTTGCAAATGAAAAAATTCAAAAACGAAATTACCCCTTCGATAAATTTTATAATTTTATATTTTTTATTTTTGTGGCTAAACCGAAGAATTTTACAAAATTTGCAAAGAATGCTTTTTTGTAGACACCGACGTTTTAGATACGGATATCCCGGTTACATTTTTTTATCTTTAGGCGTTGACGAGTTATTTCGAAAAAAATATTGAAGAAAAAATAATTCCGCACGCTGTCATAATTGGAGTAGGAGCGTTCAAATTTGGTCAACTAATACTTCTGGTGGATACCCATATTCAGTAAAAGTTTCATTGAAATCCTTCAAATGTTAATAAATTTTTTCGCAATTTTTGAATATTTTGAAATTTTCGTGTTCGTTTTTGGTTAAATTCGTGATTGACATGTGGATTTGGATTTGTTTAAAACATTATTTTAGTAAGTTTCACAGAACGTGGAACAATAAAATTTCACACATTTTTAGAGAATTGTTCAGTCTATGAAGTTACTTTCCTAATTTTGCAATATATTTTACCTGTCGATGGCCACTGCCTTTTAAGGACTCTCTCGAATAAAAAGTAATAGATTCAACTAACTTTAGAATGAAAACTCTGACAGATCTATCCAAAAAACTCTGAGTTTTATATAGATTGTACATGTTTCTGTTGATATTGACATTTTGGTATGTTTGTGGTCGATAGCCTTGACACAGGATTGTGTCGGATTCATTGAATTTTTTTAACAAGTTTCGCATCACTTGGAACAATGAAATTCAACACATTTGTAGAAAAATAATTATTATATGAATTGTTTTGGTCAATTTTGCAAAATATTCTATATAGCAGCGGTCCCTCAAAGTCAAAGCAGAACTAAAGGTAAGCCATAATACATTTAAATAGCTATCGCTTGAAACCTCTAACAGGTCTATTCAAAAATCTTTCAGTTTTATATAGATTGTACATGTTTGTATTGAAATTGACATATTTGTGGTCAATAGCCTTGACACAGGATTTTTTTTTTAAAGAAATACTTGCAAATATATTTTTTTGTCCAATTTTCCGGAGTCCAAGAAACATGCATTTAGCGCTATTTTATTGAACACATTTTCATCTAAAGGTTGTGTCATTTTCATTTTTCCAAAGCGAACCGTTTGGCCGAAAAAAATTTTTGCAAACGAAAAAATTCAAAAACGAAATTTCGATAGATTTTGGGATTTTATATTTTTTGATTTTACGACTAAATCGAAGGTTTTTAAAAAAATTGCAAACAATACGTTTTTGTAGACACCGACGTCTTACATACGGATATCCCTGTTATAATTTTCCATCTTGAGGCGTTGAGGATAGTAAATAAAAAAATAAAAAATAAATTTTGGGATTTTATATTTTTTACTTTTACGACTAAATCGAAGGTTTTTAAAAAAATTGCAAACAATACTTTTTTGTAGACGCCGACGTCTTACATACGGATATCCCTGTTATAATTTTCCAACTTGAGGCGTTGAGGAAATATTTGCAAAATCCATTTAAATACACAATCATTCTCCACGCCGTCCGCATTGGAGGTGGAGCGTTCAAATTCGGGCAACGGGTACTTCAAGTGGCCACACACATTCTGTAAAAGTTTCCTTGAAATCCTTACAGTGTTAATATATTTTTTTGCAATTTTTGAATATTTTGAAATTTTTTTGGTTGAAATTCGTGTTTGACATGTCTGGATTTGTTAAAAAAATTATTTTAGTAAGTTTCGCACAACGTGGAACAACAAAATTTGACACATTTGCAGAGAATTAGTCAGTATATGATATCCCTTAGTTAGTCTTGCAAAATATTTTATCTGGCGGCGGCCGCCGCCCCTCAAACTCGAACATAACAGATAACAGAACATAATAAATTCAGATAACTATAAAATGAAAACTGCAAGAGATATATTTAAATTTCTTTCAGATCTATATAGATTATACATTTATCTATTGAAATTGACGTTTTGGTGTATTGATGGCCGATAGCCTGGGCACATAATTTTTTCTAATTAAGAAATATTTATTGAAAAATTTCTTTCAACTCTTTTGTTCAACTCTTCGAAGTCTACCAAACAAGCATTTAGCGCTATTTTATAGAGCAGATTTTCAACTAAAAATTGTGTAATTTTCATCTTTCCAAAGCGAACCGTTGTCCGCTTGTCGTTGAACCGTTGACCGTTTGTCCGAATTTTTTTTTACAAACAAAAAAATTGAAAAACGTTATTTTTGATAAATTTTGAAATTTTATATTTTTTACTTTTGCGACCAAACCGAAGGATTTTGCAAAATTTGTAGAGAATACTTTTTTGTAGAGACCGACGTCTTACATACGGATATCCCGTTTATAATTTTCTATCTTGAGGGGTTGACGAGATATTTCCATAAAATTATTGAAGAGAAAATGATTCCTCACGACATCCCCATTGGAGTGGGAGCGTTCAAATTTTGTCAACTGATACCTCTGGTGGATACCCACATTCAGTATAAGTTTCATTGAAATCCTTCAAGGATTAATATATTTTGTTGCAATTATTGAATATTTTCAAATTTTCGCGTTCGGTTTTTATCGGAATTCGAGATTGAAATATCTGGATTTGTTAAAAAAATTATTTTAGTAAGTTTCACACCACGTGGGACAATAAAATTTGACACATTTGTAGAGAATTAGTCAGTCTATGATATTCCTTAGTTAGTTTTGCAAAATGTTTTATCTGGCGGCGGCCACCGCCCCTCAAACTCGAACATAACAGATATTATTAAATTCAGATAACTATAAAATTGAAAACTGCAAGAGATATATTTAAATTTAGTTCAGATCTATATAGATAATAAATTTATCTATTGAAATTGACGTTTTGGTATTTGTATGGCCGATAGCCTGGGCACAAAATTTTTTTCTAATAAAAAAGTTGCTTTCAACTTTTTTATTCAACTCTTCGAAGTCTACCAAACAAGCATTTAGCGCTATTTTATAGAGCAGATTTTCATCTAAAAATTGTGTAAATTTCATCTTTCCAAAGCAAACCGTTTGGCCGAAATTTTTTTTTACAAACGAAAAAATTGATAAACGAAATTCAAAGAAAGCCGCCGTTTGGGGCGCTCTCCTCAATAAGTCGTACACGATAGCCCATTACGTAAATCTTCATTATTGCAACAAGGTTTCAATCTGAATTTTATTGATTTTGCCACGTTTTTATTAGCTCGCTTTCTTGTCTGTCTGTTCTCAACTTCGTCTGTCTAGATCTTTGTTTCCAACTTTGTCTGACCTTAACTTTCACAACTTGTTGTCTGTTATCAATTGTGTCTTCTCTCAACTTCCTTTTCAACTTTGTCTGTTATAAACTCTGTCTGTTCTCAAGTTTGTCTGTTCTCAACTGTATCTGCTCACAACTTTGTCTGTTATCAACTGTGTTTTTTCTCAAATTTGACCGTTCTCAACTTTGTCTGTTCTCAATTGTGTCTGTTCTCAACTTTATCTGTTCTAAAGTTTGTCTGTTGTCAACTGTGCCTGTTCTCAACTTTGTTTTCATCTCTGTCCGTTTTCAACTTTGTTTCCAACTTTGTCTGTTATCAACTGTGTCTGCTCTCAACTTTATCTGTTCTCAAGTTTGTCTGTTGTCAACTGTGTCTGTTCTCAAATTTGTCCATTCTCAACTTTGTCTGTTCTCAATTGTGTCTGCTCTCAAGTTTGTCTGTTGTCAACTGTGTCTGTTTAAAACTTTCTTCAACTTTATCTGTCTGTATCAAATGTGTCTGTTATCCATTGTGTCTGTTTTCAACTTCCTATTCAATTTTGTCTGTTCTCAACTGTGTCTGCTCTCAAGTTTGTCTCTTCTCAAGTTTGTCTGTTCTCAACTTTGTCTGTTATCAACTGTGCTTGTTCTTAATTTTGTCCGTTCTCAGCTTTGTCTGTTGTCAAGTTTGTCTGTTGTCAACTGTGTCTGTTCTCGACTTTGTTTTCAACTCTGTTTGTCCTCAACTTTTTTTTCAGCTTTGTTTCTTATCAACTGTGTCTGCTCTCAACTTTGTCTGTTCTGAAGTTTGTCTGTTCTCAACTTTGTTCAACTTTGTCTGTCTGTATTAACTGTGTCTGTTGTCAACTTTGTCTGTTCTCAACTATGTTCTCAATTTTGTCTGTTTTAAACTTTGTCTGATCTCAACTTTGTCTGTTCTCAACTTTGCCTGTTATCAACTTTGTTTGTGCTCAACGTTGTCTTTAACTTTGTCTGATATCAACTGTGTCTGTTCTCAACTTTCTCTGTTATCAGCCCTTTGATAAATTTTGGGATTTTATATTTTTTACTTTTGCGACCAAACCGAAGGATTTTACAAAATTTGTGAAGAATACTTTTTTGTAGACACCGACGTCTTACATACGGATATCCCGTTTATAATTTTCCACCTTGAGGCGTTGACGAGATATTTCCATAAAATTATTGAAGAGAAAATCATTCCTCACGACGTCCCCATTTGAGTGGGAGCGTTCAAATTTTGTCAACTGATACCTCTGGTACCTCTGAAATCCTTCAAGGATTAATATATTTTGTTGCAATTTTTGAATATTTTCAAATTTTCGCGTTCGGAATTCGTGATTGACGTCTGGATTTGTTAAAAAAAATATTTTAGTAAGTTTTACAGAACGTGGAACGATAAAATTTCATACATTTGCAGAGAATTAGTCACTCTATGATATCCCTTAGTTAGTTTTGCAAAATATTTTATCTGGCGGCGACCGCCGCCCCTCAAACTCGAACATAACAGAAATTAATAAATTCAAATAACTTACAAATTTCATGTGAGATTTGTTTTAGTAGTCCTAGAAACACTCAATAATTTTTATAGAGCTCCGGAAAGGCTTAATATATATTTATATATTCAGGCTGTGTTCCGTTTGTTTTAAGTTTGTTGACATTTTTATTTTCACCCCAAAAATTTCACAAAAAAAAGTGTACTCAAACTACATCTCATTATTTTTTATTATTATAATTAAGATTGTGGCGTAATGATACTTAGAGTTATTCGCGACGGTTTAAATAGGAATAAAAATGTTTTTGCTTTAGTTGGTTTTTTTCGGGGCAGCTAAATTTGTACGTGCAGGGATTCGTTTGAGATGGTTTTAGTTGTTTTTTTCCGGAGCGGAGAAGCAGAACAAGTCGTAGAGGTACAAAAAAAATCACGAAATAAACAGACGACGGTGAGATCTTGAGATATTCTGTGTGGGGTAACGAACTAACGAATTTAAAAATAAAATCTACTCGGGAATGCTCATACATGTACTGAACTTTTCATCGTGATAACGCTTCGATTTCCTCGCCCCAACAAATAAAATTCCCCACTGAACTTGTTTATTCTTTTTGCTTCATTAAACTAACCCCAAACATATTTTTAACCTCTCTAATTAACAACTCATAACAATAATTCATCTTTTTAAACATTCGTTAGTTTTTAACTTCCAGAGAGGAATTTTTTAACTTCCACAGACAAATAAAACTTTTAGTAAAATTTATTATATTTTGTGTAAGTTTATATAATTTGCAAAAGAATTCTTTGAGGTTAGGGCTTCACACGAGAACGATATTTTTCTCGTCTCGTCTCGTAAAAGCGAGACGAGAGCGAGACGAGACCGCAAGTGGTCTCGCTCTTGCGAGAACGAGAACATATGTGGTCTCGCTCTCGCGAGAGCGAGAACATATCTGGTCTCGCTCGAAAATTTATGTAAACAGACAGTGATTAGTTTACAATAAAATGAATGATTACCTCGTTTTGGACTATCTTAACAATAAGTTCTAGCCAGAACGATATTTGGCGAGATTAGACGAGACGAGACAAACGGTAACGAGAGCGAGACGAGACAAACAGTTACGAGAGTGAGAGCGAGACGAGACTAACGGTTACGAGAGCGAGAGCGAGACGAGACTAACGGTTACGAGAGCGATAGCGAGACGAGACTAAAGGTTACGAGAGCGAGAGCGAGACGAGACAAACGGTAACGAGAGCGAGAGTGAGACGAGACTAACGGTTACGAGAGCGAGAGCGAGACGAGACTAACGGTTCCTAGAGCGAGAGCGAGACTGAGACGAGAGTAATTTTTTAACCAACAAACGAGAGCGAGACGAGATTTTTGAAACTCTCGCCCTATCTCGTCTCGTGTGAAACCCTATTTGAGGTAGATTAATTAATTTTATTATTAAAAATATGCAGTTCGCTTTGAAATAAATTGTGTAATCTATTGTGTAATTGCTGTAGGATTTAAATGTTTATTATGATCCTTGAAGTCTAAATGGAATTTGTTAAATGATGTCCATAGACAAGATGCAGACTTCATGCATCACCTAAGACCGCAATTTTCAGGCGGCTTATGCATTATATTGTAATCAAGTTGTTCGTAAAGCGCGTGTTCATGCGAAGCCCTCGCGTCTGCATCCGAGGAATTATTGATGAAGCTTTAGTTCTTGTTTCAGCGCAATCCTCGCCACGTTTCAGTAATCCCGCTCTTGCATTTTATCCATGATCTATAAACTAATACCGTAAACTCAAGAATATTAAATGAAGTAAAACAAATTTGGAATTTATAATATTTGTAAATTATTATTATTTTCTTGTGCAACATGCAAACAAATTGATTTTCTTGTTTATTTTTTCAAAGATTAATGGGTTTCCCCGTGTAAAGATACAAATTCCCCTTCGGGGCTTGTAAATTTATATTAAATCAATTTTTACAAAAATTGAAAATTCTACTTTTGTCCTTCAATTTAGACCTTCATACAAATTACATTCTGCAAAAAAATATTTCCCATTAGAATCCCTACAATATAATTGAAATTATCGCTTAATATAATACACTGAAACTGATATTTAATGAATCATTACTAAACCTATTCGTAGCTCTATAATTTTAAGTCCTTTTAGTAAATCAAAAAATGATTTCCCGTTAGAATTCCGTCAAAATAATTGAAATTATCGCTTAAAATATAATACACTGAAATTCATATTTAATCAATAATTACTAAACCTGTTCGTAGCTCTATAATATTAAGTCCGTTTACAACTACAAAACAAATCTCATGTTGAAACCACTATTTCCCTCGCTAATATCACGCAGGATATTAAATTATACAACAGATATTTGCATGTTATTACTAGCCCCCCAGTCTACTTTCGTAGCACTAATCGCGTACTAGATGTAATAATTACTAAATTTGAAATTATTGCAATAATTACTAAATTAATTCCTGCTTAATTGAAAAATAAAAATCAAATTTCGTTCCAATTTAATTTTAGCAAATGTACTTTTCGTTCCTTAACTCTTAACTTGACATTCTAAATTTAATTGTAGAACCGTCACGCAGGATATTAAATTAGACAACAGATATTTGCATGTTATTACTAGCCCCCCAGTCTACTTTCGTAGCAGTAAACGTGCACTAGATAAATAGCATTGTTTTTAAGATGCGATAATTACTAAATTTGGAATTAATTCCTGCTTAATTGAAAAATAAAAACTGACCAAGTGCGAGTTGTGACTCGCTCACCGAGGGTTCTGTACAAACTTGTAAGTAAGGTATCTTTTTTTGTGGAGGACGTAGGAAGCACATTCAGTTACCTTGACAAGTAGCCCTCCTGAAATCACGACCATCTTAGTACCGCTGCAAGCATAACCTCAAGATGTCGCTGTCGTGCGATGGAATTCTACCCTATATGTTATTACCATACATCCCCCATTCACTATGAGTGTTTAGGGGTTCTGGAACTTCACTATTTGTTTTTACTGCTCAATTTTGTCTGCATACCTATATACCCTGTATAAAGGTATACAGGGTATTTTTTTTTTAAATAACGCGAATATTTTTAAACTTACAAAGAAAATTTTATTTTAGTATTACACTTATTTACTAACTTATATTAAGATCTAACTATTTCTAAATCTAATATAAACTAATATATTAACTATTTCTAGATCTATTTCGATACTCTTAACATTCATTTGTTCAATTGACTGCTTTTGGGCAATTGACTACCAAAAATATAGGCCGTACGTTATTTAAGTATATGTAAATTATAAAGAAAAATTAGACGGAATATAATATATACAGGATGTTACGGGACTTTAGTATGTCGCATGCTGGTTATAGACTAGCAAAATTTAGACATAATATATAATACATAATATTTAGACAGTTGTTCAATTGACTGCTTTTGGGCAATTGACTACCAAAAAATATAGGGCGTACGTGATTTAAGTATATGTAGATTATAAAGAAAAATTAGACGGAATATAATATATACAGGATGTTACGGGACTTGAGTATGTCGCATGTCGGTTATAGACTAGCAAAATTTAGGCATAATATATACCCTGTATAGGCATAATATATACCCTGTACAGCTCTATATACATAATATATACAGGGTATATATTATGTCTAAATTTTGCTAGTCTATAACCGACATGCGACATACTCAAGTCCCGTAACATCCTGTATATATAATATTCCGTCTAATTTTTCTTTATAATGTACATATACTCAAATCACGTACGCCATATATTTTTTGGTAGTCAATTGCCCAAAAGCAGTCAATTGAACAACTGAATGTTAAGAGTACGTGATGAAATGCATAACGAATATAAACAAAGAAAATTCAGAATAAACAGCTTGGTGCCAACCATTGAAGTGTATATATAACAGTAATATGTTATATATACAGTTTAATGGTGCCAACACATACTTTTTAACCTTCGGCCCTAACCGAGGAGGTCCTAACTGTATGCAACCTATATGCTTCTGGAGCCTGACAATACCACTACGACAATATTAGTGTATTTTTATAAGTTTCTAATAGTAAATTCGCATTTTTTCTTGTAATTAAACTACACATTTACGGTTTTCAGATTTTTCCCTTTACATGTGCTGTAAGACACCGCTTCTTGCCAAATTTCATGATTCTGTGTCAACGGGAAGGGCCCTATAGGTTTTGATTCCCTTGTGAAATCTCAAAATATGCGACAGAAACGGGGTCTTATCTTTTGACCGCGTTCACTTACAAGTTTGATTTTTTCACAGCTGAAAGAGACCGCAGACCCGAGTATTTGATACAAATTTCAACTTGTTACCTCTATGCGTTCCTGAGAAAAATGGTCTTGACAGACAGACAGACGGACCGACAGACAGACAGACAGACAGACAGACAGACAGACAGACGGACAACAAAGTGATCCTATAAGGGTTCCGTTTTCGGTACGGAACCCTAAAAATGATTTCCCGTTAGAATTCCGTCAAAATAATTGAAATTATCGCTTAAAATATAATACACTGAAATTCATATTTAATCAATAATTACTAAACCTGTTCGTAGCTCTAAAATATTAAGTCCGTTTACGACTAAAAAACAAATCTCATGTTGAAACCACTATTTCCCTCGCTAATATCACGCAGGATTTTTAAATTATACAACAGATATTTGCATGTTATTACTAGCCCCCCAGTCTACTTTCGTAGCACTAAACGCGTACTAGATGTAATAATTACTAAATTTGAAATTATTGCAATAATTACTAAATTTGAAATTATTGCAATAATTACTAAATTTGAAATTAATTCCTGCTTAATTGAAAAATAAAAATCAAATTTCGTTCCAATTTCATTTTAGCAAATATATGTTTCGTTCCTTAACTCTTAACTTTAGTTTCTAGATTTAATTGTCGAACCGTCACGCAGGATATTAAATTATACAACAGATATTTGCATGTTATTACTAGCCCCCAGTCTACTTTCGCGGCACTAAACGCGTACTAGATAAATTTCATTCTTTATAGGGTTCCGTACCGAAAACGGAACATTTATAGGATCACTTTGTTTTCCGTCTGTCTGTCTATCCGTCTGTCTGTCTGTCTGTCAAGACCATTTTTCTCAGGAACGCGTAGAGGTAACAAGTTGAAATTTGTAACAAATACTCGGGTCTGCGGTCTCTTTCAGATGTGAAAAAATCAAACTTGTAAGTCAACGCGATCAAAAGATATGACCGTTTATGTCGCATATTTTGCGATTTCACAAGGGAATCAAAACCTATAGGGTACTTCCCGTTGACCTAGAATCATGAAATTTGGCAAGAAGCGGCGTCCTACAGCACATGTAAAGGTAAAAATCTGAAAACCGTAAATATGTTGTTTAATTACAAGTAAAATGCGAATTTACTATTAGAAACTTATGAAAATACACTAATGTTGTCGTAGTGGTATTGTCAGGCTCCAGAAGCATATGGGTAGCATACAGTTAGGTCCTCCTCGGTTAGGTCCGAAGGTTAAAAAGTATATGTTGGCACCAAGCTGTTTACTCTGAATTTTCTTTGTTTATATTCGTTATGCATTTCATCACGTACGCTCTATATACATAATATATACAGAGTATATATTATGTCTAAATTTTGCTTGTTTTTAACCGACATTGCGACATACTCAAGTCCCGTAACATCCTGTATATATTATATTTCGTCTAATTTTTCTTTGTAATCTACATATACTTAAATCACGTACGCCCTATATTTTTTGGTAGTCAATTGCCCAAAAGCAGTCAATTGAACAACTGAATGTTAAAAGTATCGAAATAGATCTAGAAATAGTTAATATATTAGTATATATTAGATCGATCAATAGTTATATCTTAATATAAGTTAGTGAATAAGTGTAATACTAAAATAAAGTTTTCATTTTATAAGTTTAAAAATATTCGCGTTATTTAAAAAAAATACCCTGTATATCTTTATACAGGGTATATAGGTATACAGGCAAAATTTAGCAGTAAAAACAAATAGTGAAGTCCCAGAACCCCTAAACACTCATAGTGAATGGGGGATGTATGGTAATAAAATATAGGGTAGAATTCCATCGTACGACAGCGACATCTTGAGGTTATGCTTGCAGCAGTACTAAGATAGTTGTGATTTCAGGAAATGTGTTCTGAATGTGCATGCTACGTCCTCCATAAAAAAGATACCTTACTTACAAGTTTGTACGGAACCCTCGTGCGCGAGTCACAACTCGCACTTTTTTTTTTTAGTTTCAATAATTACTAAATTTGAAATTAATTCCTGCTTAATTGAAAAATAAAAATCAAATTTCGTTCCAATTTGATTTTAGCAAAAGTACTGTTCGTTCCTTAACTCTTAACTTTACTTTCTAGATTTAATTGTAGAACCGTCACGCAAGATATTAAATTATGCAACAGATATTTACATGTTATGACTAGCCCCCAAGTCTACTTTTGTGGCAGTGAACGCGCGCTAGATTGTTTTTAACTTGCAACAATTACTAATTTTGAAATTAATTCTTGCTTAATTGAAAAATAAAAATCAAATTTCGTTCCAATTCAATTTTAGCAAATGTACTTTTCGTCCCTTAACTTTTAACTTTACTTTCGAGATTTAATTGTCGAACCGCACGATTAAGAAATCCGCCCGCAATCAATCCGACAAAACAACTTTCAATAATTCCTAAAAGGTAGCTCAAACGCGTCCCTTTTCCCTCTTCTAAATTGTAACTCCAATTAGCCTCCCTTTTATCTTCGATTCCAGCCACGAACTTAATATTTTACAGTTTGTTTTTATAAACCTACAAGACTAGCCTACACAAAAAAAACAGACATAGTTTCTTAACAAACTCTTTGTCAACCCTTATATAAAGCAAAATGTAAAACAGAGTCTAAGGCCTAGGCCGCACTACGGCTAAGCCGCCGCGGTTTTTAATCGCGTGATTTTGTGACTCAAGTAAGCTAATACAAGCGGCCTCACTTGCGGTTTTTTCCCGCGACTGCTTTTTTCCTTAGCGTACTGTATGTTTCTCGAGCGGTTTCGCGGTTATAGCGGTTACCGCTCGCAGCAAAAAACCGTAGTGCGGCCTCGGCCTAAACAGAGTAAACAGTATTAGGCCTAGGCCGCACTACGGCTAAACCGCCGCGGTTTTTAATAGCGTGTTTTTGTGACTCAAGTAAACTAATACTGGGCAAATGAGGCCCTTGCGGCTTTTTCCCGCGACTAATTTTTCACATAGCGTACTGTGTGTTTCTCGAGCGGTTTCGCGGTTAGAGCGGTTACCACTCGCGGGGAAAAAACGTGGTCGTGGTTAGATTAGTCGTGGTTAGATTAACTAAGTTTTTGTGTTATTAAGAAAAATATGGAATTTAGGAAAGGTAATTTAGGTTGGGTTATGTTAGGTTAAGTGGAATTTAACCAAAGGTTTTTAAATGATTGCGTGGGTTTTCGTCAAATTGGAAGTTATTAAATAATTTTCGGGGGCGGAGAGCATTGGAGAAATAGTTTTTTTTTTATATGGATTGCCGGGCGAGCTAATGGTTCAGTGGAAATTGCCGCCGAGGAGAACGGGCACAATTAAGGGATTTTTATTACGTTATCTAAACGCACCATAAAACTATTTTCATGCTTTATCTTTATATCCCGAACCGTAAAGAAACCGAAATTATACCGTATTGATAAAATTTTATTTCGAACGCATATTCAAGAAGAAGAATACACTAATTAGTCTGGGCTTGCCTCACAAAATCTACTTCCTTTCCTACCATAATTATAATAGACTTGTATACGCATTGCGATGAATGACTCTTGTTTATATGAAATACTAGCTATAGCCCGCGGCTTCACTTACCTGGAATTTGGGTATTAGATTTTTTGCCCATTCTCCGTGAATATGAGTAGGGATTGTTTCAACTTGCTGAGCAATTATTTATTGTACGCTTTAGGTTATCTCTGTTTTTCACCCCCGACACAAAAAGAGGGATGTTGTAAGTTTGACGTGTCTGTATGTCCGTCTGTCGGTCTGTCCGTCTGTCCGTTTGTACGTCTGTACGTTAATGAAATTAAAAATTAGTGCTTGGTGAAGACTAGAAGTCTCTGTGGTGAGCCGTTCAAAAGTTACGACAGCGTCAAATCTGTAGCAAATGCGAAAAAACATATAAAACTTGTTTATTTGTAACTTTAGAGCGAAATAAACTGGAAAACCGTTTTCAGCACTTAGATTTCTATCGTGTAACAAAAAAAAATCGCGACAAAAAATTGCAACAAAATTTTCGACAAAAATTTTCCATCATTTCGTTCGAAAAATACTTTATACGAAAATACGAAAAATGATTTTTCGGTTTTTTTCGATTTTTTTGAAAACGGTAAAGAGCAGCGAAATCATTTTGGGCACACAGAAACTACACGACAAGACGAACAAGTCGATGTGTAAATTGTCCTGAAATATTCAATAATTCGTCGATAAATTTCAAACTAAAATTTACCCGATTCTCGATTTGCTAAATAGATATTTCGGAAACGGTTGCAGATAAGTAAAAACGCATTACGGCATCGTTTTTAGAGGGTCATTTTCTAATGGATACACTAAGATTGTCCGCTCTAAATTCACGACTTTCCGAGATCTCCACTAGAGCGCCGAAATTTCATAAAAATTTCTTTTTTCAATTTTTGCAGGCAAAAGTGAACCCAAAGAGCTGGCGAAATTTAATTTGCATATCTGTAATCAGCAGCAAAAATGCTTTCAGAAAAGTTTTTAAATTTTGCTGTGCCTCAAAAAATAACGATTTTGACTAAATCGATTTTCTCAAATTTCGTCGTTTCCGCGGTCTAGACTTCCTGAGTCGATGGTATTTCTTAACTGAAAGCTTCCCAGGAAATATTATATACCTCCTCCGACTAATTTTGGGACGCCGAATCGATTGGTGAAGACTAGAAGTCTCTGTGGTGAGCGGTTCAAAAGTTATGACAGCGTCAAATCAGTAGGAAATGTGTGATTGTGCACAGCGAAAAAAAATTATAAAATTTGTTTATTTGTAACTTTAGAGCGAAATAAACTGGAAAACCGTTTTCAGCACTTCGATTTCCTTCGTGTAACCAAACAAAATCACGAAAAAAATTTGTCCAAAAATTTTCGACAAAAATTTTCCATCATTTCGTTCGAAAAATAGATGGTTTTTCGTTTTTTTTCGATTTTTTCGAAAACGGTAAAGAGCAGCGAAATCATTTTGGGCACACAGAAACTACACGACAAGACGAACAAGTCGATGTGTAAATTGTCCGGAAATATTCAATAATTCGTCGATAAATTTCAAACTGAAATTTACCCGATTCTCGATTTGAAAAGTAGATATCTCGAAAACGTTTGCCGGTAATTAAAAGCGGATTACGGCATCGTTTTCAGAAGGTCATTTTCCTATGTATACACTAAGATTGTCCGTGGGAAATTCAAGACTTTCCGAGATATCTACTCGAGCGACGAAATTTTATAAAAGTTTCTTCAATTTTTGCAGGCAAAAGTAAACCGAAAGAGCTAGCGAAATATAATTTGCATATCTGTAATCTGCAGGCAAAAATGCTTTCAGAAACGTTTGCTGTGATTTAAGAAATAACGATTTTGAAAAAATCGCATTTAGTTGTTTCCGCCGTCTAGACTTCCCGAGTCGATGGTATTTCTTAACTGAAAGCTTCTCAGGGAATATTATATACGTTCTCCGACTAACTGAATCGATTGGTGAAGACCAGAAGTCTCTGTGGTGACCAGTGTTCCCTTAAAGCCGTGCGCGTGTGCGCGCGCACATAGATTTTAGACATAGCGCACATGAAAAATATTGGCGCGCACAATTTTTTTTTTTTGGTGCAGAAAATAAAATTGCAAATGCATATGTAGTCTATATAAAAAAATGTAATTGATAATCGTTTGTTGGCAATTAAAATGAACATATTTTTACTTTCGGTTCGAGAAATAAATAATCACAAGGCAAAATACGTTTAGTCCAGTCATCTAGGCATATCACTCCGGAATCTAATTCCTTCATTTTTGCATTCAAATATTGTCTCAAAAGTCACATATGTCAGCATGTTAGCGTCCTTAGATATTCAATATACAATCTGTTTTTTTGAAAATATCTCGTATTCTCTGCCTTTTATCCTATTTGCATTTATTATGGAAAATATTTTCTTTTTAATGTTGTTTTCATTGATACTAATATTACTGTTTTTATTATTGTTATTATTAGACTTCTTCCGGTTGACCAGCAGTTTCAAACTCATTCTCATCTTCATTCTCCTCGTTATCATTGACTTTAGTTGTCATATCTCCTCGTTATCATTGACATTAATTTCAGGGTCGCATGCATTGTCTTCATGAACATCTGAAGGATATGATGATGCACTGAGGCATGCATTTCCATTGCATTGACCACATGCTAAAGAACATTGCATCCCTAACTTACGGCATTCGCAACGCGAACCATTCTTGCAGTTATAAAATTTTGAAGTGAGTAGTTCATCTAGTGCAGGATGTAAATGTGTTGTTACCGGCGTTAGAATTTCATTTTGAAGTACCCAACCCCATTCCAGGGGTTGTAAATCATTTCCTAACTAAGTTTGAATTTAGTAGTAGACACGTGTTGAAGAACTGCTGCACTAGTTGGTGGTAGAAGTGATAACTTCATAGGTTTATTTAATTTGGTTGATTTAATAAACTATTTGTCGAAAGTAATTGATATTGCCCTCAGATTTTGACTACCAAGAAAAGTCGAGTTCCATTTTTATATAATGCTGGCAAATCACAGTTTTCTTCTTGAAATACTTGAGCCAGACGATCCAAATGAGATAATTTTTCTAATGTTGTGGTGTTGTGATGATATTTTTTTTTCCTTTCGCAAAAAGAGCACACGTTTTGTCACAACTTGTGAATATGTTCTTTACAACGGGGATATTTTTCAAAACTTTTAGTGGAGTATAGTGTTTCAACGCTGCCTTTTTTTGTAAATTTTGCAATTTTTTTAAAGTAAATTTCTGGTTCATGTGATTTAGTACGTCCAGTTAAAATTACTAATAAACCTATGTCCTCACCTATGATAACAGCAGTTCTTTGTTGTTCTGAGGTTAGTTTCGACAATAAGGACATCATCGTCTCTGGATACTTTCGTAGCGATATTAGCAATTTTTAATTTCTCAACGAGCATGTCGATTAGGTTTCCTTTATTAAGTCGCTTTGATAAAAAAATATTTTGGCTGATGGGAACTACCATTGTTTCATCAAAAAGAACTTCATACGGCTTTGAAAGAGCACCTGTTCTCCTTAGTTGTTAAATTAATATTTTTATCATTGTGTGAGTATACATTAAATACGACTACAATATTAGATATAGAACCATAATGTGTTTGTAAATATTTAATATGTTTATCTAAAACAGCAGAGAAAGTATCTTCTTTACTTCATACGACGCGGTGCAGAAGAAATCCATCATCAACAATGTATGTAATATTACCATACAATTGGTACCATACCATACTCTGATATAAAGATGATTTCGTGTTTTTTTTTATGCCATTGTTATCAAATAAAATTGTCAGTTTGGTGACGGGGTAGTGTGTGGAGAAAAGGAAAATAACAAACCCGGAGACGATGTAACTTTTTATTGCGCGTCACGTGACGCGTGCCGGTTTTGATGCGAGTTGTGGAAGTTGTCTCTGATGTTCTGCTGGGAGTTGTGTTCACTGATGTTCTGCTGGAAGTTGTGTCTGGATGTTGTTTCGAAGTTGTCTCTCGAAGTTGTTTCTAAAAACTGTCTCTTTGTCACTCCCGTCCCGTCCTTTTATCCCTCGGTCAAACGCATCTTCTCTCTGGTAACTTTGGTGGGAGAGGTTTTTCGTTGTCCCGATTGGTTGTTCGTTCTTCCCTCCTATTGGTGCTGACGCCAAGTAAGAGGGAGGAAAAATCGGTATTGTTTGACCGGGTGGTTGGCATTGTTTGATCAGCTGGTTGGTATTGTTTGATCGGCTCCAGCCCGCTCATAAAACGGTCTGGGCCATAAAACGATTAAGAAAAACCCGACCCTATCGGCTTTGTTTGATCAGCTCCAGCCCGCTTATAAAACGGTCTGGGCCATAAAACGGTTTAGGAAAAACCAGAACCTGTGCAACTCCTCTTGTCAATAATGAGTCCCTACAGGACCCCCCTGCTAGTGATTAACGATACAAGTGCATAATTTACAAAGTTACAGGGTTTATCTCAAACCGGCCTGGTAAAATTCGGTGAATCTAACGCGGCGTCCTGATCTTGTTCGGAGGCCTGGGTCGGTGTTGGGAGTCACAGGTTGGGGTGCAAGCGATGGTGCTGGTGCTGGCGCTGGTTGCATGGGAGCTTGGGTTCCGCCCGCGTCGTCCGGAGGGTCGTCATCGGAGTCGCTCTCCAGCTCTGGTTTTTCGATGTTCTCGTCGATGATGTACGCAGGTTTGAGTCTATCGATCGTAACTGGTACGTGTCTTCCCCGCATCAAGAGAATGAAAACCTTGTCAGTGCGAGAAATTATTTTGTACGGACCATCATACGGCAGTTGGAGAGGTCCGTTTGGTGCGTCGTGGCGCACAAAAACGTGGGTAGCAGTGACGAGATCCTTAAAGACGAAGATTCTGCGCTCACCGTGCCTGGACCCACTGACTGGACGGAATGTCTCGAAGCGTTGACGAAGTTCCTTCACGAATTCAGCGGAGTTGTCGACCTCTCGGATCGCCCGGGATACCAGGAATTCTCCGGGAAGGCGAAGGGGCTGACCGTAGACCATCTCGGCTGTTGTCGCCTGTAGGTCGTCCTTCCAAGCTGCACGTATGCCAAGTAGCACCGTTGGGAGCGTTTCAGTCCACCGAGTAGCCTGCAAGCACTTGATGGAGCTTTTTAGCTGCCGATGAAAACGTTCGACCATGCCATTGGCCGCTGGGTGGTACGCCGTTGTGTGCAGGTGCGTCGTCCCTAGGAGTTGGTTGAGGCAGCGGAACAGGTGGGACTCGAACTGCCTGCCTTGGTCGGTGGTGATCCGGAGAGGTGTGCCAAAACGTGCAACCCAGCTGTTGTAGAAATCGCGGGCAACGGTTTCGGCTTCCTGGTCCTGTAGAGGGATTGCCTCCGGCCATCGCGAGAAACGATCAACGCAGGTTAGGCAGTACCTGTATCCCTGCGAGTACGGCATAATGATCAGGTCCAGATGAACGTGCTCGAACCGGCGGGAAGGTGCTGGCTGCAAATGAGCCGACTGGAGCGGATACATGCCTGGTGACCTTGGATTGCTGACACTGGATACAAGCTCGTGCCCAGGTGCGACAGTTCACGTTGATGGAGGGCCAAACGTAGCGCTGTGTCATCATTTTCGTTGTTGCCCTGATCCCAGGATGAGACAGCCCGTGGATGGCGTCGAAGGCTGCCCTACGGAACGGCGTCGTGAGAAAAGGCCTGGCAGTGTGTGTTTTGACGTCGCAGAAGATCGCGGCGTCTGAACCCGGAATGCGGATTTGTCGCAAGTGCAGCTCGGAGCTGTCATCTTGCAAGAGTCCTTGAAGTTCCTGATCTTGTTGCTGCGATGTCGCCAGAGCCTCGAAGTCCATTGGAACAGTGATCTCGTCGACCCTGGATAGAGCGTCGGCGACGACGTTGTCTTGCCCCGCGATGTGCCTGATGTCGGTTGTAAATTGGCTAATCAAGTCCAGGTGACGGAATTGGCGTGGCGAGCATTTGTCGGACTTCTGGCGGAAGGCGAAAATTAGCGGCTTGTGGTCCGTGAGGATGGTAAACGGACGGCCCTCGACCATATGCCTGAAATGCTGAACTGCACAGTAAATCGCTAGGAGCTTCCGATCGTATGCGCTATATTTATTCTCGGAGCTACTAAGCTTCTTTGAAAAGAATCCAAGCGGCTCCCAGTGATCGTCGACTCGTTGTTGAAGGACTGCGCCTATGCTGTAGTCCGACGCGTCGCACACCAGAGACAGGTCTGCGCCGGGTCGAGGATGCGCCAAGAATGCTGCGGTGGCCAGCTCCTCCTTGCACTGCATGAAGGCTGCCTCGGCTCCGTTGTTCCACTGAATCGGCGTGCTCCCCTTGATGTTACCTTTGAGAAGGTCGTTGATGTTCGCCTGTGTTTTAGCAGCCCTGGGTAGAAACCTTCGATAAAAATTGAGCATCCCCAGGAACTGCCGTAGTCCTTTAGCAGTCTTCGGCTTCTCATATTCTCGGATCGCGGCGACTTTTTCGGGAAGCGGTTCTGTTCCTCTCTCGGAGACGCGGTACCCTAGAAACTGTATGGTTGCCGCGCCGAAACAGCACTTGTTGGGGTTGATCACGACACCAAACTGCTGCAAGCGTTCGAACAGGATTTGCAGATGACCACGATGCTCCTCTTCGGACGATGATGCCACCAAGATGTCGTCTATGTAAGCGTAGCAGAAATCCAAACCGCGGAGGACTTCGTCGATGAACCGCTGGAACGTTTGCGCGGCGTTTCGCAACCCGAAGCTCATGGATGGAAACTCGAATAATCCAAATGGTGTGGTAATGGCCGTTTTAGGAACGTCTTCTTCCGCGACTGGAATTTGGTGATATGCCCTTACCAAATCGATCGAGGTGAAGATCTTCTTCCCATTGAGCGTCTGCGCGAAGTCTTCGATGTGGCGCACCGAGTAACGATCCGGGATGGTGCGTGCGTTGAGGGCCCGATAATCACCACAGGGACGCCATTCGTCGCCTTTCTTTGGCACCATGTGCAAAGGTGAAGCCCAACTGCTCTTAGATGGGCGGCAAATGCCCAACCGCAGCATGGACTCGAACTCCTTTCTGGCGTTCAACAGTCGGTCCGGGGCAAGTCGACGCGGTCTTGCGGCTTCAGGTGGTCCGGGCGTCGTGTGTATGTGGTGGACGGTGCTGTGTTTCACTGTTGGTGCCTTGCATGCTCCGTCGGGTCGCGTGATTTCTGGGTAGCGCTCCAAAAGCTCGTGATATTCAGAATTTCCGATGACGATTTTGACACTTGCGATGTTACCCGAACTCGGCCTATTTCCGGTCGTCTTGACTTGCGTCAGGCTATCTACGAGATGTTTGTTTCGCATGTCTACCAGCAGGCCGTAGTGAGCCAGGAAATCGGCGCCAATAATCGCGCGTGTTACGTCCGCGATCACAAGGTTCCACGTGAAGTCGCGTCTCAATCCGAAATCCAATGTCATTGTCACTGAGCCGTACGTCGCAATCGGCGTGTTGTTTGCTGCGGAAAGTTCGTAGTTCGTCTTTGTCCGGTGACCACGCACAAGTTTACGGGGAAAAATACACAGATCCGAACCAGTGTCTATCAGAAATTTCGTGCCGCTAATGCGATCTGGCACGAACAAGCGGCGTACGTTTGGGCAGTCAACGCTTGCCGCCATAAGCGATGATCCGCTTAGTTTCCCGAACGCGCGGTGAAGACGGCGTTTAACTCGCACGGAGGCCTGCATTTGCGCGCACTGTCACCGAACGTGTAATGGTACCAGCACATTCCGTCGTACTGGACCGGAAGGCGAGAACCTGAGCGGTTGCGGTTCGACGGTGACCGATCCGAGCGGTCTCGACTGATTGAACGGCTGCGGCGCGCTTGCTGGAGCTCTGACCTAATGGCCGAGATTTCCCGTCGGTTGTCTATCTGCACCTCCGCCAATTGTCGTTGGAGGCCGGCCAATTGCTCTAAGATCTTCGACTCGAGGGAAGATGACACTGCGGATACCTGGTTTCGCGGCTGTAGGGTCCCGATCGAGTCCAAAACGTTGTCCGCGATCCTGGCCAACTCGTCGAGGGAGGTGTTTTCTTGCTGCGTCGCTAGGCAGGCCCGCACGACCGGGTTGAGGCGGTCCATCCAGAGGGCCTTGGTGATGTCCTGGGCCCCGTGTTCGCCGGCAAGTAGCTGCAGATGTCGCAAAAATTGTGACGGAGTTCGGTCGCCGATGTCCTCGCGCTCCAACAACTGCCGTGTCCGTTGTTGCTGTGTTTTTCCGAGTCTCCTGATAAGTTCGTCCTTCAGCTTCTGATACGGGTCGTCGGCTTCCTTTGGTGGGTCGAGAAGTAGGTCGCGGATCTCCTTAGCGTACCGCGGCTCGATCGACGTACCGATGTATTCGAACTTCTCGGTACTGGTAGTGACACCAGCGTTTTTCAATGCCCAATCAGTTAGTTGGAACCAGAGGTCCGGGTCCTCTGGTAGAAATGCGGGCAGTCTCACTCGCGCCCCGTTGGAGTGGTTATTCGCCATAGCTTGTCGCGAGTGTCTTGGCACACGTTGCTACCACCGTCACTTGTAAAATATGTAGATCACGTCGGGGTCACCACTTTGGTGACGGGGTAGTGTGTGGAGAAAAGGAAAATAACAAACCCGGAGACGATGTAACTTTTTATTGCGCGTCACGTGACGCGTGCCGGTTTTGATGCGAGTTGTGGAAGTTGTCTCTGATGTTCTGCTGGGAGTTGTGTTCACTGATGTTCTGTTGGAAGTTGTGTCTGGATGTTGTTTCGAAGTTGTCTCTCGAAGTTGTTTCTAAAAACTGTCTCTTTGTCACTCCCGTCCCGTCCTTTTATCCCTCGGTCAAACGCATCTTCTCTCTGGTAACTTTGGTGGGAGAGGTTTTTCGTTGTCCCGATTGGTTGTTCGTTCTTCCCTCCTATTGGTGCTGACGACAAGTAAGAGGGAGGAAAAATCGGTATTGTTTGACCGGGTGGTTGGCATTGTTTGATCAGCTGGTTGGTATTGTTTGATCGGCTCCAGCCCGCTCATAAAACGGTCTGGGCCATAAAACGATTAAGAAAAACCCGACCCTATCGGCTTTGTTTGATCAGCTCCAGCCCGCTTATAAAACGGTCTGGGCCATAAAACGGTTTAGGAAAAACCCGAACCTGTGCAACTCCTCTTGTCAATAATGAGTCCCTACATCAGATACGGGTTGAGTTCATATTGAAGATATTCTTGAAGTTTACTTTCGGTATAATATATTGGGATTCAGGATTAAGGCGTAGAGTGTCCCTGTATCTCAAAAACAGCTCGACGTACAAAAAAAAGGTTTCAGATGAAATTTGTAGAGAATTTTATTCTCTACAACATTTATACTAAATGCAAATACGATTACGGCAGAGAAAACGAGATATTCTCAAAAAACTGATTTTTGAATATCTAAGGACGCTCTAAAATAAAGGTCTATACAAAAATTCAGCTTCTTCAGCTAGATTCCGAGATTGATCCCATTTTGGCTGAGATTAAAAATTAAAAACCATTGAATTGATATTCCAGAAAGTTGGCGTAGTAAAAACTATGCGTTTTAATTTTTGGAAGTTGTAAATACTATTGAAAAAACTGAAATATTAAATGAAATTAAAATGGCACATTTTTATACTTTAATTGTTGATGTAAGCACAGACATTTCAACAATCAAATGTTTAATTTTATATTTTCAGTTTAGAAAATCAGATCAATATAAAACTGTTTTCGGTGGGATAAAACATTGAATTTAAAATAAATTTAGAACTTTTGTCTTCAATTTTAGAAGAATTCAGTGTTTTATGACATTTTTTTCAACACCGTGAATTAACACCCATAGATGCTTTTCAATTTGCTCATGCAAGAATTAATAAAATCAAGGAAAATTATCTTGGAAACATGGTGCAATAAAATAAGCGTGATTTAAAAAAAGGCTAATGATTTAAATATTACTATAAAAACAGATGATATGTTTCCAGCGGATGAAGTAGAAGATTGGATATCATTTGATGGATGACCATATTTTAATGATGGTCTAGAGCAGTGTTTAACAAACTTCCTATCCACGTGTACCCCTTTGAAATATTTTTTAACCCTTCGTACCCCTTCGAAAACTTATGAGATATACTATTAAAAACAAAAACTGTACTCGTCTTTTCTATTTAAGTAATATATAAGTAATATATAGTCTCCAGAATGGGCTTTAAAAGATAAAAATATAGTTAATTATGTGCGGGTACAATACAAACTTTTATTTAATTTTGCTTCTCATTTAACTAGTTAAATTTCAAGAAGTTCTATTTTCTGTGTTTTCTTTAAGAGAAGCATGTAGTCGGCCCATTATTGTATTGTTTTTATGACAACGATAAAATTATTGATTCGTACGTCAACATTTTGTTTAAAAGTTGTGTTTAATTAATTTGTGTTTTATTAATCATACGTGTATATCCCGAGAATTATTTTTAGATGGTAACGCAATTTCGTAGATTATTTCCTCAGAAATCAATAGATTTATATAAAAAAATGTACCTATAATAAGTTTTCTGATTGGAGATCAAAAAACGGAGATCAACATCAGCGAAGTCAAGATTTAGGGTCATGTTTACGGAGCCCATAAGTGAGTTATATTGATGCTATCTATACCTATCCCATCCTGTACCTATACTTTTATTTCACAAGTGAAATAAAATTCTAATTTTACTAGTGAATAAACCATTGTTTTATTGATCCGTATCCAAGGAATTAAACATGGCATTATAAGACAAAATCGAATAAAAGTTATTACAAATCTTTTGAGTTCCCTTTAGGACAGTTTCTGCTTGTCTTTATATACGTAAAAACAATATGCAATCATTTTATCGTGAGCAGTTAATAAAATAAACTTTTGGTTACTTAAAAATGATAAAAGTAACAAAATCATTTAAAAACAGAATTTATCACAAGTTTAAATATTGTTATGTTTCTTCTTATATCCACTTTGGCACACACAGAAAATGAAAATTTTTAACATCATTTCGTACCCCCATTCGCGTACACCTTGGGGTACGCGTACCACACTTTGGGAAACACTGGTCTAGAAAAACGACACAAAGAAATAGATTGCATGAAAACTCTATGCTGATACGAGTAAAATCATATATGAATGACGGAAACAATGCAAATTTTAGGTAAAGTCTATGCAGAGTGGTTAGACCAAAAGACAAGAGAGAGAAGTATAAAATGAAAGCCATTAAAAAATATTTAATCGATAATTCTAAAATTGTTCAATAATAAGTAGTTGTGAATTGTTGTTCTTGTTTCTTTGTTTTGCAAATGTGTTAATTGAAAAATTTAGACCAGTCAACGTAAGCATTAAATTTTGTTATTTTCCATTTGAATGGAAATGGGAAGCCACAGTAGTCAGCTAAATTCTGTCTTCACGAGCTAATGATTTGACTTCATTTTAATATCAATGCGTATAAGTCGGTACAAAATTTAGCTGACAATGAGTATAAATTATTATTTATTATTAACGAATTTTTTTATTATATGCGCTTTTTAAATTGCCGCACCCATTTTTTTTTATTTTGAAAAAAATTGCACACAGGTCACACACTTAAAAAAGTGCGCACACAGGTCACAAACATTTAGAGGGAACACTGGTGGTGACCCGTTCAATAGTTATGACAGCGTCAAAACAGTCGGATATGTGAGACGATGTACAGCGAAAAAATATATAAAACTAATTATAGTACTTCACATAGCGGTCCCCGACGCTCCGACGCTCATCATGAAAATATTAATAGGTACTTTATAGGAGAAATTTTATTCTTTTACTTTTTAGCGATTTTCTTTGTCAGTGGTTACTTAAATTTTTTAATTTTATTTCATTGAGATATCATATCGGTTTCAGGGATTTAGATTATAAGTTGACTTGATATTGTTGACATAACTTGATAATTACGTATTAACGCCACCACCGCTATATATTGGATCGAGAGTTCGCGTTGCCGCGAGTATATTGTCTTGATTTATCTGCTTCGCGGCGGGCAACCTAATCTCACCGTGGTTAAAAAATAATGTATATTGAGTTTTAAAAATGTTTTCGTTTTAAATAAAATGTTTTATTTTATGATTTATCATAAAAATTTTAGGTGTACATTGGCGGTATTGTACACCAAATGTAGCGGTGGTGACGTTAATACGTAAGTTACCTTTAACTTATATAAGGGGGCGGAAAATTGTGGCTTGAATAATGTTATAACTTCTAACATTATTCAACCTACAATTTTAAGCTCCCTTAACACGTTCACTGCCACAATACAAATTGTAAAATAAAATACAAATAGCTGTGAGACACCCGCGATTCACGTGGCAGTCAACGTGTTAATCAGATTTTCAAAAGATATGTTACACTATTTTTAGGGTTCCGTACCGAAAACGGAACCCTTATAGGATCACTTTGTTGTCCGTCTGTCTGTCTGTCCGTCTGTCCGTCCGTTTGTCCGTCTGTCTGTCTGTCAAGACCATTTTTCTCAGGAACGCGTAGAGGTAACAAGTTGAAATTTGTATCAAATACTACGGTCTGCGGTCTCTTTCAGCTGTGTTCAAACTTGTAAAATTAAAAAAAAAATCAAAAGTTGTAAAAATCAAACTTGTAAGTCAACGCGATCAAAAGATATGACCGTTTATGTAGCATATTTTGCGATTTCACAAGGGAATCAAAACCTATAGGGTACTTACCGTTGACCTAGAATCATGAAATTTGGCAAGAAGCGGTGTCTTACAGCACAAGTAAAGGGAAAAATCTGAAAACCGCAAATATGTAGTTTAATTACAAGAAAAATGCGAATTTACTATTAGAAACTTATGAAAATACACGAACGTGTTGCGTGGTATTGTCAGGCACCAGAAGCATATGGGTTGCATACAGTTAGGACCTCCTAAAGATACCTTACTTACAAGTTTGTACGGAAACCTCGGTGCGCGAGTTACAACTCGCACTTGGCCGGTTTTTTTTTTTACTCTATTTTTAAAAACGGATCTTCTTCCCAAATTTCATATCTGTAACATTTTCCATTTCTGAGAGATAGAGAGATAGAATTAGTAATACTATATAGAACTAGTTATTCTTGTGAATAATGCAATTTTGTAAATTTCGGATATGTTTTCTAATTGTTGGTTTAAGTGGTGATATAATTGTATAATGAAGTGATAAATGGGTGATTGATTGAAAACAAGGTGGTTGATGAATGTGTGATGGAAGGTGTGATGCAGTTCGGTGGTCGTTGATTGGTTTCGGGAAGAGCAATCTGAATAATCAATCGTAATGAGCGAGAGAGCGCAGGCCGTGCGCGTTACGTAAGAGGCATTACATAGTTGAGCGTTCGAAGGCGTTCAATTAAAACGCTCTCAATTTTATAGAGAATTGTGGGAGATTAATCATTGCCGTCGAGTAAATTCATTTGTCAACGGTGCAACTCGCAAACAATTTAGATTATTTTTGTCTCGGGCGCGAAGAATCGGCGGAAAAAACGGGTGTTTGGAGCTGTCAAAAGACGTGGTTGCACGGGGCTAGCTGGTAATAAATAAGCGGGAACCCATTAGGGCTCCACTAACCATCAGTCAAATATGTCACAACATCTAGAACAGATGCCCATCTAATTTACTATCAATTGACCCAGTCTCGGTCGCCGATTCCATCCCATTTCGGATTGCTATTACAACTATGGTATCGGCATTAGGAGTCGAGCATTTATTATTCACTCCGCACTCCTAATAACTTGTCATTCTCTCCATCCCGCACTGACAGTTAACTCATTGGAAACACGCGCGAATCATGTAAATAGCCCCTTGCTTCAAATTAGTTATTAACTTTCCACCTATGTTACCAATCCCCACAAAATGTTCCAGCGTTATATCTAGATATTACTCCGTTTCATCTAAAGATTATTTACATAAAACTAACTACAACTTCTTTTTCCTTGTCTCTTAATCAAAATCCTTCCCTTCCATCAACATAAACAAAACTAATTACAACAGTTGAAGTCTGTTTTAAGCAACAACTAATTACAAACACACTTCCCTATGTTTAATATTAATGCAGCAAAAAATATTTAAAATTTTATAACCATAAATTCAACTGTTTAATCCCAAACCTATTAATACAAATAACCTTTAACAAACAAGAACAAAACTAATTATAACAGATTGCTAAATTAAGCAAAGTTAAATGGATTAGACTTAATTCGAAACACTTTTTGTATATAAATCAAGAGAATTCTGCTTCGACTACCAAATTATCTATAAATTTAAATGCAAAAAAAAGAAACTTTCACTGACTTCTAAAATTATATAAACCACAGACTTTTTTTTCCAAACGAATCTACAAAGCACAACTTTTTTAAAAAACAAAAACTTTTTCGGAACGGAAAAATTCAGTTTGCTTTTCATTATCAACAAACGCCGACTTATTACGTAACGCTCCATTACGTAACTGATGCGATGATGCCGCGGCGTCTACACTGCGAACTTCGTGAAATTGTTTTCAGCAATTTCAAACGGAAAAGTCTACAAACAAGTATTTTTTCAAATCATCTTTACAAATATTTGTCATTTCTTCTAACGCTATTAATACAAGTAACCTCTCACAAACAAGAGCAAAACTAATTAGAACTGAGTGTTAAGAAGAAAAGTAAATAGATTATCGATAAAAGAAAAAAAACCGGCCAAGTGCGAGTTGTGACTCACGCACCGAGGGTTCCGTACAAACTTGTAAGTAAGGTATCTTTAGGAGGACCTAACTGTATGCAACCCATATGCTTCTGGTGCCTGACAATACCACGCAACACATTAGTTTATTTTAATAGTAAATTCGCATTTTTCTTGTAATTAAACTACATATTTACGGTTTTCAGATTTTTCCCTTTACATGTGCTGTAAGACACCGCTTCTTGCCAAATTTCATGAAGTCAACGGGAAGTACCCTATAGGTTTTGATTCCCTTGTAAAATCGAAAAATATGCGACATAAACGGTCATATCTTTTGATCGCGTTGACTTACAAGTTTGATTTTTTCACAGCTGAAACAGCCCGCAGACTCGAGTATTTGATACAAATTTCAACTTGTTACCTCTACGCGTTCCTGAGAAAAATGGTCTTGAAAGACTGACAGACGGACGGACGGACAGACGGAAAGACAGGAACCCTTCGGTACGGAACCCTAAAAACTGTCATCGTGACACTTCTTTTAACGGACTATCATTGCCACATTTTTTTTAGCCTCTTATTATGACCCAACTTTGACATTTATTGTGACATTGCTTTTATAGACTGTCATTCTGATACCGCTTTTATAGACTGGCATGATAACACTACCTTTGCAAACTGTTATTGCAACACTACTTTTACAGACTGTCATTTTGATGCTACTTTAAAAAAAACCGGCCAAGTGCTAGTTGTGACTCGCGCACCGGGGGTTCCGTACAAACTTGTAACTAAGGTATCTTTTTTTGTGGAGGACGTTGCAAGCACATTCAGTTAACTAGACAAGTGGCCCTCCTGAAATCACGACCATCTTAGTACCGCTGCAAGCATAACCTCAAGATGTCGCTGTCGTACTACTACTCTATAGGAATTCTACCCTATATTTTATTACCACACATCGCCCATTCATTATGAGTGTTTAGGGGTTCTGGAACTTCACTATTTGTTTTTACTGCTCAATTTTGCCTGTATACCTATGTACCCCGTATAAAGGTATACAGGGTATTTTTTTTAAATAACGCGAATATTTTTAAACTTATAAAAAGAAAACTTTATTTTAGTATTATACTTGTTCACTAACTTATATTAAGATCTAACTATTTCTGGATCTAATATAAACTAATATATTAACTATTTCTAGATCTATTTCGATACTTTTAACATTCAGTTATTCAATTGACTGCTTTTTGGGTAATTGACTACCAAAAAATATAGGGCGTACGTGACTTAAGTATATGTAGGTTAAAAAGAAAAATTAGACAAAATATAATATATACAGGATGTTACGGGACTTGAGTATGTCGCATGTCGGTTAGAAACAAGCAAAATTTAGACATAATATATACCCTGTATATATTATGTATATAGAGCGTACGTGATGAAATGCATAACGAATATAAACAAAGAAAATTCAGAATAAACAGCTTGGTGCCAATCAGTGCCAACACATACTTGTTAACCTTAGGACCTAACTGTGTGGAGCCTGGCAATACCACTACGACAACATTAGTGTATTTTCATTATTCATTTTCATTTTCATTTTTTATAAGGAATTGTTTTTTGTTTTAATTGAACAAACATATTAAGATTTTGATATATCAGTAGTCGGGCAAGCTTTGCCGGATGTTTGGCAGTCATAACAACTCCCTGTTACCTTATCAGCTGCACGTGAGTGGAGAAATAATAAATTATGAAGCGCGATCTAATTAATTTCTTAGGCTTGTTTTTCGTTTAATTTAATAAAGATATTAAGATTTTGATTTATCGGTAGTCGATTAGGCGCGACCGGTCGTCTAGCGCTGATAACACCAGGCAAGAATAGAGGGACTAGACTAGACAGACTAGGCAAGCGGGGAAAATTCAAAATGAGTTGCGGGTGGGTAGCGGAGAATCGTGTATGCATACATAATTGATTGCAAACATATGACGGATTGATTCAAATGAGATTATTGGTTTTAGGCCGGATAAGATCGCACAATACCGAACAAGGTCGAATAAGAACGGACAAGACTATACAGACCAAAATATTTCCTATGATATCCGAATAATTTCCTATGTGTAAGCGAAGTTTCTTAAACTTGTCTGTGACCCAGATCGTATTAATGTTTTTCATATATATAAATACCAAAGAGTTCAATTTTCTGGCATCCACTTTTCATCTACTTGCATCCACTTTTCATCTACTTGCATCCACTTTTCATCTACTTGCATCCACTTTTCATCACGCTAAACAGGGTGTGCCGTCTATGTAACTTAACGCTAAACAGGGTGTGAGGTCTATGTAATCCCACGCTTAAAAGTGTGTAAGGCCTATGCGACCCCACGCTAAACAGGGTGTGAGGTCTATATGACCGCACGCTAAACAGGGTGTGAGGTCTATGTAACCCCACGCTAAACAGGGTGTGAGGTCTATGTAACCCCACGCTAAACTGGGTGTGAGTTCTATGTAACCCCACGCTTAACAGTGTGGTCTATGGTGTCTATAAGGTCTATGGTGCCCCACGCTAAAGAGGATGTGAGATCTATTTTTATTGGGTCAGGTTATTGCATTAGGTTAGGTTACGGGGAGGTTATCAATGAAACGCGCTTTATTCCTAACCTCCCCGTAACCTAACCTAATGCTAACACTACTAACCCAATGAGATTAAAGCTGCTTAAAAGCTGATTACAGCTGATGAAAGCTGACTAAAAATGGACCTCACATCCTCTTTAGCGTGGGGCTCCATAGACCTTACACCTAAGTCGAAATTGAAACTGGAAACCAGAAGTCGAAACCGGAAACCTGAAGTGCCAAGGTCAAGGTCAGAGGGGGTTGGAGGAGGAGCAGGGTCTAGAACGAAGGATCTTTCCCTACTTACGTTGCCTGGTTCTATAAATATTCGTGTTTTTGTTGTTTAAAATTCACATTTTCAAAGTAACAAATGGTGGAGGCGCTCGCAACTAGGTTGACATTCCCACGTTTACTAATTTTTTAAGGAACAAAGAGTTTTTAAAGAGTTCCAAAGACGTTTAACAACAGTTACACTAGGTTAAAAGTCCGAAACAATAAGTTTCCAAAAAACCCGTATTCTTTACCAAGCCCCAGATTTGTACTTAAACTATACAAGCATGCTGTATCAAAGTACATACCAAATAATTTGGCGCACACTTTTTTTAAAAAAATTTGACGCCACACATCAAGAATTGCCCCCAAATTCTTGATGTGGCACAAGAATTTGGGGGCAATTCTTGATGTGTGCCGTCAAATTTTAGAAGTGCAAACAATTTTTAAAAATTGTTTGCACACATAAAGTGCCGCTTGAGAGTCACTTGAGAATCGTTGTCGCATCATGGTCAGTCGCATAGTAGTTGTGTAGTTGTTGCGAATCACTGCTCTATTATATAGCTCGGAGTCTATATTACAACGTTCACGAAATGATTATCTGTAATTTCGAACTGAATTGGAAATGGAAAACGTAAACAATACAAAAACTTTATAATGCATGTGGAATTTCTGTGTTGAATTTAGTGCGGGATTGTTCTCCTTTTTATTTAAAATAGTGAATATTAATTACTGATAGATAATCAAAACAGCGCTATTATTGTTTCCAACATTTTATTCACTTGTGTGGAGTTTAGTTTCTCTTTGTTTTCAGAATAGTGAATATTTTTAAAACTGTTCCAAAGTCAATTTTTGGTGAAAATTGCAAAATTGTTCTCTTCATGTTTTTGTAAAATACAGATGATGTTTCATCGAGGTTTATTTACTCGTGTTTAATATTTTGGTAGGGTTTTGTGTTGATTGGATTACAGAAAGTTTTGTTTTTCCTTTCTGTTTAGAAACAATTACGTTGTAATCCTAGGCTTTGAAACAGAAAGAGAGAAATCTCATTATATTTATGATCTCCGTCAAATTTGTCAAGACAAGACAGACAAGACTAGACAGACAAGACTGGACAGACAAGACTAGACAGACAAGACTAGACAGACAAGACTAGACAGACAAGACTAGACAGACAAGACTAGACAGACAAGACAAGACTAGACAGACAAGACTAGACAGACAAGACTAGACAGACAAGACTAGACAGACAAGACTAGACAGACAAGACTAGACAGACAAGACTAGACAGACAAGACTAGACAGACAAGACTAGACAGACAAGACTAGACAGACAAGACTAGACAGACAAGACTAGACAGACAAGACTAGACAGACAAGACTAGACAGACAAGACTAGACAGACAAGACTAGACAGACAAGACTAGACAGACAAGACTAGACAGACAAGACTAGACAGACAAGACTAGACAGACAAGACTAGACAGACAAGACTAGACAGACAAGACTAGACAGACAAGACTAGACAGACAAGACTAGACAGACAAGACTAGACAGACAAGACTAGACAGACAAGACTAGACAGACAAGACTAGACAGACAAGACTAGACAGACAAGACTAGACAGACAAGACTAGACAGACAAGACTAGACAGACAAGACTAGACAGACAAGACTAGACAGACAAGACTAGACAGACAAGACTAGACAGACAAGACTAGACAGACAAGACTAGACAGACAAGACTAGACAGACAAGACTAGAC